>JARBWK010000012.1:104998865-105475960 GCA_030556195.1 Anolis apletophallus | reverse complement strand
ATTTAAAGGATCTTGACCCCTCCTCCAAGTGTTTCTTTGCCTCTGATTGGCTAAAGGAAAGGTGGTGTGATGGTGGTGTGATGGTACCACCTGGTCTCCTTTAGCCAATGAGAAAACACGCTTACTAAGGGCAACTTACTATTAACTGGCAATCAGTTCCTGTTTTAAATGATAAAGACAGTCATTCAACCGATAGCGAACTGTGACACTTGTTCTTATTAATCATAACCCAAATGCGATGTTATTAATTTCTTAAATGTTGTATTCTATTGTTCTATTTTCACCTGACTTAGCCGATGGTTTGTTGACCGAAATAAAGGCTACTGACTGACTGACTGACTGGCTTACTAAGGGCAAAGAAGCCATACGACGCACTTACGACACTTACGTACCAGATACAAAAATGGCGTCGCAAAGTGTCGTAAAAGAAAGTCTACTTCCGGGATCACGGTAGCGATCCGTATAAACTAGAAAGTCCCATTACATACGAATCACTTACGATTTCTTTTCATTTCCATAACTTTTTTCTCATGCCTAATAACTTGGATTCAGAAAGTGGATTATATGTAAGTGTAGATCTAGTGTATATCTCTCAGGATGGACTAAGATATCACCTTCTGGTGCACTATTCAAAGAATGGGAACATTCCTTTTTAGGAAAATAATATTGCACCTTAAGTTTTATGGAAAAAAACCTAAACAAAACAACTCATTCTCTTACCACCTCATTACACAGGAGTTTTTTTTGGTCCTTTACTCATCTTCAACCAAAGATTTTGCTGAACAGTGTCACATGACGCAAGCCATGGCCCTGTTCCATTGATGGCTGAAGTGGCAAGGAAGCATTGTAAAATCAACTTTTGGGTAGCTCCAGTGGAGCAACCTGCTGTTTTTGGCCTTTTCCTCACCCAATGGAGGAAACAGCAATGGGGCAATGCACGTTGTCACACTTCCTCTTGCCCCAATGTCCCCACATGATGGGGGAAGTAGGGTGGGATCACTGATCACCATGAGGTGCCACAAACGCCTTCTGTTTTGCCAGTGATTGCTGGCAAAATGGACCAAAATAGGGGGAGGGTGGCATCAGTATGATGAGGTCCTTAGTAGAGTGTTTAAGAGCCTTTTGACATGCCTAGAAAGGAAATAAAAGTGGCATCCAGGGGTGGCACTGCCTCTAAAGTGGCATTGCCAGTTTTCTTTCTCCACAGAATGGCTCTCAACTTATCCATAGGACATATCAAAATCCACAGTTTTGGCTTCAAAACCTGTCCTTGACTTATACTACAAGTCATCTTGTACATGAGTGTGTGTGGTAATTATTTGGAGTTCTTAACTGCAGTTTGGGTTATGAGCAATATGGGAGAAATGAAAAGATAAATACTGTTGCCTCAAACCTGAAAAGGCTGGTACTACCACCACATGGGAGAAAGAAAATGAAATTTCATCTCAGGCATGTACATCTATTTTTCACAATATTATACGATGTCTCCTTATATCTTTGTATGTTTTCTGTGAATCCCCTCACTGTACGTTGTGGTTCCCATAAAGCCATTTCTTTTTCAACAAGATTTGTCAAAGTGGATATTAAATCATCACCAAAACCCATTTCTGCTCCTGGAAAGTTTTGGAAATAATGCTTAATGTGAAAATGGTCTTATTTCCTCAATCATCTCTTTCCAAGAATAAATGAATACATTCCCATGCAAACTCCAAGGGTATGCTTTGACAGATTTTTATTATGCCTGAGATCTGGTAAAGTTTGAGGTTCTTTATGTTTCCATGGTAGATCTGCAAAATCGGATGACTTAAAGTATATCCTTTATGAAATTAAATAGCCCATATCATTTCCTGAGGGTGTCACTCAGTATTTCTTAATAATTGCTATATTATGCATCAGTTCTTCCTTTTCTTTTAAATAAGGCTTTATCGCCGTAGTATTTACCTGTGCCTGCACAATGGAATATAACATGATCCTTTCTGATTGATTTCTACAATAATACCTTTTTAATATTACCCACACACCTTTCATCAAGTTCTGTATAGGAGCCTCAGATAGTGCAATGGGTTAAACCCTTGTATTAGCAGGACTGCTGACCAAAAGGTCATTGGTTTGAATATGGGAAGCAGGGTGAGCTCCTGTCTGCCAGGTCCAGCTTCCTATGCAGGGACATGAGAGAAGCCACTCATTGGATGGTAAAACATCCAGGCATCCCCTGGGCAACGTCCTTGCAGACAACCAATTCTCTCATGTGAGAAGTGACTTGCAGTTTCTCAAGTTGCTCCTGACACACACAAAAATCAAGTTCTCTTATGGCTCATATGAACTTTCATTGAAGCACTTGTTCAGTGCCAACTCTGGAAATGATCTATGAAGACATGCAGAATTATGAAATCTGTTACCAGTAGTATTGGGACCACCAAACTTAAAAAAAAACTCCTCGGCCTCCATTTTGCAATAAGGAGGAATCTGAATTCATTTTGAGACATCAGGTTTCCAATAAGACAGGGATCAGGGATATCTTGAAAGATGGACTGCCTATTTAGGTCAGGATTTTCCTCAAGTCATTTTTCTGCAAAGGATAAGATGGTATCCACGTCCCATTCCAAGTATAGAATGGGTGAAAGTTGACAAAGTTACCCATTTTACCTCACTGTTGTTGATAGAAATTAAGGTTTCTGTAGAGAAGGCAAAAGTGTTTGGAAGTTGTTCAGAGCACCTGACTGTCGGCCCAGCTCACTATTTACCTAAGTAGTTCAAAAACAGCTTAGAGTTGTAAGTAGAGAAATTAGGTACCGCTAAAAAGCAGGGTAATCATTTTATGACACCATAAAAGAAAAAGACCAAAAAATGCTGGTGACCAAAGGGAAGGAGAAAGTCCTTTTGGCTCTTCATCATAGAGGATGGAGTGATAGCACTCCCTGTGGCTGGATTTGAGCACAACCTCCAAAGGCGCTGAAAACTGGACTTCGACACAACATACCTCCTTTCTGGATGTTTCCCGCGTATGTGTACTGTGTACTGTGATCCGTCCTGAGTCTCTTTGGGTAGATAGGGTGGAATATAAATAAAGTGTTATTATTAATGTTGCAGCTGTCCTAGATTATTTTCTGACAATGCCCTGTGCTTGCTGCTCCCAGTCTGATGTGGATCTCCTTTTAATTCAGCAATATATTAGCACAATATGTTTCAGTCTCTTATATTCCTTTTTAAAAACTCTATAGTTATAATTCTGTAGTACATCATGAAATGACATTTTTACACTCTAGTTCCTTTTTTAAAAAAAAGTAAATGCCTTAGTGTAGATTTAATAAATTGCTATAAGGAGGGCCCCCCAAAAGAGTGGGATAAATGGATGCAAAGGAAATCAGAACCAGCAAAAACACAGGATCATGATTCAAGGAATTAAACTTTCTTTAGACCAATCTGGAAAATCCAACATTTTGCTAAATCTGATGGCAGTGAGTTCATACCAGGGCACTTTGTTGGCAAAATGATTAATACAGAGATGACTGCATGTGAATATGATTGCAATTACATTACTTGATTTCAAGTCCCAGAATACTGAGAACCTAGAGATGTTTTTAGAGAGGTATCATCTCTAGGAATTAGCTTTGTCTTCTAGTGTGATTGTGTAGTAATTTCTGGAGGTGGTATACTAAGAATTGCATGAAGGACCTAGCAAATTCCTGGAGAGATCATTTTCCTAGGACACAGTTAAGTGACCCTGCAAAAATGGGTTCTGGAAAGGCGTTTTTCTTGCACATTTTGATATAATCTCTGACTACTTGCTGCCATTCCCTGCTTCACCATCAGTTGCCTCAGTCTGACGATTTGTAGGTTCATCCCAGGTTTGGAAAAATACAGGAACTCTCTTCTTCCATCAGAAATACTTTCTGAAATGGAACTAATGTTTGATATTGTTCTGTTATCATGAACCAGGCTAGGAAGCATTGCTTCTTGGGTTTTCTTGCATAACAAGATAAAAAGCACAAAGGGAGCTCAATCAAACATCTTTATTAACAGTCAATGGACCATAAAATCCTCAGATTAGAATGCACATATGGTAAAAGGATAGCTAATAAACAACAGTACATCTAAATCTTAGAACATCTGAAACATTTCAGTTGTACATTAAATAACGTTTTTCTGTCATATGCAACCTAGAAAGAATTGACAGATTTTAAAAGCTGCCTGTAGCCTAAATGACTTGTTGGAAGCTCAATACAATATAATTAAAAGAGACCTGAGAGAACAGAGAATTCTTAGTTGTATTGTTGTGTGCGCCAGGTTATTTCTGACTCATGATGACACAAAGGCAAAATAATCACGGTGGTTTCTTGGCACAATTGTTCTGAGTGGGTTTGCATTTCCCTTCCTCTGAGACTGAGAGAGAGTGACTTGCCCAGGCTCACCTATGAGCTGAAATTCAAAGCCAGATTCTAAGGCTTTATCCCATGGTGTGTGTGTGTGTGTGTGTGTGTGTGTGGGGGGGGGGGATGACGACACATCACATTACTGTGGTGTTATGTCCCATGGTATGTCCTTCTGTTTCTCATTCCTTTTCGCACTTTGTATTTTCTTGTCAGTTCCTTGCCATACCTCACCTGGAATATTGTGTCCAATTCTGGGCACCACAGCTCAAGATGTATATTGACAAATTAAAAGGTGTCCAGAGAAAGGTGACTAAAATGATCCAAGCTCTGGAAACCATTAATCCCTCTTATGAGTGTCTTAAAGAGCTGGGTCTGTTTAGCCTGCAGAAGAGAAGGTTGAAAGGAGACATGATAGGTATGATTAACTACCTAGAACCATGCCATAAGGAAAGGGGAGAGGCTTGTTTTTGTTGCCCTTGAGATTAGGACTCGGAGCAATGGGTTCAAATTGCAAGAAAATGGATTCCACCTGAATATTAGGAAGAACTTCCTGACTGTAAGAAGAGCTCTACAACAGCAGAACTCTCTGCCTGAGGGTGCTTCCAGACAGCACTAAACGATAAGTTTTAAACAGGGCCAAAAAATCCTGGGACTTCAGAAGAGGTCTGCATACAGACCTGTTGGTCCTGGGATTTCTGCAGGGGCGGTCCTACAAGGTAGGCCAAGTAGTCGGCCGCCTAGGGCGCCATCTGGGAAGGGGGCGCCATCCTGGCCGCATGGAGCACCATCCTGGCCCTGCCGATGTTCCTCAGACAGTGCTGCAGCTGCCTGCTTTTTGACCCTGGCCTTGTGCGCTCCGACGCCACTTCTGGGCACGCGTGGAGGTTTTCACGCAGGCGCAGTTGCTCTGGAGCTGAAGTTGAGCGCAGGAGCAACTGCACATGCGCGAAAACCTCCGCGCATGCCCAGTAGCTCCCTTGCACAGAAGCCTGTAAGCAAAGCACTCCCTATCGGGCAGGCAGGGAGTGCTTCCCTCTCCCTTTGTCTCCGCCAAGCGTGTGTTTGCAGGAAAGGAGAAAAGAATCAGTGAAGGAAGTGTAAGTGAAGGAATGAATGAAGGGCTTTCCTCCTCCTCCTCTGTGACCTCTTCTCTCCCTCCTTCCTTTCTTCGGCTCTATTTCTGTCTAGACCTGAGGGGCCTGAGGCTATGAGGAGTTGTGGGAGTTGAAGGCCAAAACACTTAGAAGGAGGGAGGGCGGGCCCAAGTTTGCCCAGGCCTGTATTCGACCTCATTTGAACATTTTGGCTGTTTTTCTATTTACATTGGGATCCTAATTTTGGACTTATGGGAGACTCCTATGAATTATGAGTTGGGTGATAGGTAATATATTCTGATTTTGATGCATTTACATTGCATTTCTTGTTGATTATTATACAGTTCTGCTTAATATTGTCATACAATATAATACAAATACAATATAACAATAGAATGATGATATATTTTATATTACATGTAATATTACAAACAATATTGCAGTATAGTGGTATTGTACAAAATAGTAATATATAATATTTTATTTTACTTTATTTTGGGTTATTTGAGTTTTATAGGAGTAATGAAAATATTTAGTAGAGGATAATTTTATTTAAATAAATAATGTTATTATTTTATAATAATAATATAATATAATGTTACATTATATTATAATGTCAATATATTATAATATAATTATATTGTAATGTAGTATAATATAATTATGATATAATATAATATAGTATGAGTATGGTATAATATATTGTATATACATTGATACAATATAATACTACTAATGGTATTGTGATATTATAATTGTATATTTGTTTTACATGGGGGGCGGCAAAATAATGTTTTTTGGGGGGGGCACCAAAATAATGTTCGCCTACCATTTAAAATTACCATAGACCGCTCCTGGATTTCTGACACTGTTTTCTAGACTTGATGCTTTTGTTATGAGATTTAGAGGCTTCCAAGATGGCTGCCGGAAACATTGGTGTTTTTTTTTTTAAAAAAGAAACCCTTAAGATGCGGATATGAGGAAAACCACTGGAGTGAATCATTGCAAAAGTTCAATTCCGTCAGGAACCGATTTTAAGATTGTGAAGCTGAGATTTGTATATTGTAGTTTTTAACTGTTAATTTTATATGTTTTTATATGACTGTTTTTATCTTGTGATGTATTGTATATGGGCACTTGTTGCCGCTTGTTCACCTCCTCGAGTCGCCTTCGGGCTGAGAGAGACGGTATAGAAGCATGGCAAATAAATAAATAAATTCCTTGTCTTGGCCAGAGAAACTGTGTCCTCCAGACATTTCATGAAGTTTCTCACACACAAACAAAGTGTTTGCCTTCTATTCAAGTGTCTCATTCTTTTTAGAAACTGACCAATCAGGAACATCTAAAACCTAGGGACAAAACCAGATAAAAACTCCTGTGATTTCTGATTGCAGGGACATACAGACATACGACGATACTCATATTCAGCTCAAAACTACAATATTCCCACACCTGGAAAGCACTTTTCCCCCCTTTTGTTGCTTCCTTGTTTAAAGGGAACAGTGTCTGGCCACCCTCCTGTTTGTTGCAGAAGCTCCTGGGATAAAGGTACTGTCTGGATGGCCCTCAGAGTTTGGTGAAGCTCCTTTTTGGAGCTTTTAAGCAGAGGCTGGATTGCCATCTATCAGGGGTACTTCGATTGTGCTTTTCCTTCATGGCAGGGGGTTGGATTGGATGCCCCTTGGGGTCTCTTCCAACTCTATGATTCTAGGATTCTATGACAATTTTAAAAGTCCTGAGCCATTGTGTATGTACTATGTAGCATATGTTGGGAAAGTCTGAACCATCAGTCTTATTATATTTTCCAAGGGATACACCACTTGATTGAGCCTTGAAACTGAGCAAGACAGCACACAGACAGCAAACAATAACATTGGCAAAATGGTTCTCCAAGCCCTAGCATTGCTTTCAGTTTAACCTACTCACAGCACTGATTGAGATACATAAAATTGTATTCCTTGCTTCCATAATTTACAGAATTTCAGAGTTGCACAAAGTCAAAATGTTCATGAACAAGTTGTAATGCACAGATTGGTAATCCTTATTTAAGATCTATGTGACCAGCACAGTATGTATCCTGAGCTTGTCTGTTGTTTAAGAGGATGTTTTCAGGATTTGGCATTGTAATCATAACTTTTGGTTCTTGGTCCTGGGCACACAATGTTGCAGGTATAACATATCTAGCCTAGCACGGATGGCAGAGTTCAGCAAACAAAACAGACCAGGGGGATATCATGTGTTATTCGTAAAAGGAAGTTTAAGGCTCACTAAAACATATAGAGTGACATACAACTGAATATTTAATTCTTAGATTTCAGATGTGTGCATTAGTTTTATCTGAAGGATGGCATTGTATTCCCCCCAAATTGTTTTTACAAACGCATGAAAAAGCAATGAAATTGTCCAGAAACTGTATATGTGGAAGAACCTTTGGTCAGCAGTTTGAAACAGCAGGCTCATCTAGCTGTCAAAATGTCCCTTTTAAGATTCACAATGAGTAATATTATTAAGCAACGTTACAGCCTTTTTGTGGCAAATGCTTACGAAAGGAGGGAGACTTCTGCACTCTGTTTTGACATTCACCTTCCTATTTCTGGTTCAGTGAATTCCCTGTCTTTTCCTGGGTTGCTGTTTCTGCTTCCGGCAAGGAGCAGCTGCTGGAAAATAAGGTATTGGCAGCTTGGGATGAATGGGGAACACTAGTATTTTCTTTACCCAAAAGGCTTGAGGAAATTGCTTTCTTTTTCCAGCTCAGCCTAGCAGCAGAAATTAAGAAGGTCAGAAAAAGTCAGAGTATCCATGACTACCGAGACCTCTATTGATGTATGTCTTTGTTGTAACACATTCACATGAGATCTGATTATGGAAGACCTTGACAGGGAAGCTGGAAAAGTGATCGGAGAGATGTATCATCTCAAGGGTATGGATTGCCCCATCCTATCATGAGAGCTTGAAGTTTATAGTATTTTAAAACAGCTATAGTTCTTACTTTGATTACTGGTTTCCATTTTTAAGTATTAAATTCATAATAAAATATCAAGATGACTTACAACCAGCCCTCCATATTCCTGAGATTGGGAACACATGGCCTACCTATGAAAAAACTGCTATATTTCATATGAGAAAACACCTTTCTAGAAATCTCCAGATCAGTGGTTCTCAAACTTCTGAATGCTGTGACCCCTTAATACAGTTCCTCATGTTGTGGTGACCCCCAACCATAACATTATTTTTGTTGCTACTTCATAACTGTAATTTTGCTACTGAAATAAGAAATAAAGTGAAGTGAAGTGTTATGAATCGTAATGTAAATTTCTGATATGTAGGGTGTATTTTTATTCACTTGATGAAGTCTGGCACAAACACCCGATACACCCGAATTTGAATACTAGTGGAGATGGGAGGGATTTATTTTGTCATTTGGGAGTTGTAGTTGCTGGGATTCATCATTAACCTACAAAGAGCGTTCTTAACTACACCAATGATGGAATTGAACCAAAAGTGGCACACACAACTCCCATGACCAAGAAAAAAAATACTGGAAGGGTTTGGTGGCCATTGACTTTGAGTTTGGGAGTTAAGGTTCACCTACATCCAATGATGGATCTGGACCAAACTTGGCATGAATACTCAATATGCCCAAATGTGAACACTGGTGGAGTTTGGGGAAAATAGACCTTGACATTTTGGAGTTGTAGTTGCTTAGATTGATAGTTCACCTACAATCAAAAAGCATTCTGAACCCCAACAATGATAGAATTGGGCCAAACTTCCCACACAGAACCCCCAGGGGTTTTCTGATGGTGTTTGGCAACCCCTTTGGCATCCCCTCGCAACTCTCCCAGGGGTACTAACCCCCAGGTAAAGAAACGCTATTCTAGATCCTTCTGCATGACTCTGTATTCAGCATCTGCAATGGGTTAAACCCTTGTAGTCACACTGGAGAGCATAGAGATTCCTAGACATGACTCTATGATGACCTCAGCTGTTGAATGATGGGTCAACAGTCAACACATTCAATAGAAACATGCAATTGATTCAATGGCTCTACTTTAGTTAGGGGTAGCAGTAGGTACCAGGTGTGTTATACCAAATGGAAATCTACCAGAGAACATATGTATTTGACTCATACTGGGAAAAGCTCTGTATTTTTGATAGAATGATCCAAATGTTCAAAAGTTATGGTGTGAAATAATAAAGAAAATTGAGATCATTATATGAGTATAGGTGCCACAGTGAACCCTGTAAGAATCTTGCTGAGTTTTTATGAGAGGAATTGGATCAGATACTGATAATTATAGTGTAGTATTTCACTGATAGCAGCAAAAGAATTAGTAGCTAGAGGAGTATCAGAAATATTTGGCTGGGCAAATTAAATGCTATGATTTCATTAAATATGTTATAACACACCGGTGGAAAAATAGAATGATGATAATAATTGCTCCCCTCTCCCAAAAAGTGCTGGAAGACATACTTCAGTCATTTTGAGGAAGACAATTCCCTTTGGACCAATTTCTAGAAAGAGAGCAAATATATTTTAATTGCATGCAAGTATAATATTATGTAATGCTATATGCAAATCCACTCAGCCCTTAGCTTCACAAGGGTCGAGAACCCCTGCTGTTGATTAAGAAGATTTCTTGATGGAGCTATAAATATGGAACATTACTCTGATTAATTTGTCAACCTGTTATTGCAGAACTGTATTCAAGAGTGAATCTATGCCCTTGTTTGACATTGCATGAGAAAAAGGAATGGGAAAACGCACACCTCAGGGGCATCTGCAAAAGTAATGTCCGTTAACAACCATGGGATTGTCCTCTTGGGGTAAATCTACACTGTAGAATTAATGAAGTCTGGCACCACTTTAACTGCCATGGCTCATTGCTATGCAAGCATGGGATTTGTAGTTTGGTGAGACATCAGTACTCTTGGGAAGACAAGATCTTGTAAAATAGCAACTCCCAGGGTTACATAACTTTGAGTCAAGGCAGTTAATGTGGTGTCAAACTTCATTAATTCTATTGTGTAGATGTACCCTTAGATTTAGGATGGGACTCATCCAGAATGATGGTCACGAGTCTGTTTCTTAATTGCCTGAATTCATCACGAATCTTTCCTCATGTGAGTTTTTAAATTGTTGCTTCTTCATTTCCTTCTATGGTGTTATATTCTAACTTTTCCACAGTAAGTCAGAGTATTTAGACCAGTGTTTCTCAACCTTCCTAATGCTGCAACCTCTTAATGCAGTTCTCCCCAGGGGTGAGAAAGGCGGTATATAAATACTGTAAATAATTAAATAAATAAATAAATAAATAAATAAATGTTGCTGTGACCCTCAACCATAGCATTATTTTTATTGCTACTTCATAACTGTAATTTTGCTACTGTTATGTATCATAATGTAAATAAATGATACGCAGGATGTATTTTCATACACTGGATCAAATTTGGCAGAAATACCTGATACACCCAAGTTTGAATACTGGTGGAGTTGGGGGGGTTGATGTTGGGGAAAATAGACCTTGAAATTGGGGAGTTTTGGTTACTGGTATTTATAGTTCACTTACAATCAAAGAGCACTCTGAACCCGGCCCGCAACGAATTTGCACCAAACTTGGCACACTACCTCCATAGCCAACATTGAATAGTGGTGGGATTGGAGAGCTGTTTTTGAATTCTGGTGTAGTTCACCAACACCAAAAAAAGGAAGAGAAGGGCATGCAGAGATATCTTCAGCTTTCTTTGCCAAAGGCATTTCGAAGACCATCAAAATATGTGTTTCCTGATGGTCTTTGGTGACCCCTCTGAAACTCCCCTTGCACCCCCCCCCCCGGGGTCTCAACCCCCAGATTGAGAAACGCTGATTTAGGCCCTCTTAGGGCACATCTACACGGACCGCTTAAGCCAGTTGAAAACCTGTATTGAAGAAAGTGGTTTCACTGTGAAGATGATTATACAGGAAGTCCTGGAACCAGTTTGAGGGAATGGGGATTATAGAAACCACAGGGCGTTGCACAACATTCATGGCTTTCTTTTGCTCATGTTTGTGGGTGTTTGATGTCTATCTGCCACAGTTTGAAGCTAGCTCTGAACTACATTAAAGGGTCAATGTAGTTGGCTCCCTTGAAGTAAGAGGTTTCCTCTATTACTGTACCTCCTGTCCCTGGCGTCTCAGTCCTCAGCATATTGCTTGAAAAGTATCAATTCTCCTATTGCTGTGCACACATAATTTATTTTCTGATCCCTAGACCCCTTCTTCTGAAGACAGACTGAGTCTCTGCTAGACATACATAAACCTCAAATATTTTCAACATTCCAAGATGGCTTGCATTGCATTTCAGTCCTTTATCTGTTATAAAACTAGGTGTGTGTCAATAGTCTTTGTCAGTGACAAGTGCCTATCCCCAAGTTTATTAATGTCTCCTTTGACTATAAAATATAAAATTAGACATTCATGAATAACAAATCAGTATTAAGAGAAATGTTAGTCCTGATTTATTGTGCATAAGCCATCAGTTGGCTCTTTGTCCTTTCCTTCTGAGGACTTTGGCCAAATCAACTCCCTTGAAAAGTGTGATTTATATTTCAGTGATGTATTTATTTATTTTTATGTTGATTACTTTTGTATTTTCTAAAATTATCACTTGGT
Source organism: Anolis apletophallus (assembly GCA_030556195.1). Lineage (NCBI taxonomy): Eukaryota > Metazoa > Chordata > Lepidosauria > Squamata > Anolidae > Anolis > Anolis apletophallus. The sequence continues at coordinate 105,463,841 of JARBWK010000012.1, read as the reverse complement.
GTTGCAAATGTCTGGGTATATTTGACCTGTTGATTCCCAAAATAGCACTGGTTCCCCTCTTTTAGCTCTAATTTTTGAGATACAGAATGTATGCCATCTATCAGTTGCCACCTGTTTGCAAATAGAAAATTATGATAATCATAACTAAGAGACAAAAGCTGATGCCATCCATCCAATGTAATTTTCTGAATCTACATCCCAAATGACCCCAGGAACAGGCCTAAGACACCAAGATTTTTCTAGGTTGGGCTGCTTTATAAGATAATTTTATAAATTCATAGATTTAGATAGATTTGTGTTAGTCAATGTCTGAATGAATGTATGGATTCAGTCACATATCCAGATGCTCTTCAGCCACCTCCTGTTCTCCACTGGCTGCCATGATGGAACTTTACAATATGACTCCTGATGCAGATATTGACCATCATTTTGTTGAGGTCTAAACCTGAACATAACCCTTCTCTGGTCCTTTTCAGATGTTACTCACCACACTTTTGCCAAGATGGGAGTAGTGGAGATCTTAGTCTTGTACCTTCTGTTGTCTCTTTCCTGGAAAAGTCATTGTAGGTTCTTCATGAAAGCAAGAATGGTTTGGAGGAGGAATACTGTTGCCCCATATGAAGAATGTGCTGTGAGTAATGAAATTATAACATTCTGGAATAACACAGTAGCAGTGCTGGTGGAGATAGAGGCAGTCTTGTAATGTCTATACATCCAGCTTTTTGCTTCTAAATAAACTGGCAGTTTCAAGTCTTTCGGTGAATCTCATTTAATATTGTAGTCTTGTACAGTTCCTTTTTTGTATCTCCATTCACTATGCAAGTTGTTTAATATGAAACACCAGCCTTCTAGGATAATTTTGCCAGCAGATAGATAAACTCATAGAAAGTCATTCATTGTCTGAGTTATACAAAAGCATTAGACACCTAATAACTCCAAATCAGCATTTCCCCCCTTAGGTTAATGAATATATATCTTTAGTAGAATGGGTTGAATACAGCAGTCGAAGGCTGCGTGGTTGGAATTTATGCAACTAAGTCTGCCGCTCCAAGCAATCTGATAAAAGAACCTGGCTCGACTACTCTCTTGCATCTGCTGAGGTTATTATATTATCGTGCAAAAAAGGGAAGGGGAGAGCTTCTGAAATGTTTTGTAATTGCTTCACATAGGGCTTGGCTATATTGCTACTCTCTTCCGTGGAAATGTATATAGTGTTGCTTCTTATAGCTTCCTTCAGAACTGCATTTATGTGTGTGTGTGTGTGTGTGTGTGTGTGTGTGTGTATATATATATATATATATATATATATCTCCCTCTACATTATTCATTGGAGCTGAAATGAAAACTGCCTCCGTGTAGTGCAGAAGTCCATTTTGGAAATGATTGCAGATGCACACCCACACCACACAGACAAAGCTTAGTTCTCAAGCCAGCATTTGCTCAGGAACACACACATATACATTCTTGAACATTTTTCCGGACATTTGTACAGTGTTCATTACTAATTACACTATGTCATCCATCCAGCCATCACAACACCTTTGAGTTGGACAATCCTACTACTCCTTTATAGTGAAATATTTTCCATTCTTACTTGCATGAAATCTTTATTGCTTAAAAGTTTCAGGCAAAGGTTAGAATGCAAAGCCTCCTGCAAAAACTCTTCCTTTTTTTCTTTTTTTAAAAAATAACATTTAGAAATCGTTCCCAGTCTTTGATAAAGCACTTTTGTATTTTTTATTTGTTCATCATGATTAATTTATCCATTTTTTCTATTCTAATTTTTTTAAAGTACCCCTTCTTCAATTGTAGGAAGACCTGACTTCTTCAAACGTTCTGCACATAGCATCCATGCTGTAAGCATCATATAAAGTAAAGGTAAATGTTTCTCCTGGTATTAAGTCTAGTCGTGTCTGACTCTGGGGGGTAGTGCTCATCTCCATTTCCAAGCTGGTATTGTGTGTAGATGCCTCCAAGGTCATGTAGTCAGCATGACTGCATGGAGTGCTGTTACCTTCCTGCAGAAGTAGTACGTATTGATCTACTTACATTTGCATGTTTTCGAACTGATAAGTTAGCAGAAGCTGGGACTAACAGTGGGAGCTCACGCCGCTCCCCGAATTCGAACTGCCAACCTTTCAGTCAGCAAGTTCAGCAGCTCAGCGGTTTAACCCGGTGTGCCACCAGGGGCCCCTAAGTATCATATAGTGCAATAATAATAATAATAACAACTTTATTCTTATATCCTACTGCCATCTCCCCAAAGGGACTCAGGGCGGCTCACGGACAGCACAAGGTGCCCAAAAACAAACACAAAAATAAAACACTATATAAAATACAATAAAATAAAACACATGTGCATATAAAAACATCAACTCAGACTCAATAAAACTGATGTCATCGACCAGTAGTGGTAAGCTGCTGTAAACATGGCCAGGCTGTAAACAATTGGAATAGAATAAGTGCAAGCTGCAACAATGGAGAGAGGGTATGGAATAAAGTGCAAGGATGTGCGACTACTACACAGAACTACTAGGGACTAAGCAATCTCAAAAGCTTGTTTGAAAAGCCTCATCTTCAAATCCCTATGAAAAGAGGACAGTGTAGGGGACTTCCTGATCTCCAAAGCCGGATGGCCACCACCAAGAAGGCCCTCTCCCTCGTCTCCACCAATGGGACTTGTTATGGTGGCGGGACCGTGAGGAGAGCCTCCCCGGCAGATCTAATTGCCCATGCTGGTTCATGGGGGGAAGGGGGGAATGTGGTCAAAAAGATAAGCAGGGCCCGAGCCATTTAGGGTTTTATCGGAGATATTTATTTATTTATTAGTTATTTAAAACATTTGTACCCCAATCTTCTCACCCTCAGCAGAGGGACTCAGACCGGCAGACAGCAAAAAAATTAATGCTAACATTAAAATCTAAACATCATAAAACAACAATAAAATTACCAATACATATTAAAATCACATAAAATAACCTGCACTTTTAATTTGGACTAGAAACAAATCAGCAGCCAATGGAGCTAGTTTGTAGTTTAGTGATTTTATTTGTTTGTTTGGCATTCCAATAGAAATAGTTCAAGTTCTTTTATATATATATATATATATATATATATATATATATATATAGGCATGAGAAAAATGAAACGGAAATTAAAAGGATTCGTAAGAGATTCGTATGTAATGGGACTTTTGAGGTTTTACGTATCGCTGCCCCGATCCCGAAGTAGACTTCCTTTACGGTCCTTGAGGCCAACAATTTGCGTTAGGATCGTAAGAAATTCTTAAGTATTAATTAATTAATTATTGTACTACTAACTTCTCCCTGTCTTCTCCCCTTCATTTCCTTCCCGCCTTCATTCAGCTTCTTCTTTTTCCCGCATTTCTATGAGGAACTGGAAGTGACGCTGCTGCTAGGTAGGCTAGGCAATGCATTCTGGAAAGTGTAGTCCTCCAGGCTCCCCCCCCCCGCCTTCACTTCCCCGTTGCTCTGCTGCCATGCCCCACCGCAGGGGCCTGCTTCACACACACACACACACACGCGCGCGTCCCGCCTCTCTCTCCCTGCGCTCTCTCAGATGCTTCTCTTCCCCGTTGCTCTGCCATGCCCCATCGCAGGGGCCAGCTCCAGCCCTCCACGTACGTGTTTTGGACTTCAACTCCCACCATTCCTCAGCCTCAGGCCTCTTCCTTTTCCTCTCAGCCTGGGCAAACTTGGGCCCTCGCTCCTCAGGATTGGGGTGAGAGAGAGGCAGCGAGGAGCGAGGGGGCCTCCTCCTCCTTTTCTTTGCTGCTTCCAAGAATAGAAAACCCCCTCCCTCCCTCCCTCCTTCCCTCCCTCCTTCCTATTTGGAGAGTCCCATCTAGAATTCAGTGTGGTTTATTCAGTTTTGTTTACAACTCCCAGAAATCCCAGCCAATTTACCAGCTGTTAGGATTTCTGGGAGTTGTAGGCCAAAACCATCTGAATGCGCATGCTCTGGCATACGAATTAATAACGAATTTCGTTATTACTTAAGTTACATTTCCGAAATTTTTGGTAAATTTTTTGTAAATCTTTGATATACTAATCAAAAAAAATCCCCCCCCCCCCAGTTGATATAAGAATCGCCATTTTAGGATTCTAAAAACATGCCTTATATATATATATATATATATAAATATATATATATATATATATATAATTTGAAAAATTCCTGCATTATGTTTTGTACCTAGAAATTACAGTATTTGCTTTTTGGCAAATATTGTAGGATGTTCCTTCTTGTTCCTTACATTTTCAACAAGTTTTCTTATACAATTTAGCAAGTCTTGCTGGGGTCAGGTCTTATGTGATCTTCTGTGATTTTATGTTTATTAGGCATCTTTAACCTTCTGGTGCAATGCCATACAAGACAGAGCTAGCAACAGGAGTGGGAGGACCAAAATGAGTGCATTGCCTCCAAATAAAACTTCTGTTACTTTAATGAAATGTTCTTGCAGTCCTCACATTTTAAAACTTTAGAGAGAAAGGGTAGGGAACAGAGAGAGAGAGAGAGAGAGAGAGAGAGAGAGAGAGAGAGAGAGAGAGAGAGAGATTCCTAAATGCTTAACTCAGTGTTTTTCAACCTTCCTAATGCCCGACCCCTTAATACACTTCCTTATGTTGCGGTGACCCCCAACCATAAAATTATTTTCGTTCCTAATTCATAACTGTAATTTTGCTACTGTTATGAATTGGGATGTAAATATCTGATATACAGGATGCATTTTCATTCACTGGACGAAATTTGGCACAAATACCTGATATGCCTGGTGGGGTTGGGGGGGGTTGTTGATTTTGTCATTTGAGAGTAGTAGTTGCTGGGATTTATAGTTCACCTACTACCAAAGAGCATTCTTAACTCCACCAATGATGGAATTGAACCAAACTTGGAATACAGATCCCCCATGACCAACAGAAAATACTGGAAGGGTTTGGTGGGCATTGACATGGAGTTTTGGAGTTGTAGTTCACCTACATCCAGAGAGCATTGTGGACTCAAACGATGATGGATCTGGACCAAATTTAGCACATACACTCAATATGCCAAAACATGAACACTGGTAGAGTTTGCGGGAAAATAGACCTTGACATTTGGGAGTTGTAGTTGCCTACACCTACAATCAAAGAGCCCCTTGAACTCCACCAATGATAGAATTGGGCCAGACTTCCCACAGAGAACCCCCATGACCAACAGAAAATACTGGAGGGATTTGGGAGGAATTGACTAAGATTTTGGGGAGAACACACCTGCTCTTCCCTCCCTGCTTGGAGTTTCAGAAACAGCCCTCCCCTTAGCCGAGAGTCCAGCTGAGAGGCTAGCCAATCACAGCAGGAGGAGAGCTTTTGGTGGAAGGATTTGCCTTCTGTTTCCAAAAAAGGAAGAGAAGGACAGGTGGAGAGATCTTCAGCCTTCTCTGCCAGAAGGTCTTCTAATATCATTAGAAATATGTGTTTGGTGACCCCTCTGAAACTCCCCTTGTGATCCCCCCCCCAGGTTGAGAAACACTGTCTTAACTGAAGTTTAAAGTTTCTTAAATGCTAAAAAATTGAGGACTGAAGAATTTGGAATGGCGGAGTTCTGATTATGGACAATGCATTTTTTATAACATATTAATAACCTGATTGTATGTATCTCAGACATTTATTTATTTATTTATTTTATTTATTCCTTCTTGTATTCCGCTCCTCCCTGCAGGCTCGGGGCGGATAACATCATAAGAACTCGGCTGACATGTAACATCCATGTCGCCGTACAATAAAACAGCATAAAATACAACATTAAAAACAACATTGGTCCCGGAATAAAGTTATGTCATGCCATAGCATTCCCTGAACCAGGGTGCTGGTTAGAAGAGGAGTACATTCGGCTTATTCCCCTAGCCGAAGGCCAGTCTGAACAGGGCAGTCTTACAGGCCCTGCGGAACGGAATAAGCTCCGTGGCGGCTCGAACATCATCTGGGAGAGAGTTCCAGAGTACCGGAGCCGCCACAGAAAAGGCCATTTGCCTGGTCACGGACAGGTGACAGGTGCGGACCGATGGAATCAGGAGCAAGTTGGACTCCTCTGAGCGTAGTGATCTCGGGGGTATATATGGGGCAAGGCGGTCCCTCAGGTACGCAGGCCCTAGGCCGTGTAAAGCCTTAAAGGTTAACACCAACACCTTAAAGGCAATTGGGTACTCGACAGGCAGCCAGTGCAGCTGCCGAAGAATGGGCGTAATATGCTCCCTTACCGACGTTCCCGTCAGCAAGCGAGCAGCGGCATTCTGCACTAGCTTGAGTTTCCGAACTGTCGCCAAGGGAAGGCCAACATAGAGGGCGTTACAGTAGTCTAGTCTCGAGATGACCGTCGCTTGGATCACCGTGGCCAGGTTATCCCTGGAAAGGTAGGGAGCCAGTCGCCTAGCCTGATGTAGGTGAAAGAATGACGCCCTGCTGGCCGCGGCGACCTGGGTCTCCATGGCCAGCAGGGGGTCCAACTGAACACCTAAGCTCTTAACAACAGGCGACGGATTAAGCCGTTCGCCGTCCAGGGTAGGCAACCGGCACTCACCCCCCCCCCCAGGCCGACCGGGCCACAAGATCTCCGTCTTCGACGGGTTCACCTTCAGCCGGCTGGCCCGCAGCCAACCAGTCACGGCCTCGAGGCACTGATGGAAACAATCGGGTACGGTGTCCGGCCTGCCGTCCATTCTCAGCAGAAGCTGGGTGTCATCCGCGTACTGATAACACTCCAGACCAAAGTCGCGGGCCAGCTGGGCCAGGGGGCACATATACACGTTGAATAATAAGGGGAGAGGATGGCCCCCTGGGGACCCTACAGTCAAGTGAGGATATCCCAGAGACCTCCCGCCCCTCCACACGTTGTCCCCGGCCCTGGAGGAAGGAGGCCACCCATTTAAGGGCGGTCCCCCCAATCCTGGCGCCGGCTAGACGGTGGGCTAACAGTGCGTGATCTACAGTATCGAAAGCTGCCGTCAGATCTAACAAGACGAGCAGTGCCGATCCACCCTGGTCCAGCTGGCGGCGGCTGGTCTGTAATGGCGACAAGCACGGTCTCCGTCCCCGTGCCCAATACGGAAGCCGGACTGGAAGGGATCGAGTCCAGCTGTGTCTTCCAAGAACTGCTGCAGCTGATCCGCTGCTGCCCTCTCAATTACCTTGCCTAAGAAAGGCAAGTTGGAAACTGGCCGGTAATTGGAGGGAGCCGAAGGATCTAAATTCGGCTTCTTCAGCAGCGGTCTCACCATTGCCTCTTTCAGTCCCCCCGGGAAGACTCCTTGCTCAAGGGAGCTATTTATGATTGTGCCCAGGGGGCCTCGTAGCCCTCCCGGCATGCTCTAACAAGCCAGGAGGGGCACGGGTCGAGGAGCATGTAGTTGGTCTGGCTGCAGCTAGTAACTTGTCGACAGCTGCTGCGTCCAGCAGTTGGAAATGGGTGAAGGTGGGCCCGCCGAGTGGCGGCGGGGTCTCAAGCTCACTAACTGTATCAAATGTGGCCGGAATGTCCCGGCAGAGAGACGAAATCTTATCGGTAAGTAGCTCTGAAAGGCCTCAGCTGTTGGAGCCAAACCCCTATCATTTGGGACAGTTGGGATTGCTGTCAATGACCGAATTATCCTAAACAATTGCGCGGGGCGTGAGCTAGCCGACTCTATCAAGGAAGAATAGTAAACCTTTAGCTTCCTTGATAGCAAGCTCATAAACCTCTTTAAACTGTTTATAAGCCGATTTCGACACTTCGTCACGGAGGCTCCGCCACATGTCCTCTAGCTCTCTCCTCTCTTCCGCTTCATCGCCCGCAACTCCTTGGTAAACCAAGGCGAGCGATTTCTGCGGGGGAGGAGAGAGAGCGCCTGGGGCGATCTCATCTAGAGCCGTGGAAAGACTGGTGTTCCAATGGTCCACTTGCCCATCGACTGAGTCGCTGGGAAGTTCCCATTCCCTTAGAGCATTCAGGAAACCTAGTGGGTTCCATAAGTCTCTTCGGCCGAACCATAACAGGCTCGGCACCCTTACGGGAGGGGAGCCACCCCTAGCCGGACTTCCAGGACACTGTGATCTGAATTTAGAGTAATAATGACAGATTCTTGTCTTCCAGCTGACTAGAACTCGAAACTACTTGGGCACCCCCCCCCTCCCAATTGCATATAATAGTTCCCAAATTAAAACTTTTTTATTCTCAGGAATGAATTGTTTTATATTGAAATATTATTTTCTATACAGAAAATACTGTTTCTTGTGCAAAACAGCTGCATGCAAATTTTGCACAGAATAAGTATTTAACTGTCAATATTGTTGTCAGTCTAGGATTTTAATTCTCAGGGTTTCACGGGGGGGGGGACATTTTTGGCCCTTTCTAAATATTTTCAAATATTCTTTCATCTGTTCCAATGATTCAAATATGGTCCCATTAAAATGGTCATTTGGTGTTTTCTATGCCTATGGAGCAGTTTTGCATGGCTTAGTCTGAATTTTGAAGGATCTTTCCAAAGTGCTGAACATATCTCCCTCTATGAATCACTGTGGGGTTTAAGATCATCTGGGGAGGCCCTGCTCTTGGTCCCGCCTCCCTCGCAGGTGTGATTGGCAGAGACAAGAGACAGGGCCTTCTCAGTGGTGGCCCCTCAGCTGTGGAACTCCCTCCGAAGTGAACTTAGATCATCCCCCTCCCTACTGATCTTCCACAAGAGAGCGAATACTTGGCTTTGTGACCAAGGCTTTAAGGAACTCTTGCAATAGATAGACTTAGAACAATGTGCAATGACCATTGAAACAGCCCAGATTTTGCTTGTGGATTAAGGGTTTAACTCTTTATGTATTGTTTGTAATGTTTTAATTGTTCGTAATGTACTTTTAAATTCTATTTTAATATTTATTTATTTAAGGCATCAAATTGTTGGGTTGCTGTAAGTTTTTCAGGCTGTATGGCCATGTTCCAGAAGCATTATCTCCTGATGTTTTGCCTGCATCTATGGCAGGCATGCTCAGAGGTTGTGAGGTCCTCACAACCTCTGAGGATGCCTGCCACAGATGGAGATGAAATGTCAGGAGAGAATGCTTCTGAAACATGACCACACAGCCTGAAAAACTTACAGCAACCCACTTATTCTGGCCATGAAAACCTTCAACAACACATCAAATTGTTGCCTCTATGTAAAGCCACTCTGGGGTGAGAAAGGCATGGTAGAAATGTCATAAATAAATTAATGAATAAACTCTATCACCAAAAGAGGTTTAGTACATTGGGTAGTTGGGACTAGAATCCAGAATGGATTTGCCATGGAAACTACATTTGATGTCTGACCACTAGATATGTGTTGAGAATTGCCAGGAACATCATGACCTTTCAGGTCATATACCCCCCCCCCCTCAAATTTGGAAGCAAATATTGGTGGCGGGAGGGGGGTGTAGCGACGCTGACTACCTAGTTTGCTTGTCCTGGTTGACGGATTTTGGCTTTTTGGCCATTCATTGTGTGTGCGGAGCTTTGTTCTGCTCACTTGAGCTGAACGGTTTCAACGTCGTTTATCTGGCACCACACCAAGACATGTCTTTTTAAAATCACCCTGCTGTTTTCCTCATTTGTGGGAATATTATAGCTCACAAATTATAAGCGCAGACAAAGATGGGACAAGTTTTCTAACTATTAATATTCTCTAGCAGACAAGACGCAGGACAACAACATCCACATTTGTTCTCAATAACTCTGTGGCCATAAATATCTCAATGCCTGTGATGAAGGGTTCTATATTAGGGAGTTTCTACATCACGACGCATGATTACTCTTATTTCAGTTTTTCTGCAAAAAAGGCAATATATATTCAGTTCTTTTGGCATCCTGCCAGGATCCTGACTCACTCCTGAGGGAAATGAACTATAATGGCTTTGAGTACATCTATTTTTCCTGAAAAAAAGAAAGCAATATCTTGCCATTATGATTTATTATGAGTATTGCTAATTTGCATATCCATAGCTTTACATCTTGTGATGAAAACAATGAATAAAGCAAGAAGACTCAGTAGTGATGGGGAGACCATGAAATTGTACTTGGGAATATGAGAAAGCTCTCTCAGGTCAGGCTGTTTAAACATATTGAGTGATCAGTGGTGTATATGAACCATACTTATATCATTGGATTACATAGACTGTGCCTGGAATCCTGTTAGTGGCAAAGACATCTGTATGCTCTCTTATTCATCTGTCTGTATTCCTTTAGCAGGAGCTAAGATGGTTTCTATATGTCAGAGGTAGGTTGGTTTTTCTTCCATCTGTGCTCCTGAAACTTCTTTTCCCACGTTGGCTACTTGAGATGTTCTGCATACCAGGAAGACCAAATAGTAATAAGTCCAAGAGTTTGTTTTGGTAGAAATTGTGATTCCATCTATTGAACACGACTTCAACAAAATCATAAGTAGTACCAGTCATAAAATTAAAACACTCAGAGACTACCCTTTTGCATTTGATACCATACAGTACTGGAGCTAAATCCCACCCCCCACCCCACCCCATGTGCTGAAAAGAAAATGTCGTTCTCATGTCTTTCTTTTGAGATTCCAATCTCTCTCGGCATTACTTCGCGAACGAAGATTCTTAGGAAGGACTCATCCCATGCTTTTTACAAGTGTGTTGATGACTAAAAAGGCCAATCTGAGATAGGCAAGTCCAGTTGCAGAAAGCACAGCAGAAAGTCTCCTTGGGTGATGTTGTTTCCAAGTTGCGGTTCTTTCTGCATTGTCGTTTCTCTTCGAGACCCATTTGGCATGTCTTCTCAAAAGAGGCTGCAGCATTGTGGATAATGCATCTCCATGCCTCCCGATGTGAGGACCATTGCTGGTGATCAATCTGGCCGAGCCTGAGATGTTGTTTCAGGGAGTCCTTATATCTCTTTTTGGGGCGCCTCTCTTGCGCTGACCCGTGGCGAGTTCACCATAGAGTAGTATCTTTGGGAGGCGGTGGTCCTCCATCCTAGAGATGTGCCCTGCCCAGTGCAGCTGTGTTCTCAATAGCATGGCCTCAATGCTGGTGATCCCTGCTTGCTCAATCTCCCTAATAGAGGTTTTTAAACAGAGGTGGAATATCTGCTTCTCTGCAGTACTTTGGAATGCTGTAACTGGCAGATAGTTTTCATGAGGTGGTTTTTTTAAATTCCCATCTAATTTTAAGATTTTATCTTTTGGCTTCCCAACAGGTTGGCTTGGTTGGTCTAGCAGAGTGGTTCCCAACCTTTTTTCTTCTTTTTTGCCCAGGGAGAGACCCCTTGACCAGGGACCACTTTGACCAGGGACCACTCTCCAACATTAGTACCAAAAGGGTTATGAATCAGATTTTAGTCAACTTTACATTTGGTTTGGTTATTTAGGGTGCTGTTTCAGAAATTGCATTGGATAGACCATATCAGCTCTAGTTTCCGATACAGAACATATGCCATCCAGTAATTGCCATCTGCTTGCCCATGAAAAAACATATTTAATAATCTAGAACTTATGTGGTCTATCCAAGGGGTTGGGGTTGGTCAGCAACAGGGAATGAGTGGCAGGTGGTGTGAAAGGAGTGGAAATAAAATAAATAAATAGAGGATGGAGGCTCATGGACCAGATTTTTATTCTTGCAGCCCACTGGTGGTCCACGGCCCACAGGTTAAGAGCCACTGATCTAGCAGGTGTCTCCCAAAGTTTTCAAAATAGATGGATGAATGGATGAATACAAATGGAACCAACCCTTCACTGTAGTAAATGCTTCTGTCTGAGGATGACCCGAGATTCTCTGTGCTTCTCTGACTTCATTCTTTCATTTGCATTTAGCCAAATTCACAGTGATATACTAAAACTATCAATGCTTTAAAAATGAAAATGAACATCCTTTGAAGTTTTTTTAAAATCTACACAGCAGATCTGTGATGCAGATTAAGTACTGCTGTTTCCCTGTCCCCTTTTTAAAAGCTTTTAAAACGCTCTGAAGCTTCAGCGGCTTAAGAAGGTGATGCCTTCCTATTAATCCTCACCTCTGATTTAGTTCTTTTGTTACCAGTTGGAATCCACTTATATTTGCAAGTACTTTTCATTTACACTAATTTTTTTCTTTTGCATGGGACAGGAAAGAAATGGTAGAAAGTTTTATAAAATCCAAACTTCTCAGTGAGATAGCCTATGTAGAAGAATTAAAACGGGGGTGGGTTTTTTTTCTTAATCTATTACAAAGCCACAAAAAATCATTGTAAAACCTGGAGGAAATCAACTCTAAATATTCAACTTTTGCAAAACTTCAAGAAGTATTTCTAGTTCTGATACTTTTATCAGAACTAAAGTGCACTTATGCACTTTAGAGTATGGAGAGAAGGACTAGCACATCTTAAATCAATCCCACTGGGACGCTACCAATTTTTACTTGAATCTTACAGGCTGCTATGGTAAATTTTAGATTTTTACTGATATGTTTTAGGCATTTTAAAGCATTTCAGTTGTTTACCTTTTAGGGATACTGTGTTTTTAGTGTAATTAACTATGTTTATTTAAATATTAGTATTTCTTCTTATTTTATTTCTATTGTTTAGTAGTTATTAGTTTATTGAGGCTGTTTTGTATTGTTTTGATTTGTTTGTCTTTGTTGACTCTGACAATGAATGTTTGCTTTTATGTATGTGAACCTCTCTGAGTACCCTCGGGGAGAGAGCTCAGTCTATAAATTATTTATTTATTTTTATATTATATATAAAGCTTTAAAGCATACAAACAAATTCATTACAGAAAACTGACCTACAACTATTAGAGTTGTGTGTGGAATTAGTTTGTCCAGTTTCATCCATTCTTTTGTTCTTTTTGATCCCTTTGGAAGCAAGGAACAGGAAGCCCCCTCCCAGTACAAAAATTAGCTTGACATGAAAGCAAGCGGGTCCCAATAACCAACTCCCTCTCTGCTTTCATGACCATGTGGTGCTCCTAGCTCCACTGAGCTCCAGGTCATTGGCTCTTCCTTCCCAGGGCGTCCTTGATGTACTCAGCCAATGGCCAAGGAGCTCCCCCTCCCTTTCTCAGCGTCTCTCTCCATGTCACAGGAGCCTGGATAAGGACAAACAAACAATCCCAGAAAGAGGGGTATCTTTAACCTTCTCAGGTCTGGCCTCCTCCTCCTCCATCACTAACATGGAAACTTTAGCAGCAGAAATAGTGCACACAGCCAAGAGTCAAGGAGCTTCCCCCTTCCCCCTTCCACTTATTTCTCAGGGAGATGGACCCAGCACTACAGGAGCCTTAAAGCTAAGCTATGTCCTGCCTCTCCTCTAGAGTAGAACAGCTTTAAGAAGCATTAAACCCAATCTCCTCCTCTACAAAGAGACAGGATCCTAAAAGAATGGTTACTCTTTTTAAATCTAGGTCTTAATGAAGGATATGGAAAGGGAGCCTTTGGGAAGTCCCCCCACCCATAATAGGTGCTTTCTTAACCCTATTGAGTTGAAAAGAACCATTTTTTTCAGGTGCTGAACAAAAACCCCATTTGTCAGCACTCTCATTTTCTGGAGGTGCTGGAAAATGGATATGGGGTGCTTCTGAAACCAGCAAGCAGAAACAAATAGTTATTCTACATGAATGCACAACCCTACTAACTACTCCAGACTAATGACTAATGAAAAAAACACTAAAATAACTGAAACATATAGAAGCTTTGATTCCAGCTACCACTGGCTAATAAAATTTTCCTTCAATAAGCAGGTTTCCAACACTGTAGTAATTTAAAAGTTCAGTTGAGCCTTTAGAAACACAGTATGATCTCTAGGTCCATGGAGGAAACATTCACAAACGTCATGTGGGTATGTGAAATTGCAGATGATCGTGAATTCTATTATTTTGATTGGAACAAATGATGGAGGTCCCAAGAAGGAAGTGGAGTTTATACTGGAGGCCTCAAGTGAATAAGGGAGGCTGTGGATAAGGGGGGGGGGGGAAGGTTTTGCCCTCAAGGTGAATTTTTGCTTTATTCCTCAAGTTTAAAGCATCACAGAGAAATCATTGGAAATTTTTCATACGTAGACTTCCTACATTCCTTTGTTAATTTTGCCATACCTAAGCTGTGCAGTATTACCTTGATATTTGCAAAACTGATATGTGCAGTTTCCTCCCCTTCCACAATGACTTCCCTAGGGTTGGTGTCACCTAGTGTAGTAACTCATGGTGTCATCTCCATGAACATCCTTCAATATAACACCGTATCACAATACTGTAGCTGAAATAGCATAAAACTTGACAAAATCAGTAACTACTTGTACTTTGGATTTTTTTAAAGCATATGAAAACAACAACATATGCTTGGAGTACATTTGCGGATGAAACCTTGTGATTTAATGTGTTCTTGTAATGGGTTAATAATGACAGGTCTGATTGGGGTCCATGCACATTAGAAGGTTCAGAAAGTAAATCAGCCTAGAGTTTTAACCTTGTAGGCATTGTAAAATTGGACACGTAAGCTGGACTCACAAAACTGACTTCCTTCCCCCCTGTGCAGCTGGGGGGGGGGGGGGAGTGCTTTGTCTCCGCCACCGGCAAAGAGACTTAAAGAAAGTAGCTCTGGCCAGAGCTACTTTCTAGGAGTGGAGCTACTTGAGCTAGCCGTCTGTCTCTAATTTTCAGTTAAACCAAATGACCCACCCTCATCCATTAACATATAATTAAATTGGTCACCTTTACGGCTAGGTAGGAATTCCCCTCCCTGTGTTATAGGTTTTTGTGTTTTTGTTTGTTTGTTTGTTTGTTTGCCTACCCTATACTGTTTCTAAATGGCAAATTGGGAAGGTGTGGTTTTAAATAGGCATACCAGGAAACACATCTCTCCATTGGTGCCCCCTTGTCGTGGGGGAGAGGCTTGCATACCGTAATGAAGTTGTGAGCTATGCTGGCAATGGCATAGCCACTGGTAGGGCCTTCCATGCCAGACAGGTCACAACAAGAAGGATCTGACAAAGAACGTCAATGGGTAGGATGGGCTCTCTAGCCTTTTGGCAACCATCCTAAAAGAAGGAAAACTCTAATTTCAAACCTGGGCAGATGGTGCTCATCTAACCCTCTAAGGTCAACTATCTAGAGAAGGAAACTCAAATCAAACCTACAACCTGAGGACCTCGCTGCCACGGTCGTAAGCTTGCTTTGGTTTAAAGGGCGAGTCCAGTTCTGTGCATGCTGCACAGAAAAAAACAATTGCACAGGCTCGAAGGACACATCCAACTTCCTTAGTCATCAACGCGCTTGTAAAAACTATGGGATGAGTCCTTCCCAATAATCTTTCTAAGAATCGCGAAGTAATGCCAGAGATAACCAGAAAACAGCAAGGGATTTAATTTTGGTGTACCCCTTTGTGTATAGGCCAGGAATAATTTATTTATTTATTTATTTCCAGTGTTTATACCCCGCTATTTCTCAACCCCCGAGGGGGGACTCAGTGCAGCCTAACAGACGGCAACAATTCGATGCCACACAATACATAAGAACCCTCACTTGTGGTGAAAATAACAGAGGTGAGTGTGAATGGAAATGGCCTAGGAATGGGAGAGTCTGGCCTCAATACATCCTTGGGGCAGAATTCTCCATCACATTTCTTTTAATGGTTGCCAAGGGTTATTGCAGCTGGGGATCCAGGCGTTTCACCCAAATTAGCAGAGGGGTAGGTCTGAGATGGCCACTGCTTCAGCTTTATCCACACCAAGTTCTTGCCACACTTTAGCATTATCTTCAAGTTTCAAAGTTTAATTAGGTAACATTAATAAGTGTTGACCATAGTTGAACCCATATCTGTTGTGTTGTCTCTTTATTTCGGTAGTTGGGTGGCAAATGGTTTTGAGGGTATAACCATTTGCTAAAATCATTTGTCTCCCAAAGCAGTTGCTCTACTCCGAACTCAAGATCAGAAAACAGAATGTTGGAGGACAGGAAAACAGATTTAAAGATGAGCTCAAATCCAACCTTTAAAACTGTGGCATAGACACAGAAAATTGGGAAGCCCTGGCCCTAGAGTGCTCTAGCTGGAGGTCGGCTGTGACCAGCAGTGCTGTGGAATTTGAAGAGGCATGAATGGAGGGCAAAAGAGAGAAATGTGCCAAGTGGAAGGTGCATCAAGCCAACCCAGACTGGGACCGCCTTCCATCTGGAAACCGATGTTCTCACTGCGGAAGAACATGCAGGTCAAGAATAGGGCTCCACGACTGTGGGTATGTAGGTGACTACTACATACCCACCGTCAGTATACCAAACTTGGAGGACAGTCTTACTTGGACAATGATGGATCGTCTAGTGAAGTAACTAACTGCATGGATTTTTTTTTTAAAAAATCAAAGGCCAATATATTTCTGCTGAAACAATGCACAACCTTTTAAAAAAGAGACTGTTATCTTGCTATTGTTAAGAATAAGAATAGATGTATTACCCGGTCTCTCCTTGCAGCTGGTGTCACCAGAAGGTTCATTGCTTTTTCTTTTTGTTCATTTCCAAAAGAGATCTGGGTGGAAATGCAATATTGAACTAGAATGGACTATTGGGTTGGATGGCTAAGTTCATTCTTGTAACACAACTGTTTCTCGATAGAGTACTGATATATCGAAAAGCCTCACTGCATCACTCATATGAGATAAGAAATATCCTCCTGTTAGGAGCGATTAGAAAGAAGGACTCTTTTTTTTTCTGTGCCAAAGGGTTATATAACTTCACATCCTTCTCAATGTTCCAACTCAACAATGTTTTAGTGTCAGTGTTTATGACAAGATTGTTGCTGATAAGGCAAAGGATAGAAAATTCATGAATAAAGAGTTCAAGACTTGACCTCCCTTGCTCTCAATGGTGAATATGCAAGACAAGTAATTTTACCAGATGGTTATGTCGTGTAAAAGAATGTCATGTTACAGAGGTTCCTCTTGGCTTCCTTGCTAAAGCATATTTCTAAAGGAGGGAGGGGGGATAATCTGTTCCTAGCAAACTGTGCCCTTTAAAAGTGAAAAGAATGCTGTGGTTACATCCTACTGAGTGCCATTCATGCTGGGGAATTGATTCAGGCAAAGGCCTTCACCTCCACTTGAAAATAATTATTTATGAATCTAAAGAATTTGCATTCATAATAGAAGAGCTGGAGCTATTCAAGTCCACAGACACTGTAAAAGGATTACTTCCAGTATTAAAATATAGCGTTTTTGCACTTGGGAAGGATGAGTCTCTTGCTCTCACATTTGGGATTTTTAAAATTACATTTTACTATCATAATGATGCACATTTTGTTACATTCTTATGGAAAAAATTGAACCAAAAAAAGAGTCTCACCTGCCTGTGTTGCTTGAATTCAGTGGGTACAGGTGTTTGAAAATGGAAATGATCTCTTTTTTCCTTTTCCTGTGTTTTTTAAAGGTTCCCAATGCTCTTCTTTAAAAAATTGTAACATGGTCACCCAGTTTTTCCTGATTTGTCTTTTGTTAGGAAAAAAGAGATTGGAAAAAAGGTCTATAGGAAAACTTAAATCTGTCATAAGCTACTATGAGTCCTGTTTTGAGAGAAAGATAGAACATGTCAATCAAAAAGGATATCAACAAGATGGAATGTGTCTAAAGAAGGCAACCAAGATAGTTAAAATTTTGGAAACCAATTCTTATGAGGATCAAATGGGTTTGTTTAGATCAGAGAATAGAAAACTGATATGTGATACAATGGATGTCATTAAACATCTCAAGAGAGATTGTCTTAAAGATGGACCAAGCTCTTTTTTCTGCTGTTCCAGCAGAAGAGGTTAAAAGGTTTTCAGCAGATATTGGATAACAATTTTTAAGGAGTGCTTTTCTGAAATATACCTGCATTTCACGAAATTGAACTACGTGATTCTTGTAGTCCTTTCCAGTACTAAGATTCAATGATTTTATGTAGCATGTAAGTTGTGAAATTATAACTAACCTTCAAACCAGAAAATGTTATAGTCTTTGTGGGAACTTCATAAAAGTCACAGGCCTTCTTCTTTAGCATCATCTACTGGAAGACCAAAATTCAACAAAGGTAAGAAGAAAGACTGATAAGTGAAATGTGGGTCTTTCCCCAGTAAATCTCAAGAAAGGGAAAGACACTGCTTTTATTAAATATTAAAATGATTTCCCCAATCTTCTGAAGACTTCCTTCCTTCCTTTTTGTCATCCTGTCTTTCTTTCCCCCAAAGGGATTCAAAGTGATTTTGCTGCTATTGTGTGTCTTCAACTTATTTCTTACTTATGGCAAAAGTATACCTGTCAAAGAAGGTTTGCCCAGCCTTCCTCTAAAGCTGAGAGAATGCAACTTGCCCAAGGTCACAAAGTAAACTGGGTGAGAATGAGAACCATGGGCTCCCATGTGTACTAGTTCAACACCCAAACCTTTACATTTCTCTGGCTCTTCTAGAATGTGTTGCAGTAATTCAAATGAGAGTTAGTTAAGGCAGAGATCACTGTTGCCAGATCTGAAATCTCCAGGAAGAAACACAGCTAGTACGCTAATTTTAACTGTGCAGTTTCATTCCTAGTCTGCTCTGAAACCTTGGCATTTAGGCAATGCGAGTCAATGTATATGCCCAAGTTACTAGTCAGATTCTGCTGGCCCCATTCAGCCTATGAGAACCTGATCCATGTTTGCCCTCCTCTAAATAGTGCACCAGGTAATTCATCAAGCAAATGGTAACAATGAATTGTGATTATCATAGAATCATTGAGTTGGAAGAGACCTCGTGGGCCATCCAGTCCAACCCCCTGCCAAGAAGCAGGACTCACATTCAATCCCTAGCCACATAACCATTGGCCAATCTGTTCTGAATGGATTTGATTAATATGCATTTGTATCAGATTGACCTGGGAGAATAGCATCTTTTAAACAGCCCGGTAAAATGAACCTGCCAAACAAGACTTTGTTAAGTGAGGGAAAGAGCAAGAGGCAAATGAAGTACCTTTTCCATCATTAAAGAGTACACAGCATTGTTTATCACTAATTGTCTATGCTGTGTTTAGTCTGACTAGTGTTCTTTATCAGCAGGAAGTAACTTGGTGTAATTGTATTTATTTTGCTAATCCTCCTGTGGTTTAATCTATAACAATAAAAGGCCCTGTGTGAAGGAACAAAGAGATTGCCACTGACATTATAGAGACAAATTAATTAGCATTCTCCAGTATTGTGTATATGGATCTGCTAAATACAGGTGTGCTTTTTCCTCCCTCTTTTAAAAATCACTATATTTTAGAGCAAAGTGTTCATAGGCACAAATGGAATGTATGGTTTGGTTTCCTCTGTCTTTGTGGATATTTTTTTTCTTGTTCTTAAGTGCCTTCAAGTCAGTCCCAATGCATCATTGGGTTTCCTTGGCAGGAGTTTTTCAAATAAGTTGTTTGTCCAGTGTCAACAGCACTCTTAGGCAGAGAAGGCTAAAGACATTGAAAACTGCAACTCTCAGAGCCCATAGCATTGAATTATGGCAGTAAAAGTGATGTTGAACTGCATTAGTTATACAGATGCACTCCAAATGAACTTCAGGAGACCAGGGTTGAAATGGATTTGAACTCTGGTCTCCTGAAGTACTAGTCCAGCACAGAAATCACCACACTACACCGGCAAGGGTAATTAAACAATGGGGATCCCACATGGTTTCAGTAGAATTTTTCAAGGACCCAAAGGGAAAAGTATAGGTAGTAGGGGAGGATATCTCTGGTTTAAAATACTTTGAAATTGGTTTTGCTTCGTATTTAAAATTAATTTCAAAGTTTTTTTACACACATGGCCCAACCCAGAAGTGCAATTTCTATACCGAACGCAGGCTCGCCATTTTTTGTAAAGGTCACATTATTAGGTCGTTTTTTCCCCCTCCTCAGTTCTCAACTCGCAAGAGGAGACTGGAGGGCAGCAGCACCTGCCTTTCTCCTCTCACGAGCTGAGGCAGGTGCTTTATTCCCAAGCAGGGAAGGAAGTAGGGAGTCAAGTCCCCTCTTCCTCCCCTCCATGGGAAAAAAGCGAGACAAACCTGTAACCACCTCATCACACCTTCCTTTCCTGCCATTCCACAAACTCGACACCAAAAAAGGAATCACAAAGAGAAGAATTTGGAGGTCTGGGATAGTAAGTTGGTGCAGTTTTCATCCCCAGGATAGTTGTTATGATGGATAGAAGAAATAGGCTCCATCCCTGCTTCATAACAGAAATGAAAAGCAGCAAATATGGCTGTTCCTGCATTTAGTCCTGGATTTTACAGAGAAGGAAGCACTTCATCTTTGTTGATGAGCAGAAGCTATAGGGCTTCCTGTTTTGAATGTGTGTTTTCTTTCTTAAGCTCACACCTGTGATTGTCAGAGAGTAAATCAACCCGTTTTTTGCTCAGCAGCCACATTTCCCCTCCTGAGTGCTTTGTTGTTCCTGTTTCCAATTGCTGTGAACTAACGTCTAGCACTTAAATCTGTCTCAATTAAGGATGTTTCCATTGAAGTAGAGAATGCATTTCATCTGTGCAACCATTAATCACATCCTCATTAACTTAACTATTGTCAGGAGTTTCTTCTTTCCCTTTTTTGTTTTTTTGTTTTCCCGGGGAAGATACGATTGGAATTTCTATTCCACTCCTGGTGATGGTACAATGGAGGAAAGCAGATGAAGAAATCTTTGTCAACAACTTCAGTAGAGCTTACAAGGGAAAGTCTATTATCTCTCTGCACATTATAGAGAAGCAGTTGATGGGGCCAGACACCCAGAAATGCTTCATTTGCAGAATAAGTTGAAATACTGTCTGTGTGTGTGTGTGTGTGTGTGTGTGTGTGTGTGTGTAGAGCCCCAGTGGCATAGCAGGTTAAACTGCTGAATTTGCTGACCCAAAAGTTGGTGGTTCAAATCCAGGGAGCAGGATGAGCTCCCGCTGTTAGCCCTAATTTCTGCCAAGCTAGGAGTTCGAAAACATGCAAATGTGAGTAGATCAATAGGTATGGCTTTGACGGGAAGGTAACGACACTCCATGCTGTCATGCTGGCCACATGACTTTATATATATGGTTTTCTTGGCATTTTCTCAGTTCATGCACTATAGTCTTTCAACTTGGTTCACAGCTGAAGAATCAAGAACTGCTAGGAATCGCATCTTAAATGAAGTATTTTCACCAGAAATTGAGTCAAACGAAGTCAGAAAGTAATCTATTATTTGCTGCTTATGCAGTGTAAATTGGGGTTGGTTTAAACTCTTTGTTCCTGCAGGGGAAAACAAATAATTTAAACGTTTTCTCCCACTGTCTTAACATCTTTAGAAACTGTCTAATTTTAAAAAATTCTCTCACCAGAAATAGAAAGTCTCTCTTCCCCATGTAAGATTTATTTTATAGTCAGCTCTCCATATTTATGGCTTTCACTTTTGCAGATTTGATTATTTGCAGGTCCTCCAGCATAGCTCCATGGTCAACTTCCACCAGAGGTTAACCACAGAGTCATGCTGGAGAACCTAGAGCAGGGGTGCTCACACTTTTTCAGCATGGGAGCTACTGATTAAAAAACCAAGTCCCAAAGATCACCTCCCAGAAATGTAAAACGTATAACTATTTTCTTATTTATTTATTTATTTATTTATATTTATATTTATATTTATTATTCATTTTTATGTACCGCTCCTTCCAGCAGGCTCGGGACAGTTTACATAAAATGAAGTTATAAAACATCAACATTTCAATTTAATAACAACAATATAAAACAGAGCATAAAAATACATCCAACCACCCCATTTCTCCCACACTGCCATATTATACACATATTATCAGCCAGAAAGTAAGAAGAGAGGCTTTTGAACTGCAAGGCCTTTAATACTCAGCAAGGTAAACAAAGGGGCATGCAAAAATACATCCAACCACCCCATTTCTCCCACACTGCCATATTGCCCAACATATATTTCTCAAGGAACAAAGCAAGCAGAGAGGCTTTGGAGCTAAAAGGCCATTTTTAAACATTAAAAATCAACAAACAGACATGCCACAGAACAATCAAGCACCCACCCCAAAGTAAAAAGACCGACCTTTGAGATGCGGTAAGGAAATGACCCCAAAGCGTCTTTCTTCTTCTCCTCCGTCGTTGCTCCTATTTCCACGCCGCCAGCATGCATGCCGCCTCCAAGAACTCACGAGAAGTCCGAGAGGCAGAATGGGCGCTTCTGCGCATGCGCACGGGGTCAGCCATGCATCACGTCATCGAGGCCCGCCCCCTTTGGTCTCCTACAAATCTGAGTGGCTGGAGAAGGACGGAGGGAGGAGGAATCCAAAAGAGGGGGCCCATTCTGTCTCTTGGACTCTTGACCTTTTGGAGGCGGGAGCGGGGAGGAGCAACGACGGAGGACTTCTTTGCAGCATGCAGGGGCACGTGAAGAGGACCAACAGCAAAAAACCTGGTCAGGGACCTGCAGATCACCAGGATGAGGCCCGAAGATCACCCTGGTGATCCCGATCACCATTCTGAGCACCCCTGACCTAGAGATTCCAAGAAAGGTATTTCCTCGGGTTAACAACAATAGTGCATAAAATCCCACTTTTAATTCCTAGAATGTCAAGGGTTTGTTTGCTTTGTTTTTGTTTTTAAAAAAGAAGAAATACAAGGAGAAATTATTGAAAAAATCTCTACTAGAAATTTTGAAAAATTATTGCCAGTAAAGGACAAGATTTGGCTGGATGGACCAATCATCTGATTGCATGAGACAGCTTCCTATCTTTCCTTTGATTGATTGATTGATTGATTTTATTATTTATGAGTCGCCCTCCACGTCAGTGCTCCGGGCGACTTACACACAAAAACACATAAAAGAATTCAATAGTTAAAAGCTAAAAGAATAAAAAGATTAATTAAAATAGTTCCAGTAGCTCAGGCTAAGTCTGGGAGGTGTCCTTAGCCATAAGCCTTTCGGAAGAGCCAGGTCTTCAGTGCGGTCAGGAACTGGGGCATGTCCCGGATAGCTCTCTGATCTGCCGGCATCAAGTTCCAAAGGACAGGGGCCGCGATGGAAAAAGCTCTCCGTCTCGTGGTGTCGAGGCGGGCCTCACTCACACCTGGGATGCGGAGAAGGTCCCTGTTTCCTGAGCGCGGCGACCTTAAATGAGCTGGTTCGGACAAGCGGTCTTTTAAATAAGCTGGGCCGGCACCATGGAGGGCCTTAAAGGTAAGCGACAGGATCTTGTGGATGGCTCTGAGCTCGACTGGCAGCCAGTGCAGGCGCTGCAGAGATGGCGCGATATGGCATCTCAGTGGTGTCCCGGTGAGGAGTCTGGCGGCTGCATTCTGCACCAGCTGGATTTTACGAGTGGTTGACTGCGGCAACCCCACGTACAAGGCATTACAGTAGTCCAGCCGTGATGTCACTGTGGCATGGACCACAGTAGCCAGCGCATCTGATGGAAGGTAAGGTGCCAGTTGACGTGCCTGGCGTAGGTGGAAAAAGCTCCCTTACTTGACGCAGCAACCTGGGCCTCCAGTGAGAGTCTCGAGTCTAGGATCACACCGAGACTCTTCACCGACGGGGCCGGGATCAGCGGCTCTCCCTCAAAGAGAGGCAGCGGAATGGGTGGCTCTGGGCGTCCCGCCATAGAATCTCAGTCTTTGATGGATTGATCTTGAGTTTGTATGAGCGGAGCCATCTGGTCACTGCCTCTAGTCCTTGTCTGAAGTTCTCAGGCACCGATGTTACACCTGGCTCAAGCTTCAGCAGAAGCTGGGTGTCATCTGCATATTGGTAGCACCCCAATCCAAAACTTCTGGCTATGCTTGCCAAGGGTTGGACGTAGATGTTAAAAAGCGTTGGTGACAAAATGGCGCCTTGGGGACTCCACAGTCCAGGGTGGATTTCTTGGGCGCTTGGCCTCGCCACTCAACACGCTGCGAACGGCCCCGCAGGAAGGAATCGAACCAGGCCAAAGCTGTGCCTTGAATCCCAATGGCTGATAGTCGCCGCAACAGCAAGTCATGGTCCACCGTGTCGAACGCCGCGGTGAGGTCAAGCAGCACCAGGATAGCCGAACCTCCCTTCTCCAATTGGCGGCGGATGTCGTCCGTAATGGCCACCAGGACGGTCTCGGTCCCGTGTCCGGCGCGGAAACCCGATTGGCAGGGGTCCAGGCTTCCTGGAGGAATTCCTGTAATTGGATCGCTACTGCCCGTTCAATCAGTTTCCCAAGGAAGGGTAGGTTTGAGACCTTCTTAATCTTGCAATAAAATTTCTGGAAATCATCTCAAGATACGCCATGCTTTTGATAAGTCATCTACATTTATTGAGCCATAAATGCTAGGCCATAAATTGAACCATTTCATGCTCAGCTGTACAGTACAGACTTGCCAATTCTTCAAGGCATCTTGGAAGCAATGCCTTTGAATGGAGACTTGATATGCACGAAATGTCAAACTGAAAATGCACAGAGCATGGATGTGGCTAGATGTATTTTTTTCCATTGTGACAACAGAGGCATTGATAGCCATTTAATTCTGTATCATAGTTCCTACCCACTTTTGTGGGACAGCAGTAATTCCTAAATAAGAAAAGAAGGTGGCAATGATATGCCATACTTTCCCACAAACCACTTTAATTTCAATGTGATGCAGGACATTAGGTAATTCAGTAGAATTGAACTGGCTGTAAATGTTGCGTAGCTAAGAACTGACCATAAAAACACATGTTATTCTTTTAAATATATAATCATATTGCCATTTTCCAAGCAATTTGCCTCCTGTTGGTCACTGCTATCCTACAAGCAAGACCTCTTAATAACCTTTGCCATTGTGGTTATGCTACTTCTGAGAGGCATTGCGAGATACAGTTATAGTCTCAATTTGAAACTATTCTAAGCATGATGCTTCTTTTGCTCTCCTATTGTGCAATGACTCGACATGAGGAATGCAATGCATTTCGACCCCACATAGAGAGGTCATTAACTTGTGACATCCATCATCTGTGGCCTTTTTGAGTTGGGCGCACAACAAGATACTTAATAAGCACAAAATATCTTTTCCAGTTGGTGCACTCATCTTTTTTCAGAAACATGTTGTCTGGATTCAAAACCAGGTTTGCTTATCTGTCTGTGCTAAGGCTCTTCTTTCCTTCTCTGTGCACATCCATTCCTTTGTTCTCAAGGGATTCAGAAGCCATCTATATATTTTAAATAATTGTATGGGAAAGCTTAGTCCCACTATGGTGTAGTGGTTTGTGTGTTAGACTAGTGTGCTAGGGGACCAGAATTTGAATCCTGCTCAATCATGGAAACTGATGGAGAGACGTTGTCCAAGACCTCATTTGCACTGCCATATAATCTATTGGAACTTAATGTAGACTCATGAAATGCAATTCAATGTGATTAAACTTCATTGTATGAGTCTACACTGACCATACAATACAGTTCCAAGCTGCATTATATGACAGTGTAGATCCAGCCCTAGTCATGTCCTGTCAACCCATGAGGAAGATAATAGTGACATTCCTCTGACTCAGTCTCTGTGATAGGATTGTTGGACTTGACTTCAAGTGACATATCCATAGCTCTGGGTATTTGCTACTTCAGTCTGCTGTGGTTGTGGTGCTTTCAGGAGAATATACTAAAATATTTGTGTAAAGAATCTCTGAATGTAGAAGACATCTAAAAAGCAGGTTCTCTTAGTTAGGGAAACATTAACGGTTTCTCTAATGTGCTAATTTGCAAACATGGTGGAACATTATCACATCTGAAGTGTGAAATGTCACAGCCCTAACAGGTTTTTGTGGTTATTCTAAAACTATAGAACAGCTTTCTGCTATTTGCAGTGTAATCACCATTTATGTTTGGCATCGAGAAATGGAAAACTGACCTTATGTACCATTGAGGTGCACAATAAACCGTTCCAATATTTTACTGGTCCTATTCATTGTGGAAGTGAGAAATGGTTGCATTTACTTCTTTTTTTCCCAAAGGGGTCATTGGAAAGAGCTTGAGGAAGATGCATAGTCGTACTGAGAGAGTTGAAGGGCTACTTAGCTACAAGGCTCTGAGTCTCCCCCCCCCCCCCCCGAAGTTGAGAAGGGTGAAGTAAAAATGCTGTAAATAAATAAAATAAATAAACATCCAACATTAGAAGAGATATGGTGCTTTCAAATATTTAGACTTAGTTTAATATCTGTTTTAATATTGTCTTCTCTTTATTTTAATATTAACTATTGGCATATGGTAACTTCCTACCAGAGATACGGTGAACGCATCCTGGATTTTGTTGTTGATTGCCCTCAAGTTATTTCTGATTTACATCAACTTGAAAGTTGAATCTATTTTGGCAAAAATTGTCCAGAGGAGAGTTGCCATTGAGTTCTTCTGGGGTTTGGACTGAATTTTTGCACAGTCTACCATTGGCTTTCCATGGCAGTCCTAGTCCAACACATTGGCTTTCATTTTACATTTCAGTCCAAACATTTAATTATACTCTTCAAGGTAGTGTTGAGCCCTATTCCAAAAATGTATCCAGGGTCCTTTAAAGATTAGACTAAAATCCAAAACAAGTTTACTACCCCACTGATCTGAAAGTCATCAGCCCCTACTTTTTATAGTGTATTGCATCTTGAATTATTTCTGTTTTTATTTACATTGTGAGGTACTTTGTTTCCTAGACTCAGGAGAAAGGTGAAATAAAAATTTCGAACACCACAATGTTTTCTTTGCACCCCATTCTCCTAGACAGACGCAACTGCTTTGGACTGTTTCAGTTTACAAAATGCAAAAGAACAAATTACAAAACATGGCACAATGTATAGCCGGAGTTTCAGAATGATTCTTTTCTGTATAGAAAACCAAGCAGATAGGTGTGTGAGTAAGAAACAAACAAGAATGGCAAGGGGAGGAAATGCATTGCTGATTCCATTATTGACTATTCACATCACAATTGTCAGTGAGCCGAAGCCAAATGAATATTTGAACTGCTCACCAACACCCATCATATCAAATAGGAAAAGTGCATTTACATTTAATATGCAAGCACTGGGAGAGAAGGAATATATTTATTGTTAATAGACGATAGACCACAAGCTATACATCTTTGGCTCTGCATTTTGACAAAAGATTTCCTTGGGGAGGCAACAGCCAGCCCCTGAATGTTTTTGTAGAGTGCATGATGAGTTGAGGGGGTTTTTTTTAGCTATTAGTTCCCCATAGGCCTGAAGCTTCAATTGACTTACTGCTCATGCCACCATTTATATCTCTGCTGTGTTAGAGCAAAATGCTGCAGAGCTGACATCGTGACAAGGTTGCCCTTCCTTTCCTCCAGTGTAATTGGCTTAGTTTGGAGATGTGTTCATGTAATGGGGAAATGATCGTTCATCACATTGTAGCCTCCATGCACAGCTCTCACCTCACTACCCCTTAAAGCAAGACTAGTCTGGAAGCTGAAACAAGAATGTGGCATGATGATTCAAGAGGTCCAAGTGAGAATAATTGCAATTCCTGTTCTTGAGAGGAGCAAGCAAAGCCAAGACTTGCCAAGAATCATAGACTCATAATGTTGGAAGAAACCACAAGGGTTCAAGGAAGCAAAAAGCAATATTTTTTTCTCTTGGAGAAATGAACTTATACCAAGAAATGAACTCATGTATCCAACTGAAATAAGCTGGGAACAGAGGAATAAGAGAAAATAATATATAGAATCATGAAATTGGAAGCGATCCCAAAGGCAATCCAGTCTGACATACAGTAATGTACGTTCAAAACTCTCCCAATACATGGCAATTCAAACTCTGCTTTAAAACCTCCAGGTAAGAAGGATCCATCACATTCCAAGGCAATGCAACCTTCCCCCAATGCATATTGGGAGGAAGGAGCTTTGCCACCCCTCCCTCGGGGGAGTGTAAGGGGAGGAACCGGATGGGGCCTCCCTGCTGCTGGGGCGTGGCTTCATCCCCAGGAAGCCAGCCCCAGAAGCTCACTTCGTCGAAGACTGCGAAGAGGAGAAGATGCAGGCTTCCCCTTCTCCGACCTCTGGATCCTTGAGGAAGAAGCGCAGGTCGGTCTCGGAGGCCTATGGGGAAGAGGGCACCCGCTGGGCTCAGCAGCGAGGCCCCTCTTCTCCTGCGGGAGGAGGTTTTTTCTTCCTTTTTTGTTTTCTCCCCCTTTTTTGCCCCCTTTCAGGTGGCTTCCCCTTTTTCTCTTGCCTTTTTCTCTTCCCTTGTTGCCTTTTTCTCTTCCCTTTTTGCCTTTTCCTCTCCCCTTTTGCATTTTTCTTTCTCCCTTTTTGCCTTTCCCCCCTTTTGCCTTTTTCTCTCCCCCCTGGTTTTGCCCCGGTTTTGACTCTTCCGTCCCCCCCCTCTCGAAGGTTGAGTTCCCCACGTGGGGAGAGAGGGCCCCGGTTCCCCTTCCGACCCCCCCCTTCCCGAATGTTGCGGGCCTGGCGAGCGGGTAGGCCTCGCCAGGCCCGAGCCCTCCCGGGTGGCCACGTTGCCGCAGGAACTCTGCGGGGGGGGGGAGAGGGCCCTGGGCCTCCTCCGCCCCCCCCCTTCCCTGAAGTTGCGGGCCTGGCGGGGGGTAGGCCTCGCCAGGCCCGATCCCTCCCGGGCGGCCACGTGCCGCCGGGACGCCGCGGGGAGGGGGGAGAGAGGCCCCCGATTCCCCCTCCGCTCCCCCCCTTCCCTAAAGTTGCGGGCCTGGCGGGGGGTAGGCCTCGCCAGGCCCGATCCCTCCCAGGTGGCCACGTAGCTGCCGGGGGGGAAGAGGGCCCCGATCCTCCCTCCGTCCACCCCCCCTCCTTTCCGTTGCGGGCCTGGATGGCTGGGAGGCCGGCCCGGCCCGAGTTCGCCCGGGCGGCCATGCGGCAGCCGGGACGCGGGGGGGAAAGAGGGCCCCGATCCTCCTCCGTCCACCCCCTCCTTTCCGTTGCGGGCCTGGCTGGGAGGCTCGGGGGAGAGGGCCCGATCCTCCCTCCGCCCCCACCTTCTCTGTTGCGGGCCTGGCTGGCTGGGAGGCCGGCTAGGCCCGAGTGCGCCCGGGGGGCCACGGGGCCGCCGGGACGCTCGGGGGGGAGGGCCCCGATCCTCCCTCCGCCCCCCCCCACCTTCTCTGTTGCGGGCCTGGCTGGCTGGGAGGCCGGCCAGGCCGAGGTTCGCCCGGGCGGCCACGTGGCCGCCGGGGCGCTCGGGGAGGGCCCCGATCCTCCCTCCGCCCCCACCTTCTCTGTTGCGGGCCTGGCTGGCTGGGAGGCGGCCAGGCCCAAGTGCACCCAGGCGGCCACGTGTCCGCCCGGGGCGCTGGGGAGGGCCCCGATTCTCCCTCCGCCCCCCACCTTCTCTGTTGCGGGCCTGGCTGGCTGGGAGGCCAGCCAGGCCCGGTCCGCCCGGGCGGCCACGTGGCCGCCGGGGCGCTGGGGGAGGGCCCCGATCCTCCCTCCGCCCCCACCTTCGCTGTGGCGGGCCTGGCTGGCTGGGAGGCCGGCCAGGCCCGAGTTCGCCCGGGCGGCCACGTGGCCGCTGGGGGGGGGGAGAGGGCCACGATCCTCCCTCCGCCCCCCCCACCTTCTCCAGGTGACCCCTCCACCTCCCCCCCACTTCTGGTGTGAGAGAGTTGGCCTTCTGGGGGGATGTTGTTGCCCAGATGTTTTGATGTTTTGCCATCCTTGTGGAGGGCTTCTCTCATGTCCCCGCATGGGGAGCTGGAACTGATGGATGGAGCTCATCTGCTGCCACAGGGGTTTGACCCACTGCACCACAGGGGCGCTGGTTTGTCCATAACGGTAGTAGTGGTGGTGGATTTCCCCAAGCTCTACACGCCACGCGGTGGGCACGTGACCACTTAGGGAAGATCTCTCGGGATTAGCTTTGGGGTCACGAGTTCGAGGGCGCGATTTCGAGGTCGCCACTTGATAGATGCACAGGCAGTGGAGCTGAGCTGCTTCCATGGTAGGGCACTGCACGTCCCACTGGTTGTGTAGCAGCAATATATTCACATAGAGAATGTTTATCTTTTACAGGATGGCAGCACGGAAGAACGTGGGCGTCCCTAGGGCGAAGGGGACGGCCAAGACAGCCAAGGCGGCGGGGGCAAAGCGCCCACCACCACCCTCCGGTTCCTCATCGGAGGAGGAAGATGAGACAATGGCAATGCTTTTCGCCAGGATTGAGGGTCTGGAAAAAGGGGCCGGGTTGGCGGTAGGTGAGGCGGCAACTAGGCCGCCTCGCGGCGCCAGCAGGAAAGCCATGCTAAAACACCTTCTGTCACGGGTGTCTTCCCTAGAGGCAGTGCAGCAGCAGCGAGTAACCCACACCGTCACCCGCCCAGAGGAGCAGCGGCACCAGCAAGCAGAGGGGCCAGCCCAACCTCAACACGAAATAGGGCCGGTGTCGGTGATCACAGCGGTGCCAGCTCCAAGGCAGGTCCCGGTGATCGCAGCACCGCCAGCATTGATGCCTGCGCCAGTTACAGGGATCGCGGCACCAACAACATGGCCGGCGCCGGTAGTGAGCACAGCCCCACCAATCCCAGCACCAGCTCCGCCAGCCCCTGTCGCGACACCAGTAATCACAGCCGGGCCGGCTATGGCAGAAAGAGGACCCCGGGTTTCGCAGGTAATAGCACCACACCGGCTTGGCCGTGGGATGGCACACAGGCACACTGCATGCAACCTAACCCCCCACTGACTCACCTCCCAACTTCGGTTATCACGGCACTTAAGGACGTGGCCCACAGTGCTTCGCCAGGGCCGGTCAGTACAGCAGCCAATGGTTCACCTGCGCCCATAACCCTAGAGGCGGCAAGGACGGGGGACGCTAACCAGTTTTGGGGCACCAGTGATTGGACATTACCGGTAGCCCCATCAGGCGCGGTTTACGCTGGGACGGCCTGCTCCCCCTGTTGTTCGATACCAGGAGTGGAGTTCCTCCTGATGTGTTGGTGATCCACCTCGGTGGTAACGACCTTGGCCTTCTGTCAGGCAAGGCGCTGTTCATGCAGGCCCGAGCGGACTTACAAAGGATTTGGAAGGCATGGCCTCGGGTTCACATCGTTTGGTCCGCCATCACACCACGATGCAAGTGATCGGGTGGAGGGGACGTGAGGATGCTGGAGAGAGCACGGAAGCGAGTGAACCGGGCCATGCGGAATGTGGTGACAGGAGCCAATGGATCATACATTGACCATCCGGACCTCAACCTTTATAACCCTTCCATTTTCAGGACAGACGGAGTCCACTTTTCGGACCTTGGAAATCTTCAATTCCTAGCAGATTTGCACAGGGGCTTAGCAGGGGTGTTAGAAGACTCGGTGGGGGTTGGGAGGCAAGATGGACATCTACCCCCAATCCGTGGCGGTAAATAGATAGGGAAACTCCCTGATTTTCAGTTGGCATTCAAGACATCCCCCCGTTGGGGGTGGAAGCCATACAGTTAATACTCCATCAAAGTTCAAGTTGATCGGGGAAGTTTGGTTTGAGCTGGGAATGGGAAGAGTTTGGGAGCTGCGCTTGGGGGACCAGAACTCGCTCCCATTCCCTTTCACAGGCTGCCTTGGCCAGTTGTCAAGGAGCATAGTTTTCTGCCAGCAATCTAACATCAAACAGGTAGGGTGGCTACCTGAATTGGACTCAGCAAATTCCTGACACCCCTGGAGTTAAGGTTAAGGTCAATTAAATAGGTAACAATTTGAATAAATGTTGCCCAATTGGAAACCCAACCACTGTTGTCGTGTGTCTTCTTTCGGGGGTGGGCGGGCAATGCATTTGTCAAACAGTTCTAACCATCAGGAATTATTTCCCTAAGGCTTCAATTGACTCTCTTTTCCTGTAATTTGAATCCATTGTTCCACTTCCTAGAGCAGCAGAAAACAAGCTGGCACTCTCCTTAATATGACACCCTTTTAAATGGGAACTATAGGTTTGTGACCTAAACCTGGGCAACCTCTAAGAGAAACATGTTGGAGAAGTCTCACTCAAAGATGTTGAGGCCAGTCTCTCCCCATATCTAGGTCATTAGTTTTCTCCTTACCTGGTCAAAACAAACTCCAATTAAGTGTTTTGGCTAATAGCCTTCACCCCTGAGGGGGTGCCTTGGGTGTACACCAACATTTTGATTTCCCTAGCTGTTCTCCATTAAAGACGGTTTAAAACCGCACCATCCCAATTTGCCCTGGAACAATAAAGGGTAGGTGAACCCCCCCCCCCCCCAGAACATAAGAAGGGGAAAATCCTACCTGGCCCCTTACAACAACCAATAATTATGCTGTTAATAGGTGGGTGTGGTGGGTCAAAGGTCTGCTGCGGAATGAAGACGGGGACAGGCTGAGGCTGAATACCCAGCTCTGCCCCCTTCTGGATGGTTGCAAGACGGGACCATTCTGGCCTCTCCTCAGGGGAGGGGGAAATCCCTCTCCCTCCCTAGCTGTGTCGGGAAGGAAAAGACCATTATTCACACTTTAGCTATATACCAACACTGCAAAACCACATGGGATATTTGAAAATACCAAGCGGTACATTCATGTCAGTAATGTATAATGATGCACCACTTAGAAATATGCAACTGGATATGAAAGAATTACAGCTGTGGAACTCTATACAACTGTGAACATTTCACTATCACTAAAAAAAAGTACAAGCACATGCAAAAACACAAAAACAAAAAAAAGTATATCTTAGTGTAAAACACTAGTAGGATGCCAACTATAATCATTACCCTGCATGGGTCAAATTTTCCTACTCCTGGTCTCATTGTAATCTTTTCCTCAGGGCTTCCTGAATTCACTTGCTGAATGTGAACAAACACATATTTCATTGCTCAATCCCATGAACCTAAATCACTTTTTGTGAGGTGGTATTGCTTTAGCCTTTGTGGAACCAAGCTGTTTTCATGTTTTTCAAACAACATATTTCAGAATGCCTTGTTTTCACTTAACCTTTCGACTTCAGTTTTGCCCTACATAAGGCACAGATTGTTGTTTGATATGCTGGCTGGCATCATATACCCAAGGATAATACAAATTACAAAGCCTAAACCTGAGGCTGTTACACCTGTTAACATTGATTACACAACTGGGGTGTGTGTGTTATTTTTATGGTAAAAGTGTTAAAGCCAAAGGACTTCTATGGGTAATAGCTTTTCCAGTTCTCTTACAAGTCTGCAAGTCCTGTATTGTCCTGGCAAAACCAATGCAAAAGTACTTCACCACTGATTTTTGGCTTCTTATTTTTGGTGATGATAATGATGATATAATTTGCTTCACTTGTTGACCCCCACCCTCACCCCAAATCCCTTTAGCTATGTTTTCAAACTAATACTCTACATTGGCTACTTCGTTAGATCTGTGTGATTTAGAATGCATCTACACTGTAGAATTAATGGAATTTGACACTACTTTACTTTGCATGGGTCAATATTATGGAAACACGGGAATTGTTGTCTTTTAGCCTTCTCTTCAAGAGTGCTGGTTTCTTACCAAACTACTGCAGTCATGATTCCATAGCACTGAGTCATAGTAGTTGAAATGGTGCATTAAATTTACAGTGTAAATGCATATTTAGTAATGCCTCCCGTCTTCCACCACCCCATCTTAAAAGCCAACAGCCAAATTGAATGAAGGGGGTCCAGGCTTGAACAATCAGAAGCAGGACCCCTGTCACAAATTCATTTCATGGTTTTGGTCACTGGTTGGAGTAGAGTGGAAATGTCATCCTTCTTGGAACCTTTGCTTGACTTACCTGTGGGATCATAATGGATTGCATTTACATAGCTTTATGGGAAAACTATATAATGTTATTTATTTATTTATTTGCCATATTTGTACCTTATCCTTATCACCCAGAAGGGGATTCAGGGCGGTCTTACAACAGGTAGCAATTTGATGCCATACACACAATTACAATTACAACTAAAGAATTAAAACGTGAGTTATTGAAACATCAATTCAACTCATGCCATCCAAAATATAATCCAGGGACATTCCACTTGTCAAACACATTGATTCATGGTCACTTATTGCACTGCCAATTACTTGTCCCAAAGTTTGGTCCCACAGCCATGACTTAATTTTTTTCCTGAAGGTCAGGAGAGATGGGGCTGATATGAATGTATTGCAGAGGGAGTTCCATAGATGAAGGGCCACCACTGAGAAGGTCCTGTCTCTCACCCCCACCAGTCATGCCTGCGATAAAGGTGGGATTGAGAGCAGGGCCTCCCCAGATGATCTTAACCTCTGAGATGGTTCATAGAGGGAGATACATTCAAACATGTAAGCTGGGCTGGAACCATTTTGTTCTTTAGAGCAATTCTATTCCATAACTCTGGGTTCAAAATCCATACCTGCAATACTGAACTTCAACTTGCATTTTTATTTGTTGTAATATTTGTATTTACTGCACTAAATTCAGCACCAAATTCACTCAGTACAGCTGTCTGGCTTTTGAGGTGGCTTTTAGGGGGTTGGGTTGGAGATGTAGCATAGCTGCAACACCACAGCAGTGTGTCCCATACAGGATCTCAGCCAATATCTTCTGCACAGAAAATTTTGCAACCCTTTTTGAATATGTTCAACACTTTTCATCCCTAGAATAAAGTCAGTGAAGATTTACATATAGGATGGAGTGGGTGCAAAAGACATTCGTGTTTGGAAGCAGGGCCAAAGAAACTACAGAAGGAGCAGCTTGAAAACTGAAAGTGGATTCATCAACTCAACATAATAGAAATATAATCTGGAATAGATCCTAAAGGTATTAGAAGCCTTCCCATTGCTTCATTCAACCTTTGGATAATCTAGCTGAATCAACATTTTTGTAAAACCAATTTATTCAGTCCACATTTCTGCAGGATACAGCTTGGACAGTTATTTTATAAAACTAACTCATTCCCACTTTTCAATATCTAAATCCTATTGTTAGGTCCGTCTAAAAGTAGACTGGATGGGATTTACCTGTGTTTTGACTCACCATCTTACCATTCATAGAATCATAGAATCATGGAGTTAGAAGAGATCACAAGGACCATCCATTCCAACCCCCTGCCTTGCAGCAAAAATGCAAGCATTAGAGCTCTTGTAGTCAGGATTAACCAACAAGATGCCAACCACAGTGTTTGAAAAGTAGTTTGTTTTCATGTTGTCTTCACTGATTGTAGTGATTAGGAAGTTATTCACTTGTTGTACTGTTTGACACCTTTCCAGTTGTTTTTTTTGCAACTGGCGTGGGGGTGAAACCATGTGATTGACAAGTGAATAGTTTAAGGCTTGCAATGATCCCATCAAAATGTCTTTAAATGCCCTTTAAAAGCAGGCTTGAAAAACAACTAGAAGACATACATCATTGCAACACTAAAATTACCCTGTTCATATGCATCATGTTTCTTTTGAAATGCAACAATGCTATGCCATCAAGTCAGAGGAGAAATATCAACCATTTGAATGGGGTAGCAAATGCAATACAGTGGTTTAACTGTCAGAGTGCAGATTGAAAAGGTTCATTCAACTGCTAGTTGATCAGTAGCTAATATTTAATTAATGCATCTCTTGGAATGATGTCAAGATCAACTGATTTGAGGAAATGTCATGGCCAACCTCCCACATTGAGGAGTTGAAGTGTGATGTTACACTATTTTCTGAGCTGTATGTCCATGTTCTGGTAGCATTCTCTCCTGAGGTTTTGTTTGCATCTATGGCAGGCATCCTCAGAGGTTGTGAGGTCTGATCTGTGATACTGTGGACTGCTAAGAAAAGAAATAAATGGGTCCTAGAACAGATCACATCTACACCCTCTCTAGAAGCCAGGATGATTAAACTGAGGCTTTTCTACTTTGGCCATATCATGATAAGAAAGGACTCACTAGAAAAAAAAATGAAGATGCTTTATAAAGTAGAGGACAGTAGGGAAAGAGGAAATTATACTAGGTGGATAGTAGGCATGAGAAAAAAGTTATGAAAATTAAAAGAAATCATAAGTGATTCGTATGTAATGGGACTTTCTAGTTTATACGCATCACGGCAGCTAACCAGGAAGTAGACTTCCTTTTACGGTCCTTGAGGCCAACAATTTGCGTTATGATCGTAATAAATTCTTAATTATTGTACTACTCACTTCTCCCTGTCTTCTCCCCCTCATTTCCTTCCCGCCTTCATTCATCTTCTTCTTTTTCCCGCATTTCTATGGGGAACTGGAAGTGACGCTGCTGCTAGGCATTCTGGAAAGTGCAGTCCTCCACGCTTCTCCCCCCCTCCCTTCTCTTCCCCGTTGCTCTGTCTTGCCCCACCGCACGGGCCAACTACACACACACACACACACACACACACACACACGCTTCTCCTCCTCTCTCTCCCTGCGCTCTCTCACATGCTTCTCTGCCCCCTCCTCTTTCCTGGTGGCTTCTCCCCCTCCCTTCTCTTCCCCATTGCTCTGTCTTGCCCCACTGCCACGGGCCAACTTCACACACACACACACACACACACTTCTCCTCCTCTCTCTCCCTGCGCTCTCTCACATGCTTCTCTGCCCCTCCTCTTTCCTGGTGGCTTCTCCCCCCCCCCTTCTCTTCCCCGTTGCTCTGTCTTGCCCCACCGCACGGGCCAACTTCACACACACACACACACACACACTTCTCCTCCTCTCTCTCCCTGCGCTCTCTCACATGCTTCTCTGCCCCATCCTCTTTCCTGGTGGCTTCTCCCCCCCATTCTCTTCCCCGTTGCTCTGTCTTGCCCCACCGCACGGGCCAACTACACACACACACACACACACACACACACGCTTCTCCTCCTCTCTCTCCCTGCGCTCTCTCACATGCTTCTCTGCCCCCTCCTCTTTCCTGGTGGCTTCTCCCCCCCTTCTCTTCCCCATTGCTCTGTCTTGCCCCACTGCACGGGCCAACTTCACACACACACACACACACACGCTTCTCCTCCTCTCTCTCCCTGCGCTCTCTCACATGCTTCTCTGCCCCTCCTCTTTCCTGGTGGCTTCTCCCCCCTCCCTTCTCTTCCCCGTTGCTCTGTCTTGCCCCATCGCACGGGCCAACTTCAGCCCTCCAGGTGTTTTGGACTTGAACTCACACCATTCCTCACAGCCTCAGGCCTCTTCCTTTTCCTCTCAGCCTGGGCAAACTTGGGCCCGCCTCCCTCAGGATCGGGGTGAAAGAGAGGCAGCGAGGAGCAAGGGGGGGCTCCTCCTCCTTTTTGTGCTGCTTCCAAGAATAGAATACCCCCTCCCTCCCTCCTTCCCTCCCTCCTTCCTATTTGGAGAGTCCCATCTAGAATTCAGAGTGATTTATTCAAGTTTTGGCCTACAACTCCCAGAAATCCCAGCCAATTTACCAGCTGTTAGGATTTCTGGGAGTTGTAGGCCAAAACCATCTGGAATGCGCATGCGCTGGCATACGAACTACTAACAAATTTCGTTAGTAATTAAGTTACATTTTAGAATTTTTTGGAAATTTTTTTGTAAGTCTTTCTATTACTAATCAACCCCCCCCCCATTAGATTTTCGATTTCC
Organism: Anolis apletophallus; assembly: GCA_030556195.1. NCBI lineage: Eukaryota > Metazoa > Chordata > Lepidosauria > Squamata > Anolidae > Anolis > Anolis apletophallus. Next base: position 105,426,389 of record JARBWK010000012.1, on the reverse strand, counting down.
TATTTTTGGGTTCTAAACCATGCCTAGTGGATAGACTCAATCAGTGAACCAATGTCCTTGAGTCTGCAAGATCTGAGTAGAACTGTTGAAGATAGAACAACTTGGAGGTTCCTAATTCAGCATAAGTTAAAAATCAATTTGAAGGAAATTATCAACAATGAGTGATGTACCTGTTAAGTCTACCAGCATCCATCTGAGAACTGTGGACCATGGGTGATGATATTTCCAACCTTCTACTATGATGGCTGAAAGTGAGGAGGGGCTGAGATGCCTATACCCAAGGTGAAAGAAGAAAGTACAAAAGCTGGGTTGCGGTTAAACATTAAAAAAACCCCAAGATTATGGCAACCAGACTGATTGATAACTGGCAAATAGAGGGAGAAAATGTGCAGGCAGTGACAGACTTTGTATTTCTAGGTGCAAAGATTACTGCAGACGCAGACTACATCCAGAAAATCAGAAGATGTTTACTTCTTGGGAGGAGGGCTATAACCAATATCAATAAAATAGTGAAGAGTAGAGACATCACACTGGCAACGAAGATCTGCATAGTTAAAGCAATGGTATTCCCTGTAGTAACCTATGGATGTGAGAGCTGGACCATAAGGAAGGCTGAGCGAAGGAAGATAGACACTTTTGAACTGTGATGTTGGAGGAAAATTCAACAGAGTGCCTTGGACCGCAAGAAGAACCAACCAGTCCATACTCCAGGAAATAACGCCTAGCTGTTCACTGGAGGGAAGGATATTAGAGGCAAAGTTGAAGCACTGTGGCCACATCATGAGAAGACAGGAAAGCTTGGAGAAGAGAATGATGTTGGGGGAAATGAAAGGAAAAAGGAAGAGGGGCCAACTAAGGTCAAGGTGGATGGATTTTAACTTTGAAGTTACTGGCTTGACTTTGAAGGAGCTAGGGGTGGTCATGGCCAACAGGGAGCTCTGGCGTGGGCTGGTCCATGAGGTCACAAAGAGTTGGAAGAAACTTAACAAATAAACAACAACAACAACAACTATCAGCGAGCAAAGTGTGGCAACCACAAGGAGGATCCCTATTGCAATTGCTCATATTTCCTGGTGAAAGGGGGCTAGAATCACCATCTTCATTAAACCCCAGTTGACAGCTGAACATACCACCTTAGTTTAATATGATTGGTGGATATTAGGTTGGGCTTCGGATTGCAGTTTTATCCTTATTAATTGCACAATGATCTTCACTATGCAGTCTTATGGAATACAAAGCAGTTACGCATTTGTATCTCTAGATTACAAATTCATAACTGCAATACAGAATGCCAGCAAACATTCACAGCTAACAAAATCAGAATGAACCTTCCTGGAACCATGCTGCCACAATTTTATTTTGGTTGAGTAAAAATGTATAGAAATTGCCTTTTAAAAAAAGAAGAGGGGGAAAAAGAAGTGGACAATATCATTTCATGGCTATGTGAATGGATGAATAAATAAAATGTCTACCCAAAAGTGTGTCTTAAATAGACTTTATGACAGTAGCAACTGCAGATGTGCCAAGTAAATAAATACACACTTTAGAATGAGAGATATTTAGGAGGAGAAAGAAGATTCAAAAATCAATTCTTTCCCCTCTTGCTCCATACCACTTTATGGCCACTCTGGAAGGGGCTATAAAAAGCTTATTTTTGGAGAAGGAGGGGAAAAAAGGTTGGAAAACTGATCAGTTTTAGAATATTATAGGCTACTATGTAAATGAAAGCCTGTCACTCCTGTTGACCAGGGGAGCAACTATAAAAAATAATGGGAGCTATGGGCTCTCATCCTCAAATATATTGTCATAAAAAGGTAAAGTGGACAGAACTATTCAAAGGTTTGTTATTCAAAATAGGAAAAGCACATGAATTAAAGAATTTCCTGATTGTAGTGAAATGAAATGAAATATTTATATATAGAATACTTTATGTAAATATACACACATTTGTGCTTTTAATAGGAATTGCTCATATGATTCAGTGGGATTAGCATATATCCCAAAAGCACAAAAAGCTGAGTTCTGAACATCATGTTCATATCTGAAGAAAACTGAATCATACTAGAGCTGAGTTGAAAGTTCTCCAAATATATTTTTCTAAAAATCTTTCTGATATTTTTCTGTTTCATACACCCTACACTTCACACTCTCTGAGACATAAACATTCATATTTTTCAATATTTTTGTTAATTGTTTACCATTTCCCTCCCTCGGAATTATTCAGTATGGGACAATGTCAGGAATGCAAAATGATACTCAGGCTTCTAAAAGAGTTACTGCAGATGTTACTTGAAGTGGCAGAGAAAGAAAAAATAGAATTGTTTTCCACACCCATAGATTCTGCATTATAGATTCCACCATCCACATCTTGAAAATATCTCTTAAAAATCCAAAAGCAAATTTCAATTTTTCAATTTTTCAATGAGGGACATTATTTTACTATGGCATTGCACAGAGAGGAACTTAAACATCCACAGATTTTCGTATCCACAGGGAGATCCGGGAACCAAACCCCAATGGATACCAAGGGCCCACTGTACATGCACGCACGCACGCACACACGCACACACACACCAGTTCCTTAGAATAGCATTACAATCACTACTGATGGACCCTTCCTTCAGAAACTATTGGTAAATGACCTCCTGTAGAAATTTGGCACACTGGACTTCTCAATGTCTTTATCCATAAACAGGGTGGAAACATTTCAAATCCCATTTTAGTTTATCTCCACAGGATTCATTCTGCACCCAAACAGACTGATCATGACATAAATTGAATGCCTTTTCCCAATAGAGTAAAAAATCAACATTAATATAAAGCCCTAGCTATTGGATTTAGACTTAAATAACTTACTAAAGTCTATTGTTTCATGGGTTTCATCTGCACTCCCTATACTTGGATTTAACTATTTTCCTGAAAACAAAACATAAGCATTGTGAGAAATAGATGAAATTAATAATATCATGTTTTCTCTATTTTGTTAGTCTACTAGCATCTTGTCACATAAACTATGCTGGCAACTCCATCTTCCACTTCACTCAATTCATGAGAATGGAAACTTGGCATATAATGATGTGTATATATAAGAGGAGCCAATGAAATAGTAGTTATTATTATTGAATTACATCTCTGGGAGACCAGAGTTCAAATTTTCAATTACCACAGGTGTCCGCCATCTTAAAGGAAGATAATGGCAAACCTCCTCTGAATCTTGCCAAGAAAATCCTATTGTGGGTATACTATTGGTTCGAGTCAACAGAGAGGTGCACAACAAAACATATGATCCATTCATCATTATACATTCCTAGACAATAGTGGTTTGTGAGAGAAGGAGACAAAGGAACCATGATTTAGGTTATAGTCAAGTGTCACCCTGCCTTCGTGTTTTCTGCCTTCCAGAAAAAAGAAACACATATATAGAATGTCATGAAACTGTAGGCTAAGATTTATTCTTTTGCTCTCCCCCCTCTCTCTCTTTAAAGAGAGAGAATTGAATTGACCTGCTTTGGTAAATTCCTAATGTAGTGTGGAAATAGGTTTATTGCCCATAGACGGTGTCATCTGGTTACCTGCCAAGCAATGTTAAGACTCTCTGGAAATCCTATTCAGTGTCAATTTGGAAATCCCAGTGAAACTAAATGGCTGTTAAATGAAAGGGTCAAAGGAGTGAGGATCATCAGCTGGATTTCAACTCTTTTCATTGCTATCTGTGTGCGCCATTCAACTAGGCTTTGTCCGCTAATCCGAATGGATTCTATTGACGCTCTTCTTATTAATGCAACATGGTATTAGTAGAATGCAAAGTCTCCTGTCTCTGCTATGCACAGTCACACTAGATTTTAGGACTGGTTGCTGGGCTTTGAGCACAGGTTCATGAGGGGAAGACATTCCAGTAAGGAAAAACATTGTCTTGTCATGTAACTTTAAAGGGCATATATGTATGTACTATACATATTGATCACTATAAGGGACAAGGGGGAGGTATTATATTTTACTTTTAATGTGATGGTAAATATTATACTTATACTTATTTAAAGATGCAGCCTTTCCTACTTGATGATTAATCAAAAAATCTAATACAGTCTGTTGTTAACTGCCTTCAAGTGAGGTTTGATTTATGGAAACCATGAATGAGAGACCTCCAAGAACTCCGGTCATCAACAACCTTGTTCAGCTATAATGCTGTGACTTCCCCACTTTCTACCTCATCAGACAGGCTGGCTTTAGTACCCTAGAATGCTTTCATGCCCAGTTGTGGCCGATGTTGTGTGACATCCAACAGAGACCTCGCCCACAACTGGGGTGAAAGCATTGCTGGATGCCTCCACCCCAACACAGGAAGTTGCATTGTGCTAACTCCAATGGAACCAGCACAGGACCTCCCCCCACCCAAGGGTAACACTTTCTTCATGTGACGGAGAAAGCATTGTGGAGAGGGAGCTATGCATAAGGTGAGTGATTCACCCCACTACTCCATCTTTCTTCGCAGAAGCCCAGCAAAGCGGGACACTTTGCCTGGACTTTCTGATGAGGTTCTGAGTTAACCCACCTGTAATGCTGTCTTCCTCTTTTTCTACTGACTTCACTTGCTGGAAGAAGCAAAGACCACCAGCATTGAAGTGATGCTCCTCCGCTATCAACTTTGTTGGGACTGGCCACATTGTACGAATGCCCGATCAACCTCTCCCAAAGCAGTTACTCTACTCTGAACTCAAGAACAGGAAAAAGAATGTTGGTGGACAGGAAAAGTGATTTAAAGATGGGCTTAAAGCCAACCTTAAAAACTGTGGCAAAGACAATGAGAACTGGGGAGCCTTGGCCCTTAAGCGCTCTAACTGGAGGTCAGCTGTGACCAGGATTGCTGTGGGACCGCCTTCCGTCTGGAAACCGATGTCCTTCACTGTGGGACAATATGTGGATCAAGAATAGGGCTCCACAGCCACCTACAGATCCACTGCCAAGACACCACATCTGGAAGCCCATCATCCTCGCGCTATGAGGGATCACCTAAGGACCTAGCATTAGTGCACTTCTTAATGAGATACATCATCTCATGGTATGACTATAATAAAATTTGGCCATTTTGACTTCTAGGGAAAGTTCATTGAAGAGGGTCAATGTTTTTATGGATTCAATATTGTTTTAACTTGGAATGACTGTGTATGATGCTGTTGAAACTGTATTTTAATGTATCTTAATGTATTTTAATTGTTGTGGGGTTTTGGGGTTTTATGCTGTTGTGATGTGGGCATCGAATTGTGCCGTACTGTAAGCCACTCTGAGTCCCCCCTCAGGGGTTGAGAAGAGCGGGGTAAAATCCTGAAATAAATAAATAAATTCAGACTCTATTTGCTCTAGAACCCATTAATTGGTCTTTTTGGCTGTCCATGGTATCTTAGAACTCTACTCCAGCACCACATTTGAAATGAGTTGATTTTCTTCTGCAAGCATTCTTCATTGCTCAGCTTTCATGAGCATATATACTGTAAATATCATAAAAATGGTGGCATGAACGATCCTGAATTCGATATTTCTTGATACTAGAGGATCTTAAGCACTTCTTTTACAGTTGTCCTTCAACTCCTTGTCTGACTCCATCATGTGGTTTGGAATTTGACAAGACATCAGTACCCTTTGAAAAAAGAGGCTAAAGACTTTGTAAAAATATGATTCGATAGTGGTGAGCCATGGCAGTTAAAGTGGTGGCAAACAGCATTAACCCTACTGTGTAGATCTACCAGTCCCCTGCTGATTCTTGACTACAAGCTCCATTTTGATTTATAAATGAGACAAAGAAGAGAAAGCTTTTGACTATGTCAGTGTCTTCGCCATCCATTTTAAAGTTTCATAAATCATTCATGGCCATTATCTTTCTTTAATGTTCAGCTGTAACCATGCTTTTACGTTCTTATCCCTGAATGTCTTCAGTCGTTGACTGTAAACTATTCTAAATTCAGCATCTCAGTTACCATATAATCATCACCCAACTTCCTAGCATTTATTTTATAACCTTTTAAAATATTCTTCTTTGGAGAGAAACTAGACATATCAAATCATGACCACATTCTTTGTAGGATTTAGGAGCCTCTGTTGGATAAATGCCAGGCCTTCTCTCTCTGTGCTGTGGCTAATGTAAGACATGACTTAATTTGTACATATAAATGGAAGAGAAATTTATCACAGCTCTTTGCTCTGTGCAAATATGCATTTCATTAGCTACGTTTGGAATTTATTTCTTCTGAAAATAAAAAAGCACAGTTAACATTATTCGGAGATATACATTTACACTTTAAATAGCTTGTGGGGATGAAAAAAGGGAAGAGGTGGGACATTGGAGATGATGATTCATGCTCAGGTTTCTTCTTGGGAATTCATAGGTGATTTATGAAAACATTTTTCTCTCACAGGAAAACCTTGCACTGTTTCCTGTTATTGTGCAGTGTGAAAAAGAAATCCTTGCTGTCGTTTGCAAATATTGGTCAAGTGAGGTTTTCTCTTTAAGTTCTAAACTGGCCTTGGACTGGCCCACATTGGAAGAAGCATACCGTTGGCCCTCCACATTTGCAGGTTTTACTTTTGGAAATTTGATTATTCATTGTTAAGTTATAATTCGTGTTTATATGTTGGGTTGTTTAAATTTTGTGAGTATAGCTGTATTGTTGTTGTATTTTGGGCATTGAATGTTTGCCTTTTGTATTTGGAGTCTGCCACGAGTCCCTTCGGGGAGATAGAGTGGAATATAAATAGGGCCAGGATTTTGACTCAGGGAGGGCTGAGTTTGATTCGGGAGGGGCTGAGTCTGAGTAAGAGAGGGACTACCCTACCAAACCTTTTGTATTGTTATCCCAATAACAATGTGGGATATAATGAGCATGGTGATCAGATCATGATATGAATAAACATAACAGTTTAAATAATGTACCAGTAAGGACTTCTTGCAGACCACCCTGAGAATTTTTTGGGGGGTGAAGCCCCCTAAGCGCCCCCCCCCCCGGCTACATGCCTGGTCACAGCAAACGAGATCTATATGCTGGATTTCATATCACAAAATCACAAGTCGAACCCTTCCCAAGCGTCTAGAACTGTGTGATGTATTTTCTAATGATGCGCACAGATCCAAGTAAGGTGGCCTTTTGCAGTTGACAGATCATGATTTTGTCAATGTTTATTGTTTCCAAATGCCGGCTGAGATCTTTTAGCATGGCACCCAGTATACCGATCACCACTGGGCCCACCTGCACTGGTTTATGCCAGAGTATTATTATTATTATTATTATTTCAGAGGAGGTCCTAGAGAGAACACTTCTCTAGAAATATCGAGGTCCTCCAGTACAATTATGTAGTCAGATTCCCATAGCCATAACCCCAGCAATTCTCTCACTAATAACTTGAGCTGAGAGGGCTCAAAGTAAAATGTTTCCTGATTTTAGTGAGACATTGCATGAATGCAAAGTCTTCCTAACACTGACTTTTTGATGCCCACCTAGACTACCCAGATTCGATCTGAACCTGATAGCGATGCAAGTTATTTATTTGATTCTTCCTTACAACAAAAGTTGTTAAGATCCTCATTTTATGGAGGAAAGGTGGAAATGACTAGAGAATTATGAAAAGATCAAGTCTGAGTCAAAAATTGAACTGACCACATTCAGTGTTCTGCTCTTGAATCTCACAAAGACTATCAGCATTAGCTAGTAATGCCTTTAGTTTAAAACTTTTCCAATTAATTGTATTTGTTCCTAGGATTTGTCATGTAATAATATGGTTAAGGAAACTTAAAAGTAATGCATCTGTCTTTAAAAAAATCTGGCAATATATCAAATGTCTTATTAAATATCAGTGTAATAAATATCACATTTACGTAAGTGGCATTAGTGGAATTAATTGTGTATATCATCTACAAAGTAAGTGATATAATACCACTTGTCCTGTCGAAGCGATGTTGTAGGAAACCTACTAAAAGAGTGGTGTCCCTTGTTCTCAGGTACCACACGCAGAATGATATTAAGTACTGATAACATTTCTTACATTTCATCTGCAGGCAGAAGAAATTATACCCATTATTCATGCATTTTTAAAAAATAAAAATCAAATAGATTTCTTATTTTCCAGTTATTACCAGCATGTTAACCTGAATGTGGCAGCCAGCTATTAGCTGTTGATTTCTGCATTCCTATGCCTAAATACTCTAAAGGCACTGGATCCCATTTAATGCTGGAAGTTAAGCAGGGGTAGACCTATTTAGTACTTGGATGGGAGGCCACTAAGGAATAATAGGTGCTGTAAACTATATTTCAAAGGATGGAACTAGCAAACTTCCACCTTAAAATACCACTTTACTAAGAAATGCCTATGAAATTCATGGGATCACCATACATTGATAGACAATTTGAAGACACATACAGAGGGCCTTTGGTATTTTAATGTCTTAATGTATTTTAATGTGTTGTGGGGTTTGGGGTTTTACGCTGTTGATGTGGCATCAATCTGCTGTAAGCCGCTCTGAGTCCCCCCTCGGGGGTTGAGAAGAGCGGGGTAAAATCCTGAAATAAATAAAATAAATAAGAAATTGGTATCTGCTGGGGTTTGGTTCCAGACCCTCCATATCAAAATCTATGGATGTCCAATTATATAAAATAATATGGCAAAATGGTACCCCTTGTATAAAAAGGCAAAACAAAAATTTTCCTTAGCATTTTTTTTTAAAAAAACATATTTCCCCATGAAAACTCTTGGCTTGAAAATATGGTGGGTTTTTTTGCCTTTTTATACCAGACATGGTGATCCCATGAATTTCATAGGTTTTTCTATGTCAGAGCTTCCCTATGACATCCAAAGCATGCATAAATAGATGATAGATTAATAGATAGATAGATAGACAGACAAATAATAGATAGGGTTGTGTCTGGATCTGCTTTAAAAAATGGCCTTTGGCCTATTCAGCTTATTCGGACTCCCAAAACGACAAGGGTCTGCACTGTAGCCATGTTTCTTTCATCCACAGCTGCTTTTGGCTACAGGTGGAGTGTGGGGAGGGAGGCAGCTGCTAGAAGGAAAAGGATCCCAGTAAGGGTGTTTTCTTAAGCCCTTGCCTTACATCTAGGTCTCTTTGAAAGACCGGAGGGAAAGGATTGCAAACAGGTGGTTTCTTAAGTCCAATGCCGGAAAGGGGAGGCTTGTAAGTTCCCCATTGCCGCCAATGGGCCGAATCTTCTTGAATCTTTCGGTTGCTGAGCTGAAAATGGCTTCTTCCTCACTAGATGATTTTGGGAGGCTTCCAAAAACGTATCCGGGTACCCACAAGATTTTATTTATTTATTTATTTATTTATTTTATTAATTCGGCTTGGTATACCGCTCTCTCCGGAGCTCAGAGCGGTTTACAGCAATAAAATATCAGATAAAACACATAAAACATTATAAAACCAAGTTAAAACCCCCATTTTATTGAAAACGGATCACGGTCCAGCCAAATTGCACAACCCTAAAAGCTACACTTAAAAATGTACCTATTCTGCTTACATACACATGCAACATAAGAACAAACCTACAGAATCTATCTTGTTCATAATTTGGGGACTGCCTAGATCAGGGGTGGGCAATTACCAGCCCTCCAGGTGTTTTGGAATTCAACTCCCAGAAATCCTAACAGCTGTTAAACTGGCTGGGATTTCTGGGAGTTGAAGTCCAAAACCCCTGGAGGGCCGGTAATTACCCACCCCTGGCCTAGATTCTGAGGCCTACTAGCAGGGCCATAGCTGGGTTCTCCCCCCCCACGGAAAAGGTTCTAACCCCCCAAAGAAAACCTAGTTTACTCAAGAATTTTAACTGGATAACCAAGTTATGAGTAAACCAGGTCTCTTTTTTAACTTGATACATTTCAGGGCAGGGTGAAACTTTTAACCCACCCCCCTGGGCTATGGCCCTGCTTACTATTACCTTTTATGAAAAGCTAAAGCTATTATATTATTTACTGGAATCCCTCCGGGTGTTTTGCCTACAAATCCGCTTTAGACCTAAACTAGTAATTATGGGTGGAGCCGAGTCCGACACGAGTTGTAGTCCACAACTTCTAATTGAAAAAAATAGGTTTACCCTTTTATATACCACTTAGCATTATTTGCAGGCATTAGTGATTATATTGTCTTCATCATCATCATTTATATAGTGCCATTGATGCATATGACACTTTGTAGTGAAACCAAAAGTAGTATAGCTTAAAATATATGTGTGTCCTAAAATATATGTGTGTACACACAAGGCGAGGGGGGGGGATAACAAGGTAAAAACTGTAAAATAAAATTGCAAAACAAATCATCCAGATAAAGTGGAAAATTATATTTTTAATCTATTTTTATAAAGTTTTCAAAGCGAATTGATGGAAAATTCTTTTTCCAGAGAAGGAAGAAAGAAGGAAAGAATTGAGAAAGGGTTAAAATAGATCCATCAAAAATGATTAAATATATGTTTTATAAATACTACTACTACTACTACTACTACTACTACTACTAAAAACTTTATTTATACCCCACCACCATCTCCCCAAGGGGACTCGGGGCAGCTTACTTGAGGCCACACCCATCAATACAGGAAACACAATATAACACAAGAACACAACAGAAAATCAGAAAATAAAATAACCTAAAATGCAAAACCAATTTAAATAAAGAACACAACAATATGAAATCAAAACATTAAGACACTAAAGATGATCACCATGGGCAGGGCCAAATTCAAAGATTGACATTTTTAAAACACTGGGAGATAGGGCAATGTAAAGTATCAGGGAGGGGATCCGGGGGATGAGGTAGGATTTAATTGCACAACTAGAAAATAAAGTGCTTCTGAGGGCATTTTAGGCAGAATTTGGTCAGGGATTATCATACATTCAATCATTGAAGGCACATTGGAACAGCCAAGTTTTCAGGCTCCTCCTGAAGTTTGCCAGGGTGGGGAGAGAATTCCAGACTCGAGGGGCCACCACAGAGAAGGCCCTTTCTCTCGTCCCCACAAGTTGCGCTTGCGATGGAGGCGGGAGCAAGAGAAGGACCTCTCCGGATGATCAAAGAGGTTGCATGGGTTCGTAGATGGAAATGCGGCCGCACAGGTAGGCGGGTCCCAAACCGTTCAGGGCTTTGTAAGTCAAAACCTGCACCTTGAATCGGGACAGGAAAATAAATGGCAGCCAGTGGAGCTTGTTAAACGGGGGGTTACTGTCTCCTCAAGATCTGTCTCACATAAATTTATTCCCTTCCTCTCTTTCTCAAAATATGCAGTTGTCCTCATTTCAATACATACAATTTGCACAAATGCCCAATTCCTGTTTTTGTGGCTAATGTTTTTAAGCTGGCTATCTTAAAGAACTGGCCATTGAAATGAGATTTCTGAATGTAGCCTGTGCTATAATTCAACTGCTATGGGATCTGGAGAATATGTGCTACATCAGGGATAAAATATAAGTTTAAAGATGGTCTATCCTCAGGCTATTAAAAAAACCCATAGAAAACTGATTAAGTACCCGTGTTAGTTGCAGGCGCCTGGGAAAACCTCATGACTGATTCATCATCTTGTCCCCTCAGCATTACTGCTTAAGACAGTGGTCTTCTTATTTCATGTTAGAACATTTGGTATTCTCCTGCCTCAGAGATAACATCCCTTATTTTCTCTTAGCTAGATTTTCTGGTTGTTGCTTGGGTGAGGTTTTTAACATCATTTGAATGCTAAGATGATCATCCTTAAAACCTCTCTAGGGTTCAATATTCTTTAATGCTCCTTGTTCTATAAAAATAGGCTCTGTGCTACACTTACTGTTCCATCAACAGTACATATGTAATGGGTATGTGAGGCAGAAAAGAAAGTGTATGCATCTCTCTGTGTGTATTTTTTATTAAAATTTGCCTTGCCGGAGCTGTAGTGTGCTTTCAAATCATTTCTGATTTATTGCCACCCTAAAGGTTTTCTTGGCAAGATTTGCTCAAAAGGGTCTGCTCAATAGGTTTGCCCTTGCCTTCTTTTGAGGCTGAAAGGATGTGACTTGCCCAAGGTGGGTTTCCATGGATGAGTGAGATTTTGAATCCTGGTTTCCTAGTGCAATGCTCAAACCACTACAGCGTAATAGTTCTCTAAATCAGTGTTTCCCAACCTTTTTTGAGCCGCGGTACATTTTTTACATTTACAAAATCCCGGGGCATACCACCAACCAAAATGACACAAAATGACACTCTGTCATTTTACTAACTGTCACCCTCCCCCCGCTGCTTCCGCCAAACCCTCCTCCCCCCGGGAGGCCCACGCGCAGGAGGCCCGTCACCGTCTTGCGGGGGAGGGCTGCGCTGAGTGGCCGAAGCGCACGAGGCTCGGCTGAGCAGGACGAATAGGAATTGAGCACACGGGGTAGCTCCAAGCCTTGGAACAAACTGTGGTTGAGGCTCACAGCCATCGCAACCCCCAGCTCTCCTTCCCAAAGGGGTTCAGCCCCCCCAGGGTTGCCTCCCCTGCCCGCGTCCTTTTGGCTTCCCTGCTGTCGCCTTGGGGCCAGATCAGGAAGAAACCAAGCACAGCCAGGAGAGGCCAGGAAATGAGGGGTTGCTCACCATCCCCAGCGCGGAGGGGCTAGAGGGCAGAAAGCCTCGCCTCGAGCCTCCGGGAGTGGGGTCAGACGGGGGCAGCTCCCTTGGACTCCTCCTCCCTCTCCTCCTTCTTGCTGCCGGAGGGGAGGAGGGCAGAAGAGCACCCAAGAGCCAGGAAGAGGGAGGAGCCTCATTTCAGGTAGCCTGGCATGCAGAGGGAGGAAGGAAGGAAGGGAAGGAGAGAGAGAGGAGGGAGGGAGGAAAGTTCTGGACACCAGGGCTCTCCTGACTGCAGCCAGGCTGGCTGGCATTTCAGCCAGGAAAGCCTCATTTCTGCTGCCTGATTTCCTGATCTCTCTCTCTACACTGGAATTTCCCACGACACACCTGATGATCTCTCACGGCACACTGGTAGAAAATCACTGCTCTAAATGACTCCATAAATATGTCTTTTCTCCCTTATAGATACATGTTTGGTGAGGACACAGGAGAAAGACTTCTCAGCAGCTGCTCTAAAGTGATGGAACTTCCTCTCTGTGTACATCCAGTTGGCTCCATCCATGCTTGAAGGCCACCTTAAAACCTGTCCTTGGGGAAAGAGGGGACTGGGCTGTGGTGCAGCTAGTTAGTAGGCAGCTGCATTCAATCACTACTGACTGGGAGGTCATGAGTTCGAAGTCAGCTTGGGTCGGAGTAAGCTCCCGGCCATTAATAGACCAGCTTGCTGTCAACCTATGCAGTCTGAAAGACAGTTGCTCTGTCAAGTAGGAAATTTAGGTATCGCTTTATGCGGGGAGGCTAATTTAACTAATTTACAACACCATAAAGCTTTCTAGCAGTGTACACAGAATGAGGAAGTACTCCACCAAGGACTCGATGTCACAAGTGGATGGAGAAGTGGCAGCTCCCCTTGTGGCTGGAATCGAGCATACCCCCATGAAGCCAGAAAGCTGGAGTGTTAAATTGCCTCTGTGTATATAAATTGTATGTTTATGGCATTGAATGTTTGCCATGTATATGTGCATTATAATCTGCCCTGAGTTTTCTGTGGGGTGAGAGGGGTGGAATATAAATACTGTAAATAAAATAAATAATAAATATAATAACTTCAGTATATAAATAAAATACAAATAAAATCTTTCAATTCAAGCATCCATTTTCTAGCAAAAACATCACTCTCAACCTCTGCGGATGCCTGCCATAGATGTGGGTGAAATATCAGGAGATAATGCTTCTGGAACATGGTCATACAGCCCGGAAAACTCACAGCAATCCAAAATCATCACTGTTTCCTCCCTGAACACCATTGGAAAGCTTGGTCATTTGAATATTTAGAAAGAGAGATAAATGTAGACTTTAAAGTAGCCACACAGGGAAGTTAATATAAAGGGTAGGTTTTGTATCAGATAGTTTCACATTGAGTGGTGTTGGAAGTCATGGGTGGTGTCACGATGCAAGGACTCGGCCGGCCCCTTAATCGCACACACAGAGACGGTAATCAGCTAACTATTTATTGATGAATACGAAACAGGTGAAAAGGTAAATTGTCCATAAAAATATCAACAAGTTCGATCAAAAAGGTAAAGAGTCCGTAAGCAAAATCCAAAGGCAAACATGGCAAAGGCTCCGCAAAACTATGTGGATCAAGGACTTGGTCCGTGGCAAAGAACAAGGCAAAGTTCATAAACAATCCCAAGGAACTTCTTGGCAAGGCTCGAGCTGCAACTTGGCTCCGTGGTCCTTTGCTCGCTACACTTCCCTAGGTTAGAAGTGGCCGAGCTACTGAGGATCCGTTCCCACGGATCCTATACTTAATCCCCTTGGCGAGGTCTCCAACGCTCTAGGCTTCGGCGGTAATCTGTACTACGGGATCTAGCGTTTCGCAGACGCTCTAGGCTGCGGTGCCAATCCCTCCTGCTGGACTCAATGCTCTGTCTCCTATCAAAGCTCCGACCTTGCCTCCCAGCACCTGGCTCACTATCTTCATGAGAGTCGAACTCCCTTTCAGCTTCCATGGCCTCATCGCCAGTGTTTTTCCCAAATTCTCTCCTGTGATCCATACCCACCCGGTTTCTCATAACAATCATTGCTATCAGCACTTTCTGAGTCATCCTGACCTTCCCAGTTCTCATAGCCATCTGGCCATCCATCGTCCCAGGCCAGGCTCTCTGTGGGAGAGGAAGGCCCGGCTAGCTCATTAACCCCTTCCTCCATTTCTTCCTCAGCTGCTGCTGGTTCTAATGCAAGTGGGACCCCCGGTGCTGCCCCCTGCCCCCCAGGCACAAAGGAGAACTGGGTTGCTACAGGTGGTGATTCACAGGTGGGGGGAGAGGAGTGAGTTAAACATTTTGGGACCTTTCTTTTTTATAACACCTACTGCATTTACATTAAAAATGTGCTTTGGATTGCCCCTCACAACAGTACTTTTTCTTTAGAGAAGTGCTGTTGTTGGCTACTTTCAAGTTGTTTCCAAATTATAGTGACCCTAAAAGCAGCCTATCATGAGTGTTTTCTGGGCTTAGAATTTGACTTCCAACCCCCTGAAATAACGAGACAGACACAAAAATATGGATTAAAAATTTGGGCAACTTTTATTTATTGTTACCTATTTAACTTATAATAACTAACTTTAGGTGTCAGTTCAACTTGTTGTCTAAGCTGAGGTAATGTCTTCTAAAGTCTACCCCTCAGCTATTCAGGCGTACTACCTGGGTCCCCTGGAGATTAAAACCTGAGCAACCCATAAGGGAAATATCAGGAGAAATCTCTCTCAACTTTTGAGAGCAGACTCTCGCCGCTCCTGGGCCATTCTCATTCACCTCACCCCTAAAATTAATCTCTAGGTGAGTATTTATAGATGTCCCACACACTTAAGGGGTGCCTTAAGTCTATACCAACCTTTGAATAACTAATCTATTTACGCTAGGCTAGTTTACAAGCCAACCATTCCATCTAGCCCCTAAATAGGGTAGGCGAAAAAACCCTCCTAGAAAATAAGACGGAAAAATTCCTACCCGGTCCCAAATGGCGACCATTACTATACTGTCCATGGGCGGGAGTAGTGTGCGATGGCTTTTTGCAGAATGAGGGAGAAGGGGCTGGCATCAAACATGCCAGCTCCTCCTCCCCTACTAGAAAGTTCTGTGAAACCACCCAATCTCTGCTCCGAGGGGAGGAGACAAAATTGCTCCACCCCCCAACTTGTTGGGGGGTGAAGTGTAGTGTGACTTGCAGAAAGTTGTCCAATGGGTTTCCATTGCTGAGTGGGGAACTGAACTCTGATTCCAGAGTTGTCCTCCAAACCTCAAACCACTAGGCCAGGGCTGTCCAACTTCTACCGGCCCAAGGGCCGGAATTCCGGTCACTGATCACCTGGGGGGCCACTCCACCCCGCCCTGGCCACATCCTCGGCCACACCCCCGGCCTCTCCCCCTCCTCCTCCGTTGTTCTGGTTTATAAACCCTTTTCCCGGTTTATTCCCAGAGAGAGGAGGAGGAGGGGAATGCGATTCCCCTGCCTTCTCCTCTCCCTGGGAGTAAACTCCCCGTGGCTCCGCCCTCTGTCCCAAAGCGTCACGCCAGGACCAGAAGCGGCGGTTTCGCCCACTTCTGACGCTGCTGTGACGCTTTGGGAGGGAGGGAGGGCGGAGCCATGGGGAGTCCCCCGTGGCTCCGCCCTCCCTCCCACAGCGTCACGCCACCGCCAGAAGCAGCGCATGTACACTTTTTAATTTTTTTAAAAATCGGGATTTTAAAAAAATAATATATTTTTTGAAGGAGAGGAGGGCCGCAGGCAAGGGGCTGGTGGGCCGTGTGCGGCCTGCGGGCCGGCAGCTGAACAGGCCCGCACTAGGCCACACTGGTTCTGTGTTTGTATGAATACATAAATGCACTGAGGTGGGGGGGGGTTAGAAGTCCATTTGGGGTGGGGGCGTTGCACAATATTTTATGCATGCACATTTTTCACAAGAAATTTCTCTCTCTCTCTCTCTCTCTCTATATATATATATATATATATAATATGTATGTATGTATGGATATATGGATATATGCAAAGACTCTTGTAATGTCGCTCAGCATCAGAGGAGTTGCAATTTGGTGAGGCATTGACACCATTTGGCAAAAAAAGGCTACAAGACCCTGTAAAACTATAATTCCCATGATTCTATCATATTTAGCCATGACAGTTAAAATAGTGACGAGCTGCATTAATTCTACAATGTAGATCAGTGGTTCTCAATGGGTCTGACCAGGGACCACTTTGATCAAGGACCACTCTCCAACATTAGTACCAAAAGAGTAATTAATCATGTTTTGGTCAACTTTAGATTCAGTTTGGTTGTTGGGGGTGCTGATTCAGCTCTAGTTTCTGATACAGAACATATGCCATCATCAGTGACAGAGAAGAAATGGCAGATGGCATTAAAAGAGGGGGAAATAAAATAAAATAAAATAAAAAAGAAGGAGGCTCATGGACCAGATTTTCATCCTCGTGGCCCACAGGTTAAGAATCACTGGATGAACCTTTAGAATGAGCTTGGATTTGAACCAGCACAACTATCTGTTAATTTCTAAATTTCCTGGTCTCTGAAATTCAGAGATTTTGAGAATTTCTGAAACAAAGTTCATTTCAGGCGAAAAACATTTAGTCTTGTAAACTCCTGAAGTTTCCACTTCCATTTTAAAATACCACTTAAGCCCAGTGTTTTGGTTTCACCTCTGTGTTTTCCACAGCTTAGTTGCTTAACAAACAAGGCAATGAAGAATTGCTCTACATTTCCATCAATTAAAATTAACTCTAAAGCAGCCCTATTTCAAGCTGCCATTACATTACAAATTACCTCTGTAACTCAGATTAACGAGAACGTAAAGCACCTTTGAATTAAGATGTGGAATTTTATAATGCATTTGATGTTAAATATGGGAGCTGTTGTTTGTAGTGGGGGTGGATTTACTGGGAACGTCAATTTCAAATGAGTGCCAAGAATTGAAAGCTCGCTTTCTGATTGTTACTATTGATATGTGGTGACTAAAGTATTTAAGGTGCCATTAATAACAGCAGGAAGTGTAATGTTTGGGTCTTGTTAAGGTAGGAATACTCAAAGGTAGTTTGCCATTGCATTTCCCTGAAAATAGCACCTATAGCACATGTGTCAAAACCCAAGACCTACTGTCCCAATCTGGTCTGTTACATCATTTTATGTGGCCCTTGAGGTCCAAATGCTCTCTGTGCTGGTGTTGCCCCCTCTGCCAAATTCTAGCAGTGTCCTCTGCATATCAAATGCAGCAGGAACCTAGTTGTGAAGGAGTGAGTTTCCAGCCAGAGACCATTTCCCTCCTTGCAGTGTCTTGTGTCCTGGGAGACTGCAGGAGAACAGGAGGCAGTGGCAATGCTGCTGCTTTAGATGCATTGAGAGGATGATGAATGCAGATTAGCACAAATATCCAGTTGAGGAGCAGGGGGCAAAGCATGCGAGGCAAGTGGTGAACTCTCCCTTCTTGCTCCCAGACACAGGCAGCCTTTCCCTTGAGGGGCCAGAGGTGGGGCTGGAGGTGAATGCTTTAAAATGGGCATGCCTATGTCTGGTCCATTCCACTCCCAGCTGAGCTGGAATACTGTGGCCCTCACTCTGTGATACAAACTAGGAAATGTATTTTGAAGAAAGGTGCCCCAAATTTGCTCTTCCTCACAGAGGGTCTTTGGATAAGGGGATACATGACGTTTGAACCAACTTTGGTAATCAGTGGGTGGCTTTCATGTGAGAGTTTCTTAAGGTTTTCAATGCCAGGGTGACATAATGTCATCTTTCTACTACTACTACTACTACTATTCATTTGTTTATATAAAAAGTAAACTTCAGTCATTAAGTTCAGTCATGTCCGACTCTGAGGGGTGGTGCCCATCTCCATTTCTAAATAGAAGAGCTGCCATTGTTCATAGACACCTCCAAGGTCATGTGGCTAGCATGACTGCATGGAGCGCCGTTACCTTCCTGCCAGAGTGGTACCTATTGATCTACTCACATTTGCATGTTTTTGAACTGCTAGGTTGGCAGAAGCTGGGGTAACAGTGGGAGCTCATGCTGCTCCCTGGATTCGAACCTGGGCCCTTTCAGTCAGCAAGTTTAGCAGCTCAGCAGCTTAATCCACTGCACCACCGAGGTCCCTTATTTGTTTATATAGCACCATGGATTAGGATTTCAATGCCAGAGCAACATAGCTTCACCTTTCTGTCGTTGTTGTTATTCATTTGTCTATATAGTGCCATGTATTAGGCTTTCAATATCAAGGTAACTTAGTTACATGTACAGTCTTACAATTACAAATGTCCCTATGAAAACAACCATAAGGCTGATGGGGCCCTTGGAAAAA
Source organism: Anolis apletophallus (assembly GCA_030556195.1). Classification (NCBI taxonomy): domain Eukaryota; kingdom Metazoa; phylum Chordata; class Lepidosauria; order Squamata; family Anolidae; genus Anolis; species Anolis apletophallus. The sequence continues at coordinate 105,407,447 of JARBWK010000012.1, read as the reverse complement.
AGTCAGTTTGTCACCCCTTATATATAGTGTCTGGGATTTGTTGGTGGTTTCCTATCCAAGTTCTAACCAACACTGACCCTACTTGGCTTCAAAGATGAGTCAGGAACTGGTGCTTGTAAAGTATTTCAATAACATCTGTGAATTATTCGTTTGTCCTAGTGGTTGGGCAAACTCTAAAAAGAGGACAGCTATAAGGCAGATAAACTTTAATATGTGAAAAAAGTAACATTCTATAGTATATGTAAAGGCTAAGAAATATTGGACTCAGATACATTTGATGTTGGAAGATTAAACCTAAGGTTAAACTTAAAATGAGACCAGAATTTTATTCATTAGATATACTAAACAATCATCCAGCAAGGAATCTTGGGAGACTGAAACACTATATGATAACTGCTGCAGGAACTGTCTATGCTCAGAGATGGAAGGAACCAGTTATCCCAATGCAAGAAGAATAGCTGGTGAAGATCTGTGAAATAGCCCAAATGGTCAAATTGACTAGGTTGATTATAGAGAAATCTTTGACTATCTTTAAGAAAAATTGGGAAGTGTTCATCACTTTTTCACAACAGTGGGAGCCTTTTTTCAATTGTGGGAATCAAAAATTGGTAGAATTTTGTCTGAAATAAAAGTATGATTACAATATCTTTAAAAGGGGATAGGCTAATAAAGAATAGCAAACATCAGATAAAAAAGAGCGGGACATCTTTAGCTTTTTAAATAGCTGCTAAGTTGTAATATAGTTGTACAGGACAGTATGTAATTGTGTAGTTTGGATACATTTTATATATCCAAAATGCGTGTTTATGTGTTTCTTTAATAAAAATACATTTGAAAAATAAATGAGACAGTGGGACTTTTAATTATATATTCAGGGGCTGACAAATTTGGATTCTGGAATTCTTGGTAATGAATCCTTAACTTGTAATAGTACCAGGAGAAATATCCAATATAGATGATCATTCTCCTTCTCCTCAGATATGGGAGGAATTAGTTGCTATGCTATATCAGCATTCAGTGACCTTCCTATGTGAACACAGACCTACAGAGCAGAGGGAAAAACTGCTTTAGAAGTTACTTTCTTTCAAAAAGAAACACACATTCTCTTTCTTGTGTATCTTCGCCTGGTCTCTCCTCTTGCTTTTTCAAGTAAAAACATTGTTAATATCCCCCCCCCCTTTTTTTTTCAGGTGCATGGTGATGTAACTGTTCAGCATCCAAACAAGAAGAACAAAATCTGATGCAACCTGTTGAATATTCCCAAAGATTTGCAAAGGATCCAAATCCCCATCCTGTACCTTGCATCAAACTCCACGAGGTAATTATGCAGCATAGATGAGAGCATTCAAATAACATCTTTACCATTTGCCAGGTGGACAGGTTCCAGAAGGAATTGTATATATTCAAAGGGAAGACTTCCAATCTGGAATGATCAAACTAGCCATCTGGCTCTGGTTAATAAACTTTGCTGATAAATATTTTGTTCGATGAAGTTCTGCATGCATCAAAGTACCATTCAAGCTGTAATTGTGTAGGACAGATATACTGGTACGTGGGTTATTCCCTTCCACCATGTGCATAAATGGAAATAACTTGAAGCCTTTTCACAGCATTTAATTGCACAATTCAAAACAACCTTAACAGATTAGAGAGCTGGGCCAGAACTAACAAAATGAATTTCAACAGGGAAAATGTAAGATACTTCACTGATGTAGAAAAATGAAATGCATGTGTAAAGTCATAGTGGGCCACAAGTCGAACATGAGCCAACAATGTGACACAGCAGCTAAAAAACCAATGGGATTTGGGACTGCATCAAAAGTATAGTGTTTAGAAGTGATGGTTCCCCTCTATTCTATTTTCACCAGATCTCATCTGGAATAATACTGTGTCCAATTCTGGGCAATTCAAGAAAGATACTGACAAACTAGAACATGTTGAGCGGAAGGCAACTAGTCAGATCAAAGGCCTGGAAACCAGGAATCCATCCAAGGAGTGGCTTAAAGAGCTGGGTATGTTTATTGTTTAGCTTGCAGAAGAGAAGGTTGAGAGGAGACATGATTGCCATATATGCATATTTGAAAAGATGTCATAAGGAAGAGGAAACAGACTTCCTTTTCCTTATTGCTGCCCTGGAGACAAGAACTCAGAGCAATAGGTTCAAATTACAGGAAAGGAAATTCCATCTGAATATTAGGAAGGACTTCCTGACTGTACGTTCAACCGTGGAACTCTTTGCCTTGGAGTGTAATGGAAGCTCCTTCCTTGGAGGCTTTTATACAGAGACTGGATTCCCATCTTTCAGAAATTATTTATTATCTTTATTTATGGCCCACCTTCCTTCCAGTGGGGACTCAGGTCCTTTCCTCTCTTTCAGGTCCTTTCCTCTCTTTGCTGCCTAGGTGTGTTCGATAGGTCAGTCAGTCCCGTTTATTGAGTAACCGTCAGGTCATTTCAAATAAAAGCTCCAACAGCAGTATACAAGATAAGGATAAAATCAGTACCTAATGTACAAGGCAAACAATGCAACACATTAAAAACGAAACTTATTGCAATTGTCTTGCGTCAACACATAGGAACTATTAGCATAGGATACTTAAGAAGCCCGGTGATCAGTTGATGTGACGCTTATTACCGCTGTACCGCGGGCTGTTCCATGCCGCCTACTGGAACTCATCCCCGCACAGTTGACTCCAATAGACTCCATGTACCGCTGTCTCTTTTTATATGCTCTAAATAGGTAAGCACTGCAGCTACCTTATACACCGTTTGAAGGTTTGAGTCTGAGAGGAGGAAGTTAATTTTAAAGGTAGGGGGCCAGAATGTCATTTTGGATAGTAAATGGCTAAGGTATTTCTCCCTCTCCTCTGCATATATGGGACAGATCAACAAAATGTGGACTAGATCCTCAACTTCTGGTAGGCCGCAAACACAGACTCTGTCCCTATAGGGTGTGGCAGCATATCTGCCGGCCCTCACCATAGACTCGAATTGCTCGAACCTAGCTCTAGTTAGGGCAATCCTAAGTTGAGGTAGGAGTGGGCGAGCCAGATACGGGGCAGTAACAAAGTGGTTGGGTTGTTGGGCTAACCAGTGCATGGATTTGACCCTAGCCAAATGGGCTAGGTCATCTTGAGCACATACATCGAGTACCCTCTGCTTCACCCGGTTCATCATTGAAGTCACTCTGATGTTCGACGGATCCACCTGGAGCCCCTGTAGGATGAGATATGTCATTATGGAGCCCCCTTGTTTTATGAGAGGGAACTCTGAATTGCTCCATCAGGCACAACTTGGGCAGTCTCGCGTCTTCTAGATTGTTTACCTTGCACCAGTAGTTAATGGCTCTAATTTTTCCTAAGCCTGAGATTTGGTGTCTGCCTAACTCGGACCTGACTGCCGCTGCGGGAGTGTGATTATTCACCCCCAGAATCCGCCTAAAAAGTTAGTCTGGAGTGCGCTCAATAGGGGTGACATTGGTCAGGCCCCAAATTTCTGCGCCATACAACAAGAGAGGCAAAACCTTGGCGGCATAGACTTTGAGAATTGGCAGAAGGGATCCCCGGTAGTGGCGGTTAATTAACCTGGTAAGCTGAGAAAGCCTGAGGTTAGCCTTGATGGAAAGTGCATGCATATGATCCACCCATGACCCGTTAGCAGAGAAGGTGACCCCAAGGTAAGTATACTTTTTAACTTGTGGCTGTGGTGACTTACCTGATGAGTCACATTATTGTCCCAAATCATATAACAAATACATTTTTGGATGAATCTATATTACACAACTGTAGCAGTGTAGTACTACTTAATATCTACCATGGTTCCATCTTACAGAAACCTGGTATTTGTAATCTGAGTAGTAACTTGGTATTCTTACTCCAATTCATCCCATCTGAGTTACACTACTAAAAATCTCAAATACTTCCAAGTGCCTTTCCCAACTACAGATCCCAAAAATTCAGTGGGAGGAGCCATAACAGTGGCATCAAACTGATATAATGGTGTGATATGGATATACAACTTCTACAAAGCTTGTTTACACTCCAACAGTCTGGCTCCGAGGCTCATTTTATCACTTTGATAGCCGCACTCCCATGCCCATGTTGTGGATAGTGGAAAACAGAGAGGATTGGAAAAATATCTGGCTAAGTTCCTGTAGCTACAGACCATCTTGTACCAAGATCATCTGGGATTCTCTAAAGATGTGATACAACACATGACACTAACACCTCCATTCCCCAGTAGAATTTTTGTGTGTGTGAGTAGGAGTTATTGGAGTGGAGGGAACCTTGGTCATTTTTTTTTAATAAAATCGTCTTTATTGATTTTGAAAGAAACATGAAGTTAGACCATGACAACATGCAACCACGCAACAATACTATAGACATGACTTAATTTAACACTCTGGCTAACTAACAAACACAAAACGAGACTCACGAGTACTTCCAGCCCGTCTCCACGCCACTCTGTAACACTCTATGCTGTGTTACCTATTTTGATCCCATTTTCTAACTTAAAATTAGCCGGTGTCTAGATTACTTAAACATCATCATAGGTTTAGTGAAATATATATATCTAAATATTAAGAAAAGAAAATCAGAAAGAAAGAGTTGGTTCACAAGGTATTGTCTAGCAACAGTTCAGTCCATGGTTCGTGGTTTTTCTCCTTCATATATGCCGCCACTTTAGACCAATCTGTCCTTTGGAGTATATTTCCCTGGGAGAGCTTTTGAGTAAGGATGTCCATCTTCATAATTTCGAACAGCTTTTCAGACCACTCTTTGATGTCGGGAACGATGTCTTTTTTCCAGTTTTTGGCCAGGGTTAGTCTGGCTGCTGAACCTTGGTCATTGAACATGGAAGAAGGTGAAGTATACTTCTGAAGTAAGAAAGAAACTATGCAAGCACGAAAAGTGGCTTATATACATAACTAACAGGACACTGGTCATGATTTGTTTTATTTCTATTATACTCTGAGTAGAATTAGATGTAGGATTTTCATTCTCAAGTCTCAAGATATGGGTACTATGAATCTTGATGTGGGAGCAGGGTGGGTGAGGAAACTCATTTTCTGTAGTGCTTCAGACATCAATATCACAATAGATGCCTCAACAGATGGAAAGGCAATGGAAGAACATCTAACAGATTCCTCCACCATTATTTATAGAGAATTTTGGTTCATGCATCACAGAGAATAGGGTCCTCATTTCTTTTACACCTGCATTTTTGTTTGTGATCTCAAAATGTGTAGGTTAGGAGCAGATTAACAGATAAGCATGATGTACCATTTGAGAACTCTGGGGGTTTTGTGAGTGTGTGAAAGGGCAGAAACGGGTTTAATCAATTGTCACTTAAGTGGAAAGTATTATTATATACTATCAGGAAATGCAACAGATGGTGAGCGTACATATGGAATATGGCCATAAAAATGTTCTGTAGCTGAGTGGGTGGCAGAGCTGGCTTTGCAATACCTTCTTGCTCTTGGAAAAAATGCTGTCTAACAAGTGAATACTAGAGATCTACATCTTTGCCTTTTTCTTAGAACATACGTCTCAACCAAACATTCCCTTTATGTCTCTTTCACCCATTTGTTCTTAGAATTAGCAAATGACTGTTCCCTGCCTGATCATCAAAAGATCCAGAAAATAATAAAAATGCTTTATTTATACCCCTCTCTCCAAGGGGGCCTGGAGCAGCTTACAAGGAAAAACAACACCAACAACAACAACAATCACATTTACGATCCAAAGAAAGTTAACATTAAAACAGCAAATCAGAGGAAAAATAAATCATGAAATATAAGAAAAACAATAAAGCACAAAATCATGTTAATAACTCAAAACATCAATATTGTCTTCCAGCTACAGAAACATTCACATGTACCAGTATGGGGGTACTTACTTACTTACTTACTTACTTACTTACTTACTTAGGCAATCCCTCATTGTCCGAGTAAGATTTGCCTCCAAGATCGGTGTACTGGCAGTGGGTCTGTAGGTAACTGTGGAGCCCTATTCTTGATCTGCATCTTCACCTGCAGTGAGGGCATTGGTTTTCAGGTGGAAGGTGGTCCCGGTGAGGGCTGGCTTGATGTGCCTTTTTCTTGGCATGTTTCTCTCTTTAGCCCTCTATTCGTGCCTCTTCAAATTCCACAGCACTGCTGGTCACAGCAGACCTCGAGCTGGAGTGCTCAAGGGCCAGGGCTTCCCAGTTCTCAGTGTCTATGCCAGAGTTTTTAAGGTTGGCTTTGAGCTTATCTATAAATCTCTTTTCCTGCCCATCAACATTCCGTTTTCCGTTAGAGTGGCTTGTAGGTCTTCATCTGAATGTACACAGACAACATTGTCATCAGCATACTGGAGTTCTATAATAGATGTTGTTGTAACCTTGGTTTTGGCTTTAAGTCTGCTGAGGTGAAATAGCTTGCCATCTGTCTGATAGATGATTTCCACTTAAGTGGGCAGCTTCCCATCAAAAAGATGAAGTATCATAGCAATGAAGATTGAAAATAAAGTTGGGGCAATAACACAACCCTGTTTGACACCTGATTCCACCTTAAATGGGTCACTTTTGGAGCCAATGCTTTCCAAAACTGTTGCTATCATGTCATCATGGAGGAGCCGCAGAATGTTCACAAATTTGTTAAGAGAAACTGATTTTTTGGAGGATGGTCCAGAGAGCACTGATTCACTGTGTCAAATGCCTTTGCAAGGTCAATGAATGCTATGTACAGAGGTTGAATTTGTTCCCTGCATTTTTCTTGGAGCTATTGTGCAGTGCGGATAATGTCCACTGTTCCTCTGGAGAGGTGGAAGCTGTTCTGGGATTCTGGGAGGGCGTCTTCTGAAAGGGATAGAAGGCGGTTTGCAAGAATTCTTTCGAGGATTTTCCCAGTGGATGTTAGAAGGAAGATACCTCAATAGTTTATGCAGTCTGTTCTTTCCCCTTTTGTGAAGAGGGTGATGATGCTGGCATTCTTGAAATCTGCTGGGGTTTTCTTGGTTACCCACACTTTTTCAATGAGCTGGTGGAGTTGTTGTGTTAGCTCAGGTCCCCCCTCTTTAAAGATTTTCGCAGGGATCCCATCAGGTCCACTGGCTTTGTTATTTTTTTGTTGGCTGATGGCATTGCTGACTTCTTCCAAACTAGGCAATGCTGCAAGCTTATCCTGGGTATGTTGTTGTGGGATTTATGAGAGAACCTTTCTGGCCACATTGGAGCTGCGATTCAGGAGGCTTTGGTAGTGTTCTTTCCAACGTAGTGTAATTGATATTTTGTCCTTCAGAAGTTTGGTTCCATCTGATGAGCATAGATGCTGTATGCCATGGTTTCTTGGTCCATGTGGCTTTGAAAAATCCCTGACCATCATGGGTATCTGCCAGGTGTTGGATTTCTTCAGCCTTCTTTGTCCACCAGATGTTCTCGAGTTCTCTTGTCCTTCTTTGGACCTCAGCTTTTTCACTGGCATAGATCTTTTTTTAGCAACAAAGTGGATGTCTCTCTGCCATGTTTGGAAGGCTTTCCTTTTCTTGTCAATTATCTGTTGGAGCTCATCGTCATTTTCGTCAAACCAGTCTTGATGTTTCTTGGTTTGATATCCAGTAGTTTCTTCGCAGCCTGTGATGATGGAGTCTGCAGTTTTTTCCAATGTTTCTCAACATTTTCGGGGTGTCCACTTTCCAATCCACCACACCAGAAAAGTGTCAAAACCCTGGCACCAAACCGTGTGCCAGATGCAGTATCTGCCATCAGATCAACAAGTCCACCACCATCCAAAATAAAACAACCTTTAGAAACCTCAAACTTCATGATGAGATCACGTGTGCCACTTCCGGCATTGTGTATTGCCTAGGATTCCCCTGTGGGTACCATTACGTGGGCGAATCCTCCAGAATGTTGAGGACAAGAATTCTGGAACACAAATCTAGAATTCGATGCCATTCTCAGGATTCCACATTATACAGTCATTTTTTTTGGAAAAAAACCATTCCCCTGACTCTTTTGCTGTATATGGCCTGGAAAGGGTTAAAATAAATGCCCATGGAAATTTGCAGAGGGCCTTTTACAGGCTGAATGCAAATGTATCCTCCTTCTTCTCTCTAGCTCAGCTCCAGCCGGTCTCAATGACCAATTAAGCATCCCTCATCTTCTTACCTAATCACCTGCTCTAATGATTGACCCTTTAAATCTTCCCCTTCTTCCTGTCTAAATTGCTGATTCCAGCCTCACAGGACCTTCCATTTGTGAAGACCTGGTACAATCTATCATGGTATGTATATGATCAGGAAGCCCATGTTCCCCACTAGCTTGCTTTTAGTTTTGCTGATCCATGTATCACATTGATCACTGTAGGAATGCTCCGCTGCGTGACACGTGTGTAGTAACTCCATCACAGCCCTGAAGAAGCGAAACCCGCAAAACGGCGAAACGCTTTGGTGCCACGACACTCCAAGCCGTTGGCAAAGCTTCCACCATCGGTGTGAAGCTCAGTTGCCCTGTACGCTACGCTACACTGCCTGGCAAAGGTTCCCTGCTATTACGAGGAAACCTCGCGCCATCCTTGCAACTTGAGACCGTTTGCAGCAGCTCGCGACGTTTGTTCCACTTCTGACTCTGAGCCAGTTGAATTCGGGACTCCCGGAAGACTGCCCGCCCGTCCCGCACTCTGAGTGAGTACTATACTGAAGTTTGGTCCCCCAAGCCAAGATTGAGCCTCCGGACACATCAAAAAATAGACTGTGTCCCACCTCCTGCAGAAAGTAAACAAACTTTCCCGCAACCGGAGCAGGAAAAGCCGCGGCTTTGCCGCTTTACATCTTCAGGCGAACCACTCGGTTTGCAAAAAAACACAGCCAAGGACACAAACACATGCATTAACAGTGATATACAACACACAACTGTTGACTTAGTGATTTTCTAACACCTATATGTGCATATTCCATGTACCCTATTGCTATATGTGTTGCAAGTGTTCATTCTGTGACTTTATATCCATTATTATGATTGTAATTCATGTGCCTTGCATTCATCTTACCTATTGTGCCTAAACCCATGTATAATGTACTGTGCTCCCGCTTTGCACCTTGTGTTATAATCCCACTATATGTGTAAGTTAATATGTGTTTTTGATAAATGATTGGGATAATATCTCACTGGCTTTTCCTTATTCATTCATGCTGTTTAAGATACTCATCATCCTTATGTACACTTAGGATTTCTAGTGTCCTTATGCATATAGGAATTACAGCATTGCTCCTATAGAGGTGCACTCATTCAGATCCAATTGTAGGTTATCTGTGAACCTTGTGGATTGCTTTTACTATTTGTTTTTGTATACTGTGCAAGCACCCCCGCCTTGTGCTTTTGTGTTCTCTTGCATTAAAGTCCCCCAGGAGGATTTTGGTATCTCCTTAGGTATCTTCGATAGCACGGTGTCCAGCTGACAGTAAAAAAAAAATCCTTGATGTCTTCATCAGCATCTAGTGTTGGTGTATAGGCACCTATGATGGTTGCCTGTTGGGTTTTGAGAGTTGTTTGTTGATGCCAGTAGATGCTTCAGTCAGATGCCTCACCAGATCATTTCTGATAGCAAAGCAACTCCGTGCAGTCTTCTTCAGGCAGTCCTGCCAGTGTAGCCTCCTTTTTCTTCCTTTAGCTATCCCTCTCTTGCTCTCTGGGTCTCCTGAAGCACTGCTATGTCAATGTTAAAGTATCCCAGCTTCCTTGCAATGATAGCAGAATGATTCTGCATTCGGGGCGTTCACTGTCAGTGTTTCCATCAGTGTTGCATGTTGCAAAATTCATTTTTCCTTTTTTGGCCACAGGGTGGTGACCCCACTGGACGCGGCAGTCCAGTCAGGGATAAGAGAGGCAGACTATATTGAGGGCACCTTTTTTAGCCCCTTCCCCATGTGGGGTGAGCAGAGTGGATCCTAAAAAGGGCTGCTCAGTCATGGATACAGCTGCCGAACTACTCAACTGCCTTGGAATTTGAGGTAGAACGACTGAGTCCGTATCCACCGCCCCTGTGCCAGTCTGTGACTAGAGACGTCCAGATTTCATAATCCTGCCCCCGTCACCACTTGCTGATCATCATGGGACTATTGTTGGTTTGTTTTTATTTTTCTTGGAAGACTCCTGTGCATGAGTTTTTTTAATGTGTGGAGGTCAGTGCACAACTGACCAACACACAGGCTTCACAGAGTGAGGTTCCACTGGTGGCATAGTTAATACAACGACCATGGCTTCTCAATCTGTTGCAGCCTTCTTCCATCTTCACAGCCATTGTAACATGTACCGTGTTATCCTCCGCCTCCTCCGCTGTTGAGGTTTTTGGGTCTTTGGACTGTGCTTGGTCTGGAACCTCCCCCATGGCCACTCCTGGAAGTGCACACTCCAGTCGTTGTGCCTGCAGGTTAATTGGAGCACACAAGCCCCCTCATCATGACAAGTTGATAGTCCAACGAGGGAGCAGGATGGGGTAGGTGATGCAAATACGTTTGTTGAAACTTCACACTTCACTAAACTAATGTGCTTTTGGAACCCACAAATATTTCTGCAAAGTCAAATACACATTGAATGTGCTTTAATTGGAATTCCAAAAGCCAAACTACTCCAGAATTGTCCATGTAGGTAGTTGAGCTAGTGTCCCCTTTGCTTTCCAATTGTTCAGTGTACATACAAAACCTTCTTCCAGTTACTCAAGGCTTAGGGCATTTGGATATATACATTATTAATGAACATTTCAAAGTACTTAGTAATGTTTCCAGTCACTTGTTTGCCTTATTTTGCTGAAGTTAGTTACAAAGACCTAAGAATCAGTTTCTCTGCCAAGGGAGGGTATTCATAGGTTAAGAAAGGTAAACATTTTAAGAAAAATAGAAGAATTTCAAGAGAAAGAGAAGAAAGGGAGTCCTTGACACATTTTTTTCCTTTACCCTAGCTCTGAACCAGCACTTTGAGTGATGATGCACAGAACAGCAACTTTAGATTTGCATATTTTAACACCATGATTGGGGGGACCAGAAAACCATCTTTGGGATTGACAGATGACCAAGATATAAACATCAAAACACCCAAGGAGAATTAAAAAATGTAACTTGGATGGCTGGAATTTTAAGAAAAGACCCTGCCTAAAAGCACAAGACCCCAACTGATCAGGAAAATTTAGCAGGGGCATCCATGTGTAGCACTTAGTTAGGAGACCACTAATGGATACCAGATTCTGTAGACAACATAACAGATGAAGGACTGCCAAAACCACCTCTGAGGCTGGATCTACACTGCCCTATACCCCAAGATCTGATCTCAGATTATCTGCTTCGAACTGGATTATCTGAGTATATACTGCCAGATAATCTGGGATAATCAGATAATCAGGGAGCAGAATCTGAAGTATAGGGCAGTATGGATAGGGTCTGAGTTGTGTGTGTGTGTGTGTGTGTGTGTGTGTGTGTATCTCCTATGAAAAATTTGTGTGGTAGCCATAAGTCAACAAGCAATTTGAACACACACATCACCACATTACCAGGACATTGGATATGTTCTCCTCTCATATATGATCACCTCTGGGATTGGCTTTCAGGTGTGAGTGAGATAAGCATGTATATGTGTGGGGGGGGGGTGGTGTATAATAGGGACATGTCTTTCAATTTTATTTGCTATCCTGAACCAATGCTTAACCTCTTGGCTTGGTCCTTTTCTCTGTCCTGTTCTTTGACAGATTCTGTTCTTTTCCCCAACTTTGGTCTCTTCTTCAGCTGATATTCCCATTCCTACTAGAATTTTTTCCCTCTGACTAACTATTCCTTGGCAAACAACTTTCAGCACTTTCACATGCTTCCCTTATCTGTCACTTTTCCCATCCACCCTAAACCTAGTCTACACACACCTTTCCCTTCTCCCCCTCAAGTGTATCTGTTAATTCCCTAGAATAAACTGTACTCTATTGTTCCACCCCTTTGCAATCTGTTCATTGTTATATAATCCAGTGCATTTATTTCACTTTAAGGGGAAATTTATTTCACTTTTATTCTTTTTGAAGAGAGTCACACAGTATTTGGACCCAAACAAAAAGACCCCATACTGGTGAATTGAGACAAAAGTTTGATCTTGGGAAAATGTACATCCAAGTCTGGAATTCTTTCTCTCTCAGATCTCATAGGAAGTTACGATAATGTACTACTGTGAGCAACAATAAGATATTTTCATCATTTTGCATTCAGAGTAGTATATTTGTGTATGTATTTGTATACCTATGTTTTGTTCATGAATTGCCACCACATTGGTGGGAATCAATGTCCATTGAAAACATTAATGCATTTTCCCATTTCCTAAATACTGTAATGTTAGCGAATTTCATGTTTTGTAACCCAATCATGTAAAGGCAAGGATTCATTTTTGGACTATCCACATCTGAAGGCAGGTCAGAGAAAGCAGTTGAGAAGAAGCATTTATTTATTAATTAAATATTTTTATAGCCCGACCTTCTCACCTTCATGGAGGGACTCAGACCGGCTTACAGAGAAATACAGCATCAGATGCTCCTTTTGGGGGACTCCAGCTACCACATGGGTCATCTTGGCACATCTTATCTAGGGAGATTCTGGAGCTTTTCAATCCAAAATATGAAGTTTTTCAAGCTCTGTGAATTATAATACCTTTCCTAGCTTCAGTCATCTAGCATTCAACTCTCTCTTCTTTTTGGTATCCTTCCTTTATGAAATATTCATAAATTTATAGCTATTAAATAATTATAGCCATAAGGTATGGTCGTCATCAGCTATGATCTTCCCACTTGACATGGCAATTGAATTTTGAAAAATGACACTTTATACCTCTTTCTAGAAAATAGTTAAGTAGAACTTCTAAGCCATAGTGGATGGTAGCTTCCATGTTGATAGGATAGTGGATCTGTTTATCTGAAACGTTGAAGGCACTATCAACAATTCTGAAGAAATTTGTTTTTCTGTCATCTCTTGTGGGGAATAATTCACCTTGTGTGTCGAGCAGCTCAAAAGCATTTTGAGGTTTCACAGGGGAAAGGAAAGCTTTATTCTAAACTAAGGAGGATTAAACAGGGTATTTAAAGGATCAGACATCTTAAAGGATCATTCTCCAGACAATAGCTTAAAAAGCTGCAAGAAACAAGTTAACGTTTAAGAACACCTTGAAGTGACAACTGCCAGACGAATATCACAGAAATTCCTGATGCCCCCCAGTTCAAAATTTTGTTTTCCCACTTACACAAAAGTAGAGGCTCTATAGTGGGATTTTCCCAAGACTATGGAAATAAGATTATGATCTGTGTTAGGATCAACTTCTATCAGGTCTTCTTCATGTATGCAATAGGCTTGTGCATTTTGGCTGAATCTCGATCTGTTTCTGCTGACTGGATACTGGTAGACCCCCATATCTATTTTCACATGCATCCTGAAAATGGGTGGTTAGCTGGATAGCCATTTTTGGTCCATAGCTGAAAAATGCAGCTAAATTCGGCCCATTGGTTTTAATGGGGAACTTATGGGGCTCCTGTTTCTGTTCCTAGGAGTCTTTCTTTTTTTTCCTTTGAGGGAGCCTGGGTTTCACCAACAGAGTTAAGAAAGCACTCTTCCAGGGAGCCTTTCCTTTTTTCCTTCAAGGGAGCCTGGGTGTCACCAGTCGGGTTAAAAAAGCACCCTATCCACTCTTTCTGCAATTCTTTCCCTTCTGTTTGTAGAGGAGACCGGGTTTAATGCTTCATTAACGCTTTTTTTTCTACTCTAGAGGAGAGGTGCTGCAGGCAGGCATGTGCTTTCTCTCCCTGAAGCACATCACACAGTTTTGCAAGGCATTTTAAGAAGGCCCAGGGAAGTAAGAGTGATGACCTGGAGCCATCCTCTATGGGCTTCCTTTAAAAACTCTCTTTTTTCTCCACTGCATGCCCTGACTTCAGTGGGCATGGTTCAATCTCCTTTCTGCTTTGGGTTTAATGCTTCCTTAAAGATGTTTCTACTTTCTACTCTAGAAGGGAGGTAAGTAGATGGTAGATTTCAGAAAATGGGGGTCTTCTTTCTGTTTGCTGGAATTAATCATCATCATCTTTTTGAAGTATGTGAAGGAGAAGAAGAGAAGGAGAAAAAAAGCTACAAGTCTGACTCCCCCACCCCCCAAACGTACCTGTCCCTGCGCATCCCTATCTCCCAGTCAGTCCCACTAAATAAAAATAATCAAGAAGAACGAAAATAAAGGAAAATCAAAAAGATTAAACTGTGATGTCAAATGACCGGCTGCCGTTTTGGATGGGAATCCATGAAGGCTAGACCTTTGCCATTACGGGCACCAGAACAAACCGAAGAAGTCGGATTGTCCAAAGGAAATGGCGTAAAAACAGATCTGTGTTTAAACCTAGTATCCAAAAAGCAACAGGAGAAAATTTTAGAACATAAGCAGTAAAACTTTTTATACTTTCTGGTCTTTGAAGATTCCTGATTTCTTGCTCTGCTGTAACTCTTATGAAATTTGCTTAGTGAAGGGTAACTCTATTGATCTTACATTACACCTATAAATAGTAAAGTAACCTATAATAATTTTAAGGTAGCTTGTTTCACAATCACTGGAAAATGCATGGTGTGATATTATCACATCCCTGACCAAGAAACAATCTACCAACTACTGTTTTAAAAGATGTGCTTTGAATACCCAATACTGGAGAGAAATAATGAGAGAATACTATTAGCTCCATGTTTTTGCTAGTTGTTACTGTGTAAACAGGTGAACCAAATGGACCCTTGATCTGATCTGTGGGTTTATTCTTATAGCACAGTGTTCATATATTTAAAATCAACTTTCTTCCATAGACCATGTGAGAGAGGTATGTCTGAAGTCCAGATCTGTGAAGCAAAACAAGGCCAGGGCAAGCCTTTGCTGAGACCACAATTTCACTGCCTTATGATTGAAACTTGTCCTTTCCTTAGACTAACACATGTGACTTTATTTCATCTGCAAACTGGGCAATAAAGTCCTTGTTTTCAAATGTGTAAAAATTATTTCCAGGGAGATTAACATTTAAAGCCAAGAGCCATTTCAAAACCATAAAGCCAAGAACCCCCATAATGCAATCTCTCACTTGCCATTATATAAAAAATGCAGCCATAATGTACAATGCTGTGTATTTTCCTAGGCTTAAATTATTGATTCTGTGGGCATTCATTTAATATCTATCATTTTAGTACTGCAGGGTGGTGCAAATGAAATTTAAATAGTAGCAGGAATGATGAACCTGGCAAATGCCGGGGGGGGGGGGGGGAGGCTGGAGAATTTGCAAAATATTTAATACCTATTTGGATGGAAGTTCCACTTTTGCCTGCCAGTTCATGCATAAAATTCGTTACACCCATGTTATTTGAGTATAAAGCAGAAGGAACGTGAACTAATTTGCTGGGCAAAGTGCTTTCAGCTTTATTCTCAACTAGGAAGGAGATTAATAAGGGATGTTTCAGCAGATGCTATTGTTCAATTCAATAGTTTTTGAGCACACCCATGATTTTAGTTATCAAGGGCCCCAGCTTTGTTGAATATTGAAAGAGCTGCAACAGCCGCTGTTGTTAACTAACGTAGCTAAACCACATTCCCAGTACTTCCCCCTATTAAACCTTAGGGGAAAGTAGTGGAGTGCATCTTCATAACACTTTCCTTGGTTGATTGTTCTACTCTGGTTAAGTGTCCCTAGAACAGCTGGGGCTTCTGGATCATGGCTCCTCCTAGCCTGGATATTAAACAATAGACATGAGAACTCATCAGTTCTATTTCCACAACAGTTGTTACAATCTCATTGACATTCTCCTCTTTTTCATTTTGGCATAAGGGGACATCTACACTGCAGAATGAATGCAGGCTGACTCTACTGAAATTGCCATGGCTCAATGCTAGGTAGTCTTGGGAGTTGTAGTTTCATAAGGTCATTCTTCTCTGCCTTGCCAAACTAGATGTCCCAGGCTTCCATAGAATTGAGCCACAGCAGTTAAAGTGGTGTCAAACTGCATTCATTCTACAATGTAGATGCACTTAAGAGTTTGGCTGATACCCTATATTGTGCTAGCAGGATGAAATATTTATTTATTTATTTATTTATTTGAGTTGATTTTTACTCTGTTCTTCTCCCGCACCAAGATGAGGCTCAAAGTGGCTAACAATACAATAAGAATCTACAAAATCAAAATTAAAACAGTTTAAAACATGACTAATTCCTTATAGCAACCTGATTATCTAAATAAATTAGAGGTACCGGATCTTGGAAGCAAAGCAAGGTCTGCCCAACTTAGTACTGAGATGAGAGTTAGAGTAGTGCACAGTACCCATTTTCCTTATTTTATTAGTCCTTTCATTTCCTTTGGGTGCATGAAATGGGACCCCTCCCCACTCCAGTATGAAAATAAGCTCGACACAAAAGCAAGCAGGAGCAGGTACCGGCTCCAAACTTGCTTTTTGTGAGCACAGTTTTATCTTTTTTTAAAATTAATTTCTCAGCAAACAAAAAGCAAACCCTCATTTATTCTTCTCTTCCAGGAAGTCATTGCTCTTCCTTATCTGGAAGTGGGAAGCCTACTTAAAATGCCTTGGAGATTGTGTGGCAACCAAGGCCTTCTCCTCCTGCCTCCTCCTTGTGTCTTGGAGCTGCCGCCTTGGGTCGTTGCTGCTGCTGCCTGACTGGGTGCCTTCCTCTCCTTCTCCTCTTCCATCTCTCATGCAAGGAAGGTGTCTCCAGCCCCCTTCTCTACCTCCTTCGTGCCTTTTACCCAAGGCAGCAGCTCCAAGACCGGAGGAGGAGAGAGGAGGAGAGGGCCTTTGCTGCCTTTTACCAAGGAGAGTGCATGTGTGGTATGCAAGAGCACCCATGCCTGCCAGGGCCTGCAGCTGAGAGCCTCCTCTAGAGTAGAAATATCAGTGAAGAAGAAACCTCCTTAAAGTGCACACCGGGATAGGGAGCTTGGGTGGAAAGCCTCCCTTCCCCAATAATCGGTCAAAAGAAAACAGATCTTTCAGATCCTGCCCTCTCAATTTTGGGAGGCTCCCTAAAAATGGATCAGGACCCCACTGAAAGCCAGGATATGAAATGGGTCAGGGTTTACCCCAAGTGCTCAACCCTAATGGGAGTTGCCAATGAATATCCGGCAGTCTAGGCCTTATTTTAAAGAAAGGAACTGGCAAAATACACTTCACCATCCAACTTGTTGAATGGTGGAGCCATTTTGTCTCCTCCCCTCGGAGAAGAGATTGGTTAATTTTACAGAATTTGCTGGAAAGGAGGAGGGGCTGGCATAGTGGTGCCAGCCCCTTCTCCCTCAGTCTGCATCAAGACATCGGCGAGGGAGGCAGCTTGCAGAACGAGGCCCCAACTTAGAGTGAAGGTCTGTTGGGGCCTGATAGGGGTGAGGGAGGGGCGCATGGGGGATTTAGCCCCTTGGGATAGCCCCCTTGCCCCCTTGGGGACTGCAGCTGCTTTCAGGGGGGGCACTCATTCAGGCTCCTGTACACGTCTTGTACTAAAGGACTTGGAGCCAGGCCCGGGTGGTCCCCGCCCGCGTCAGCCCTATCCTTTATGGGTCTGATAGTTGTCCTAAGGTGGCTTTAGGGCCCGAGGGACGGATGGGATGGAAGGTGAGCGGCAGGGGGGAGCGGGCCTGGTTTTCTCCTGGCCATGGCGACGGAGTGCTATTCAGTCCGGCCGCCCATATTATATATATATATTTTTTAAAAAAAGAGGATAGGAAATTACCTTGGCCGAAGGGGGGGAAGAACCTGGTTTGGGCCCTGCTCGCCCCTGCTTCGAAGGATCGCTCTCCAGTGGGTCCAGGGTGTCAGGGCTCTGCCCCTGGCTTCTATCTCCAGGGAGAGACTTGGCTGGGAGGCTGGAGCCTGCTGGGCCTTTGAGACGGGGTACGCCGTGGCGCAGTCACTTCGCCCTCCTGGGAGCGGCCTGGCTTGGTGGCTGGGGCCCGCCAGGCCGCCCGGGTGGGGAGACGACCTTCTCGGGAGCAGCCTGGCTGGGCGGATGGAGCCCGCCAGGCGCTCCGGCTTGGGGCGCCATCGGGCAGCCGTTTTTTCCCTCTGGGCGGCCTGGCTCGTTGGCTTGAGCCCTCCAGGCTGTCCAGTACATGGCGCGCCTGTGGCGCAGTTGTTTTAAGGCGCGCATGCGCCTTTGTTTCTTCTGACGGCTCTTCTTTTGGCGCGCATGCGCCTTGGGATGTGTGGCGGCCGCCATTTTGAAAACATGGCAGCCTCCTATGGGGGCCGCCATGTTTTTCCGTACAGCGGTCTGGTGGGCGCCGCCATTTTGCCGTACGGCAATATGGTGGTTGGGGGCCGCCATTTTGGACACATGGCGGCGCCTTAGGGGGGCCGCCATCTTGGCCACATTATGTACAGTTGGGAGCCGCCATCTTGTTTGCGGCGGCCATTTCGGTGGCCCGAAACAATCATTCAATTCGATCAAATAAAATAAAATAAAATAAAATAATATATATATATATATATATATATATATATATATACACACAGTATATATAAAGAAGACAAGGGAAAATAAATATATAGAATGAAATACTTGTTAAAAGGAATATGAATTAAATATTAATACGATAATAATGAGAATAAAATAAATTAAAAGAAAAAGAAAAGAAGAAGAAAAGAAAGAAATGAGTAAATAATAAGAATAGAATAATGATAATTATAAAAATAATAATAATAATAATGTTTAAAAAAGGGATTTATAATAGAAAAAGGAATAAATGAATGTATGTATGTTGAATTTATATATAGGAATAAATAAATAAATAAGAAGAGAGAGGGAGAGAAATGAGGGAATACGCAATACTAATAAAAGGAGCAAGGGAGCTCCTGACTTGCGGTGCAGCTTGCTATTGACCTAGTTAGGGTTGGGTGTTTATAGGTAGGTTAATTACATACATTTGATTATATTTAGGTAGTAGTTTGTACAAAACTCCTGAATATTGGATTAGCCTGCTACGGACCCATATTAGTACAAGGGATGCAAAGCATGAAATGAAACAACAATGGATAATGTTTCAACGCTATTAAGCCTGCGGGGGTTTTTGACTTTTAATGGTCTAGCTTGCTGTTGACCTATGCGACCTTAAGGGTACTTGCATTTGCTACAGGTTAGCCAACTGCATTAAATCACTTTTGCACAAGTAGGCATGCATTCGAAGCAGCCTGGGGGCAGAGTGAGCTCAATGACTGTTAATAGTCTAGCTTGCTGTTGACCTAGGAGCCTTAAAGATAGATGCGTCTGCGGTTCGGTAGCCGACTGCATTAAATTACTACTGGCCGAGTAGGCATGCATTTGAAGCAGCCTAGGGGGCAGAGGGAGCTCCCGGCGGTTAATAGGCTAGCCTGCTATTGACCTATGCAACCTTAAAGATGGATGCATTTGCTACGCAGTAGACGACTGCATTAAAGTACTACTGGCCAAGTAGGTATGCATTCGAAGCAGCCTGGGGACAGAGTGAGCTCCGGGCTGTTATATAGTCTAGCTTGCAGGGGACCTATGCAACCTAAAAGATAGATGCATCTGCTACGCAGTAGCTAACTGCTTAAATTACTACTGGCCAAGTAGGCATGCCTTCTAAGCAGCCTGGGGGGCATCGTGAGCTCCCGACTTAATGGTCTAGCTTGCTGTTGACCTAGGCAACCTTAAAGATGGTTGCATTTGTTAAGTGGAAGCCAACTGCACTAAATCACTACTGACCATCTAGGCATGCAGTAGAACCAGCTGGGGGGCAGAGTGAGCTACCGACTGTTAATAGTCTAGCTTGCTGTTGATCTAGGCAACCTTAGGGATAGTTACATCTCCTCCGGGTAGCCAGCTGCATTACATCAATACTGATCAGGAAGTCATGCGTTCAAGTGAGCCTGGGGGCAGAGGGAGCTCCCGACCGTCAATTGTCTAACTTGCGGTTGACCTAGGCAACCTTATCGATAGTTGCATTCAGGAGAGGGTAGCCAAAGGCATTAAAATCATTACTGATCAAGTAGTCATGTGTTCATAGCTTGCTCGGGGGAAGATTGAGCTCCTAACGGTTGATAGTCTAGATTGAGGTGGACCTATTCAACCTTAATTGATAGTTTGCAACTGCTAGTTGGTATCCAATTACATTAAATCACTACCAACCAAGTAGTCATGCATTCAAAGCAAGCCTGGGGGCAGAGTGAACTCCCGACTGTTAATAGTCTAGCTTCCTGTGGATTGATGCAACCTTAATTAATAGTTGCACATGCTATTTGGCAGCCAGCCGCATTAAATTACTACTGACCAAGAAGTCATGTGTTTGAAGCAGGCGGGGGGATGAGTGAGCTCCCGACTGTTAATTGTCTAGCTCGCTGTTCACCTACGCAACCTTAAAGATAGTTGCAGTTGCTGGCTGGTCGATGACGGCATTAAATCACTAGGGACCAGGAAGTGATGTGTCCGAAGCGAGCGGGGAGGCAGAGTGAGCTCCCAGCTGTTAGTACTCTAGCTCGATTTTGACCGATGCAACCTTAAAGATAATTTCATCTACTGGTTGGTGGGTGAATTCCTAATATAAAATTATTGGTGACTTCATAACGGTAATTTTACTACCATTATGGATTGTAAGGTAAGCACCGATAGGTAGGATGTATGTCATGCGCTGGACCAAGTCTGCACGGATCCCGATAGGCCCAAACGTGGACACGGGTGGGGTTTGTGAACAGCGGACAAGGGCATTGGGAGCTGTGGCTGCTGGGCTTTGTAGTTCGCCTGCGCTCAAAGCATTTTGAGTTCACCGATGATGGAGTTGGGCTGGACTTTCCACACGGTGCCCCCAGAAGGGTTGCACTGACATGAGCCAACCTCCATCCTCGCACGCTCTTCCTTAATCTTTGCATCCCAACTCCCTGGGTTACCCCTTAGTTATTAGGATGGGACCCCATTCACGGCGATATATTTCGCCCCAGTAGTTAGCCAATTTTTTGCATTTTAGACACGTTGCAAGGGTGCGGAGAATGCGTCTTCGGCTGTTCATCAACCCTCCAGCGTGGAAGGGGAGCCTA
Source organism: Anolis apletophallus (assembly GCA_030556195.1). Classification (NCBI taxonomy): domain Eukaryota; kingdom Metazoa; phylum Chordata; class Lepidosauria; order Squamata; family Anolidae; genus Anolis; species Anolis apletophallus. Next base: position 105,386,378 of record JARBWK010000012.1, on the reverse strand, counting down.
TTAAGGGTTCCTCTGATTCCAGTCAAGGCTCTCGATCTCATTAAATGACACAAATTCCAGCCACGTCACACACACACCCCTTAGCAGGCAAGTCCCATCGAGCAATGTTAAATTTAGTAATACTGATGGGTCAAAACAAGGGGTTAGCATAGGTAACGGACTGGAATTGGCGGTCTAGAAAGCCTTATAGGGTGGCCTCTTATGCCTCAGGGGCTTGAGGCGTTGGGAGTATACGTCGGTTGATGTTTCGGGTCCCTCGCTCTCCAGGTGTTGTGGGTGTGACACCTCGGATGACTTTTATATTGGTGTTTGGATGGTTTTGTTGTTACTCCAGTCTGGTTCCATACGATTGTGGGCTAGCTGTGGCATAGTCCCAGCCGGTAGTCTGGCAACCCAGCCCATCTGTAGGTGGTTCCGAGACAAAACCATTACGGGTAGTGCATTGATGGTGGCCCCAAAAGTTATGTGTTCTTGTACGGGGCGGTCAATGAGTGTGAGGAATTTGGAATGGACAGACGCCATGCCGCAAGCTACACCCCCTTTTATTAGGAGCTTAACGCAGTTTTAGGTCTGTTCCAGAGGCGGGGAATGGCCCCACAATCGACCAGGGTGCAATTAGCTATTCTAGCTTATTGCTCCTGGGCTTAGGGCATTTTCATTTAAATGACGACGGTTGGCTGCATAAGAAGTTATGCCTGGTGGTCGCGCAGGCAGGACCAGATTCAGGATAACAGAGAACCGAGCACCCTGCAATTTGGAAAGGAATGAAGCTCGTGTAGCACGAGGCTTATGCGGACACACAGGAGCAAATTGTTTCATGCGGACGCTTGGACAGCTCCTTTGCAGTTTATTTGAATCACCGTGATAGTCCTAGTATCTAAAATTGACAGGTCTATGCAGGCCCTGGTTGAATTTGGCCTAACAATCATGCATAATGACACTAAGTGGCTGGTCAAGTCTTCCAAATCTTATTTGGGGTCTAGAGGCAATGTCATTGAGGTGGCGAAGTGTTGTGACCCGTTTTATGGCAGTTGAGGCTTTGGTGCTATTAAAACGGATTAGCAAGCATGGGCCTGGTTACCGTGGGCCAGCGGGATGGCATACCGCTAACAACATACCAGTTGTGGGCGGGCACCTGTAAGGTGCTAAGGAGGATGGGTTTGGGGCATTACAAGTTTTGCAACCCATTCTTGCTGCATTGGAGAAGCCTCGCTGGCCAATGCTATGGGACAAGACTCGGAGGGGGTCAAACCCCAAGCAGAAGGTAATCTAATGCTTTCAGGGAGTGCGTGGTGCTCCGTTGTTGTAAGTTGATTGTGGCGATCTCGTTGAGATCCATTTTGCTGAACCAGGAATGGAGTATCCTCGTCTGCAGGCGCAGTTCTTTTACTGGGCTGCGGGGCAGGCCTTGAGGACTCATTATGGTCAGCATTCTGGGGCAATACAAGTTGCAACCCCCTATTGCTGCATTGGAGAAGCCACGGTGGCCAATGCTATGTGATGTGACTCGGAGGAAAGAAAGAAAAAAACCCTGGGCAGATGACAAGCAAATGCCTTCAGGAAATTCGTGGGTACTCCGTTGTCATAATCACGGGTGGATCTGTCGTTTCAGATCCTGCGTTGCTGAACCATAGATGGAGGTTCCTCGTCTGCGGACACAGTTTCATACACTGGGTGTCCCGGCAGGCCATGAGGTCTCACTATGGTCAGCATTTGGGCCTCGCATCCGTTGCTGCAGTTGAGTGGCATGGGATCGGAGGTATGCGTTGGGACGGTTTGCTCCCGCTTTTGTTGCGGTCTAGGAGAGGGCCCCCTCCAGACGTTTTGGCAATACACCTGGAAGCAATGATCTAGGCCTTCTGGAGCGTAGGGCCCTGTACTTGCAAGCTTGGAATGACATTTGTAAGATATGGCATGCATGGCCACGGGTGCACACCGCCTGGTTTGCGATCATCCCTCGCTTCTGGTGTCAAGTAGTGGGGATGTTCAAAAATAATGATAATAATTTTAAAATATACATATACATATACATATACATATACATATACATATACATATACATATACATATACATATACATATACATATACATATACATATACATATACATATACATATATATATATATATATATATATATATATATATATGGAGTCGGCTAGGAAACGGGTGAACCGGGCCATGCGCACGGTGCTTGCAAGAGTTAGGGGCTCCTACATATCCCACGGGCAGATCTTGCTTGACAGCCCTCACCTTTACGGATCAGATGGAATCCATCTGTCCGCTATGGGCAATTTATTGTTTCTGCATAATGAATGATAGGTGTTCAGTTAATAGTGGATGGCTTGGTGGGGGATGGGAGCTAAATAGGACATTTGCTCCCAATCCGTGGCGTAAATAGTTGAGTTATTCAAAGGTTTGTAGACACTTAAGGCACCCCTTAAGGGTCTGGGGCATTATGCAAACACTCACCTAGACGGTTAATTTTAGGGGTGAGGTGATGAGGAATGTCCCAGGAGCGGGGAGAGTCTAGTCTCAAAAGTTGAGAGAGATTTCTCCTGATGTTTCCCTTCCGGGTTGCCCGGGTTGAAATCTACAGGGGACCCAGGCAGTACGCCTGAATAGCTGAGGGGTAGACGTTAGGAGACGCTACCTCAGCTTACGCACACCAAGTTGAACTGACACCAAAAGTTAGTTGAGTTACAAGTTAAATAGGTAACTATTTAATAAAAGTTGCCCAAATTTGAAACCATATATATTTGTGTCTGTCTCGTTATTTCGGGGGATTCATGAACTCATCTTAAGTCAATAGGTAACTTGGAGTCACACACATAATTAGGTGGTGTTCCTTATTTCTTGACCAAACACTCTTTTGCAGAACACCGACATGGTGCAACCAATTGCACCTCTTTGCATTGGTCTGTTTATTGCCTCACTGTGCTATAGGTAAATCACAAAAGTTGTTCCAGCAATGTCAGTGGATGAAGTGGTACATATAATGTGTTGACAAGGAGTCATGCCCCCTTAAGAAATGTATCTACATCTACAACAGTTAAACCAATTATTTATTTATCACTTATTTAACACTGAACATTAAGCCATAAGGATTTTTTTTAATACAACCACATGTAAAAGGGAACTTACCAGTGTGTAAGACACGGTCAGGATACCAGCCTTACTTTTTCATTCCAGGTAGCAATGTGTGTATATCTTTGTGTATATTCTCCTACCCTGTATGCAATTATTCTTCACTGTTTTATTAATGTATGCATTTTAATACATTTTTTCTCATTAAAAACCAATTGCAAACTTTCTTCTTTTCCAAAGCTTTTGGAGTAATGGTTTAATACTGTTTTATTATTTTGATGATAAGCATTTGTTATATTGCTTTATTTTAAACTACACTGAATTTTAGAAATCATATCTTAATAATTGTTATATAATTATATTTCAAAGTAACGTATTTGTAGTACTCTGCCCTTGGCCTGTGTTTACACTTGCGTATATTTTAGACAATAGCCTTTTGGCAGGGCTGGCTGTTTTACTTTATTGCCTTACTTACACAGATGGCATAATAATATAATATATTGTATATATATATATATATATACACACACACCTTATATCTTGTAAGCCACTCTGAGTCCCCTTCAGGGTTGAGAAGGGTGGCATATAAATGCTGTAAATAATAATAATAATAATATCAAGAAATATGTAATGATCATCAGATAATTATGATGACAAATTTATTGAAGTGTAATTTTATATATACCTTTGTTCATTGGTCCCTATAATATATGGAGTATTATATGCATATCTCCTATTGTCTAAAATATGTTGGTGTGCATTTTTAAGCTACGAACATTGTGCACATTTTAAAGGTACTTGTGGCTTTGCACACATTGCTAATCTACTAGAAACTTGTGTAAGTGTCAATAATATATACTGTAAATTTCCAAGGCAAGATGTGTTTTACCCCTGATCTCCAATTTAAGAGAGGTGAGGTCCATACTTTTGTAAGGAACTGAGAACCCCATGTATTTCTTCTTGGTCACATCTCCTTCCTCTTGCCCCCCCCCCCCCCATGACAATGGAAGAGATCCTATTTTGGTCCAAGTCAGTTGAGATTTGTGCCACCCACTGACATTCCCCAAATTTTCCTTGCATGTTTTCTGGATGGAAAAGCAATGCCATTTCATTTTACCAGCTACAGGAAGAAAACTCCTTGGTGCCCAGAAGTCTGCTAGTTTCACTGGGTACAGACAGGCCATGATAGTGCATCCCAGTACCTTCAAACTACTGTGGTAAACAGGAATTATTGTTGCACAGAGTGTTACTTCCTCTCATAAAAACACCAAAAGGAGATAAAGTCAACTTTGTAACTTGCAAATTATTCTAAAGTGTGGCATGATCTAGGTGTGGACAAAGCTGAAGCAGTGGCCATCCCTGACCTACCCCTCAGCTAATCTGGGTGAAACACCTGGGTGCCCGGCTGAAATAATCCTGGGCAACAACTAAGGGAAATGTGACAGAGAATTTTGCCCCAAGGATTAATTGAGGCTAGACTATCCTGTTCCTAGGCCATTTCCATTCGCCTTCACCTCAGTTATTTGAACCACAGGTGAGGGTTTTTGTTCTTGACCTATACACAAAGGGGTACCTTGCGTACATACCAAAAATGTAAATCCCTTGCTGTTTTCTAATATAGGCTATTTAAAAACCACACCTTCCCAATTTGTCTTCTTTGAACAATACAGGGTAAACAAGAAAAAACCCCAACCCCCCCCAAAACCTAGAACATAGAGGGGGAAATACATTTTTATACAGACGGGGTATAAAAATAAAGGTATTATTATTATTATTATTATTCCTATCCAGCTCCCAGAGGCAACCAATTAATTATACTGTTAGTGGGTGGGAGAGTGAGTCAGCTTCCAAGTCTCAAGGGACGGAATGGTAACTTCTCTAGCTCTGTCCCCAGAAAGTAGCTCCAGCCAGGGCTACTTTCGTTTAGTCTCTTCCTCGGTGGACGGATTGGATGGGGGGGGGGGGGAGGTTAATTAGATTTGTGCTCAACGTCCTAGAAATTCCTGGGAAAAAATACCTCTCTAAGAATCACTAATCCCTTCAGAACAAACCTACAGCAAGGCTACCCTGTCAACCCCTAAACCATGAGTGTTGGATTTGCATTCTATTGCTGCTGTATTTTCATCTTAATATCATGCGTTTTGATGTATTTTTATTAACTGGACCAAATTTGGAACAAAATGCCCAATATGCCCAAATTCGAATACTGGCGGAGTTGGGCAGGGATTGATTTTGTCATGTGGGAGTTGTAGTTGCTGGGATTTATAGTTAACCTAAAATCAAACAGCATTCTGAACTCCACCAACAACTGAATAGAACATGGCCATATAGCCAGAAAAAACCTAAAACAATGCAGTGATTCCGGCCATGAAAGCCTTCGACAATACTGGTGGTCTTTGCTTTTCCCAGCATGCTGACATTTGTCTGCCTGTCTTCCCAAGAGATTTGCAGGATTTTTCAGAGGCAAAGCTGATGGAATCATTCCAGGAGTTGAGTGTGACATGTGCAGACAGTCCGCTTTTTGCAAGCGTATAGCAGGGTTGGAAGGACAATAGCTTTATAAACAAGTACCTTGTTACTCAAACTGGAAGAGAGAGAAAAAGAGCCTGAAAGATGATATACTGATCCTTGATAACCTTTCTTATTTCTTCTTTCACATAATTATAGTTGGCTTTTCAGAAAAAAGTGATGAGAATAGAATGTGGTAGCCACTTAACTAAGACTTTATTTTTGTTTGAGTTGAATGTGAAGAGTCATTGCTACTTAGTACACCTCGGATAACAAAGAAAAGGGCATTACCTGTGGATAGTTAGAAGAAATAATCATTTCATAGAAAACTTTTAACAATAGCCAGGCCATTCAGTCTGGAAAATGAGGCCACCAACAACATAAGTAAACATCAATATAAAACGTGCCAGGTCACATAATTCAAGCACAAAATTTCAGTAAACATCTTAAGTGAAAGCTCCTATTTATATCAATCATTTTCTGATTAAACGAGAGCAAATTATTCAGCAGGAATGTAGACAGATTTAAACCCTTCATTGATGGAGTGGTTACAGAATGCAGACTTTACAATCTTTTTCTTAGAAGGTTTTAAGATGCAAGGGTTTAGTAGTCTGCCCTCTGTGAGGAACACCACCTTGCATATCTGGGAAGTGTCATTATATTATCAGAATCAAGTAGCAAATTCCTGGACCAGATAACTTCAGCTAAATTGGGAGGGATTTTATATGTTTGAATGCCACCACATGAAATTAAGAATTCCCCTTTCCCATAAAAAGGGAGGCACTAACCTGTGGTGGAGAAGACTAGTTGGAATTTTTTGGGGGTTGGCATTCAAAGATACAAAGAAATGTGAGCAAAGTTGTACAAATTTTAAAAAGAAAACTCAAAATGGAATCAACACTATAGGGCTACCGCCTGTGTTGGATGGGGTTACATTTCCTCTGAAATGTAACCCCATTCAGGAGTCCTTCTGAATTCATCGCTGAGCCTGGAACCCCAAGGTTTGGCAGTAGCCAGGGGAGCTTTTGCACAACTAAAACTTGTGCACCAGTTGCACCCATACCTTGGAAAGTCAGACTTGAAATAGTATACATCTGATTACATCCAGAATACACTACTGCAATGCACTCTATGTGGGGTTACCTTTGAAGACTCTTCGGAACCTCCAATTGGTCCAACAGGCAGCAGCCAGGATGCTCATTGGAACGGCGTACAGGAAGCATACAACTCCTTGGTTATGTCAGCTCCACTGGCTGCCAGTCTGCTACCAAGCACAATTCAAAGTGCTGGCTTTAGCCTATGAAGCCCTAAACAATTCCGACCCAGTTTGCCTGTCTGAATGTATCTCCCCCTATGAACCACCTCAGAGATTAAGCTATTCTGGGGAGGCCCTGCTCTCAATTCCACCTTCTCCACAAGCTCTACTGTTGGGGACAAGAGACAGGGCCTCCTCATGACTATGGAACTGCCTCCCTAGAGACATTGGATCAGCCCCCTCCTAGCCTTCAAAAAGAGAGTAAAAACCTGCCTCAGGGACCAGGCTTTCACATAAGCCATGCAATAATATAATAAAATTGGAATATGTGCAATGACTACAGAATGGCCTCAGAGGTAAAATGTGAGTCACCTACAAAAATGGATGGACTTCTGAGCCATCTGGACAATGCTATATTGCCCTATATAGATATGCCCAGGTTTATTTATTTAATTTATTTATTTAAAACATTTATATCCCATCCTTCTTGGCCTCCATGGAGGGACTCAGAACAGCTTCCAAACAGGCAACAATTTGATGCCAAACACAGTATAAAACACATAATACATCCACAAAATTAAAATAATTCTAGATATACATTATAACCCGCTCAACAGACTAAAATCACCAAAATTAAAATTGCCATCCAAAGCAGTCCAAGTCCAGTCCAATAAATCTTGTCTTTCCCAGTCCCAAGAGGAAGAAGAGTCCAACGACCAAGAATTAACCCAAGAAGAAGACTCAGAACTTGGATCAGAGGAGGAAGGACAAGCGTCAGAAGGAGATTATTAAATTATGGAGGTAAAATGTTACTCTCTTAACTCGAACGGTCTGAACATTCCGGAGAAAAGGGCTAAGGTTTTTTTTCATCTACAAAAGCAAAAGGCTTGGATATATGCCCTGCAAGAAACACATATTAAAACCCCCAGGACAGATTTGTTGGAAAGAAAGAAACTAGGAACCCTCTTTGTGTCCTCAATAGAAAATAAAAAAAAGGGGGTGGCATTATATGTTAATCCAAAGCTTGAGCCAGAACTGTATTATAAAGATGGGGAGGGAAGAGTGGTAGTGGTAATGGCGAAAGTTAAGGGGGAAAAAGTACTTATTATTTGCGTCTATGCGCCAAATGGAGCATTATGTCGGAAAAATTATGTCGGCAGAGTGGGAGGATTGTATAATACTGGGTGATTTTAATGGGGTAATAAATCCCCTAATTGATAAAAGCCAGGGGAGAGGCACAAAGAAGGAAAAGAAGAGTAAACTGCCAAAATCCTTTTTTAAGATGATGGAGGAGAACGCACTAGAGGAGATATGGCGGTCTCAAAATGGGAAGGACCGAGATTATACTTTTTTTTCAGCTAGGAGGAAAACATGGTCAAGAATAGATTTTATTTTGGTTTCCAAAACGCTAGCAAGAAGGGCGATAAAAACCAAAATACATCCTCGAATGCTTTCAGACCACGCACCAATAGAAAGAACCCTAAAGTGGGGTAATAATCAATTTAAGTGGAGACTCCAAGACACACTCTTAAAAACGGAGGTGGATATACAAAGAAATAAAGAGTTATTAAGGGAATATTTTGTTATAAATAGCAATGGTGAGACAGATGAATTAACAACATGGGAGGCAAGTAAGGCGGTAATGAGGGGGAATTTCATTTCCCAAGCAAGTCAGATAAGAAAACAAAAGAGAATTGGAAGAGACAGACTTGAAAAGGACTTAAATAAACATGAGATGAAATTGAAAGCCAACCCCAAAGATAAAGAGATAGAAGACAAAATTAAATACATTAAGAATCAGTTAAATTTAGTTTTAATGGAAGATGTTGAAAGGAAACTAAAATTTCTAAAGCAGAGAAACTTTGAGCATGCTAATAAAGTCGGGAAGTGGCTCTCATATCAACTCAAGAAAAAAGCCCAGAGAAATATAATAACAAAAATTACAAGAGAAGGGATCTCATATACAAAGGAGGAAGACATAATAAAGGAGTTTGCTGAATACTATCAGATATTATATCAAGATGATGGAATAAGCAAGGTAGAAATACAAGATTACCTGAATAAACAGAATTTAATACGAATAACTGAGGAGGAAAGGAAATCCCTGAATGGTGAGATCACAGAGGAGGAGATTGATAGTGCAATAAAGAATTTAAAAACAGGGAAGTCACCAGGCCCTGACGGCCTTACAGATATATATAATAAAGCATTAAAGGAGTAACTAATACCGCACCTCAAAAAAGTAATGAATAAAACTGTCCAACAAGGGAAGATGCCCGAGACCTGGGGTCTGTCAGAAATAGTAGTAATTCACAAGGAGGGGAAGGATCCGGAAGCACTCCAAAATTACAGACCTATTTCCCTCCTAAATTTAGATTACAAACTATTTGCCAATATTTTGGCTTCACAATTTAAATGCTTTTTGGCTAATTGGATTAATGAAAACCAGACTGGTTTCCTCCCAAACAGGATGATGAAAAAGAATATAAGGAATGTAATAAACGCAATTGAGTTTTTAGACAAAAAAATAGGTTCAAAGGCCCTCTTCGCATTCTTGGACGCGGAGAAGGCATTTGATCGAATCAACTGGGGGATAATAGAAAGATTACTAAACGAATTGGATATGGGCTCAAATTTTATCTCAGCCATAAAAGCAATTTACCAAAAGCAGGAAGCACAAATAGTGATTAATGGACAGAAATCTAGGAAGATCCCAATAAATAAGGGAACAAGACAAGGGTGCCCTTTGTCACCCCTGATTTTTAATTTTGTCTTAGAGGTGCTCCTAAGGGAAATATTGAAAGATGAGGATCTAAAAGGACTGACAATAAGGAACAAAACCTATAAAATATATGTGTTTGCGGATGATTTAGTATGCCTAGTAGACAACCCAACGGAAAATTTGGAAAAATGGTTAAGGAAAATAGAAGCATTTGGTAGAGTATCGGGATTTAAGCTTAATAAAACCAAATCACAAATAATGGTAAAAAATATAGACAAAAAAGAGGCACATGAGATCGAATTGAGGCACGGAATCCCTATAGTAAATAAGGCTCAATACCTAGGCATAAATATTTCTCCCAAAAACTGCCAACTAATAAAAAATAATTATGAAAAAACTTGGACCCAAATTAAAGGTAACCTTGAAAATTGGAAAAAACTTAACCTATCCTTATTAGGCAAAATAGCTACGATAAAAATGAAAATCTTCCCTAAGTTGAATTTTTTTTTATTTCAGATGCTTCCTATATTAAAAAAATTACACACTACTAAAAGATGGCAGGCGGAATTAGCTAACTTTATTTGGGGCGGGAGAAGGGCTAGAATCAAACAAAAATATTTACAGGAATTGCCGGAAAAAGGAGGTCTTGGACTCCCGGACCTCATTTCCTACTATGAGGCTAACTGCCTAGAAAATGTTAGAGAATGGATAAATTTGACCGATGGGAAGCTACTAAACCTAGAAGGATGGGAGAATAGGTTCGGGTGGCACGGCTACCTATTCTATAACAAGGAGAAAGAGGATAGGAATTTTAAAAATCATATTATAAAAGCACCCCTCCTACGAGTATGGAACAAATATAAGGATAAGATCTATGGAAGATACCCCCTTTGGGTATCCCCATTGGAGGCCCTCCAAGTAATAAAGGTCGATAAGAAAAAGTGGCCCACCTATAGAGACATCTTAAGGAAAGACAATAATAACTTTATTTTGAAAAGCCAGGATGACCTAAAGGACCTCAAGCTAAACTGGTTCCAACATAACCAAATTAAAATGAGGTATAGAGCGGACAGACAAATAGGATGGGAGGAAACAACATCTACAGCAGGGAAGATACTGACTCAGCCAGGTAAGAAAGTAGTTAGTAAGAATTATAAATATATACTAGTAAATAAACATCAAAAGGATCCCATAAAGGACTATATGCAAAAGTGGAAATATAACATAGGGTATAACATCAATTTGGAAGATTGGGAAAGAAGTTGGAAGAGGAGCTACAATCTTACTTACGCATATGCACTAAAAGAAAATTATTTTAAAGTCTTATATAGGTGGTATTTAACCCCATCACAACTAGCGAAAATGTATAAAAATCTAAATGATGGCTGTTGGAAATGCAAGAAAGCCAGAGGAACCTTCTTCCACCAGTGGTGGTCCTGTCCAACCGTTAAAAAATTTTGGGTAATGGTACAGAAGGTAATAGAGGAAATTATACAAATAAAGGTGGAATTGAAACCGGAAACTTTTCTTTTACATATTATAGATATAAACCTACTGAATAAAGAAAAAGAGAAGCTTTTTTGCCTCATTGTAACGGCTGCAAGAATTGTCTTGGCCAGACACTGGAAAGGACAAGAGATACCTGAAGAGAATGAATTATTATATAAGCTCTTAGAACTATCTGAAATGGACAAATTGACATGGTTACTAAGACGGGGATCGTCAACTCTGTTTATGGACACATGGAAACCCTTTGTTGTATATGTAAAAAAGAAGAAAAATATAGATATGGAAGGATTTTGGATTTAATTAAGTTGTTAGAACACAGTTATGATTTGGCTCTAGAACAATTAAGTACAGATATCTGACCTAGTGGGTGAAGTCAACCGATGTTTTTTGTTTAAATGTTATTGTGACATACCCTACCCTACCCTACCCTATACCCCCTACCCCCTACCCCCCTTCCCCACCCCCACCCCCACTCCCCCCATTTGTCTTCGCAGTGGCGAAGTGTATGTTGTGTTGTCTCCGTTTTTAATCAATAAAAAATACTTTAAAAAAAATCTTGTCTTTCCCAGTAAACAAACTATTATATGAATGCGTGATCCCATAACTAGGATTTAAACTTCTTCCGGAAGGTCAGGAGGGAGGTGGCTGATCTAGCCTCATTGGGAAGTGAGTTCCACAGCTGAGGGGCCACCATGGAGAAGGCCCTGTCTCTTGTCCCCACTAAACGCGACTGCGATGGCAGTGGGACCAAGAGCAAGGCCTCCCCAGACTATCTTAAGGTCCTAGACGGTATGTAGGGGGAGATATGTTTGGACAAGTAAACTGGGGTGGAACCATTTAGGTTGGTCACTGCCAGCCTATTCCTTGCTGACTAAACTAAACATCCCCCAGAAGACCTGAATGTACAGATTGGATTATATAGGAGAAGGTGATTCAATAGGTGCCGGAATGCAATGTGTGCAGGTGAAGGGCTGAACTAAGCATTTGCTTTCTGCTCAACACTATATTTTTTATGATATCACGGAAGCATTTCATCTCATCAGCTGGCTCTCATTCTACTTGCTCTAATTAAGGGAATGTCAGCATGCTTTGCCATGATTAATGCACTTGATTCCCCCTCATGAACCTACAGGGCGTCATGCTGCTGACAAGTGCCTGACATTTGAACAAACAGGAACCACCGGAGCTGAAATGACAAAGAGTGATGGATTTTGCAGGAATCATAGAATAATAGTTCCACGTGGGCCTTCTAGTACAACCCCCCTGTCATGCAGGAAAAGCACAGCCAGAGCACCCTTGACAGATGGCCACCCAGCCTCTGTTTAAAAGCCTCTATTCATTCATTTATTTACTATATTTCTATCCTGCTTTATCTCACCCCAATGGGGACTCAGGAAGGAGCTTCCACCACACTCTGAGGCAGAGTTCCACTGTTGAACAGCTCTCAGAAGCTGAAGATGAGGAACGGATGTCACCAGAGAAACTCTTTCTTTCCGTTTGCTTCCTGTGGTCATAATTTACTTCCCTGCTAATATATCTACATTTATCTCTAATTCATAGATCAACAATATTTATCACATGCAGGTTGGTGTCCAACTCTTTTACAATGTCTCTCAGAACAGCTTAAAGGTTAAACGTTTTTCAGTATTACCTTCACAATGGAAGTCAAAAGGCAAAACAGACTCCCATAGCTGATGTGGCAATAACAAACACACCTCCTTCGGAGAGTCGAACAACCAAGTGAAAAAGAACAATGACCATCTTTATTGTACACAAGTCTAACAGTAGGATATCCTCATAACTGTCAGTTGTCCCTATAACTGTCACAGTTTCATCTTATGGACTCCTGGCATCAATAGTTTGGCAAGCTACTTTGAATTCTGTGCTGCATTTCAACAGAGTGCAATAAAAATCCAGTTTTCTTTGAACTAAAAACAGGCATTTTTCTCCAACTGGAATTCTAAACCATATAACCATCGCTGCTTTGAGTCTCCTTGTGTAGATAAAAAGAAGGGTATAAATAAAGATAATAAACATAATAAGACTAATGCAAGAAGAGTCCTACAGAGGAGGCATGGTCTTGTTTAGAATTTACACTTTGAAAAATAAGGCATGTACTGAATGTGTGTACAGTTGTCTCTTGACATTTGCAGTTTGGATTTTTATAGATTTGATTTTTCATGTACATGATAAAATATGTTCTCTCTATACCTCCTGTGTGATTCTATGGTCACCTTCCTCCAGTCATGCTGGTGGACTTAGAGCTTACTATAGAGAATAGCTCTATGTCCTCCAATGTGATTCTGTAAGTCAACGTCCAGCAGAAGTTAGACATAGAGCAAGAAGCCAGACATTGAAACTGCTAGGCCATTCAATGCTAATGGACCTCACGGCAGCATTTGACACGGTCGACCACAATCTTTTGATCCACCGCCTGGCCATGGCTGGAGTGAGGGGGACAGCCCTTAAATGGCTGACCTCCTTCCTCCACCAGCTGTCTCAGCATGTGAGGAGGGGCGGGGTGGTCTCTGAGGGCTCCCCATTAGTTTGTGGAGTTCCACAGGGGGCCATTCTCTCCCCTCTGTTATTTAACATCTACATGCAGCCGCTTGCACAGCTGGTGCGGAGTAATGGGCTCGAGTGTCACCGGTACCCTGACAACACTCAGCTCACTCTGAGGATGGAGGGCAGGCCTGGATCCGTCCCCGATAATTTCCAATGCTGCCTCGAAGCCGTTACTGGATGGCTACGAGCCAGTAGGTTGAGGGTGAATCCGGTGAAGACGGAGATCTTGTGGCTAGGCCGCCCGGGTGGTGGGTATGTCCAGCTTCCGACCCTGGACGGTGTGGCATTATGCCCATCGCCTTCCGTAAAGAGCCTGGGGGTCCATTTGAACTCCCAGCTGACCATGGAGACCCAGGTCTCTGTGGTCAGCAAGTCTGCTTTTTTCCACCTCAGACAGGCAAGGAGGCTGGCCCCCTATCTATCCCGGAACGACCTGGCCACGGTGATCCAAGCCACGGTCATCTTGCGGCTGGATTACTGTAACGCGCTCTACGTTGGCCTTCCTCTGTCGGTGACCCGGAAGCTCAGGCTGGTGCAGAACACTGCCGCCCGGCTCCTGTCTGGCACGCCAGCAGGTTGCCACATAACACCTACTTTGCAGGATCTGCACTGGCTGCCAATTGAGCACCGGATCACCTTCAAAGTGCTGGTTCTTACCTTTAAGGCCTTGCACGGCCTGGGGCCAGCGTACCTGAGGGACCGTCTCTCCCCATATTGCCCTATGAGATCACTTCGCTCTGAGGATACCAACCTTTCGGCTGTCCCCTCTGCAAAAGCGGCCAAATTGACGGCCACTCGTCGAAGGGCTTTCTCGGTGATTGCACCGACACTCTGGAATGCCCTTCCTGCAGATATGCGTGCCATCCACGACCTGCTCCCCTTCAGGCGGGCATGCAAGACCCACCTTTTCCAGCTTGCCTTCCATGTGTAGGTCTTAGTGGGACGCACTCCCCTGTTGAAAAGCGATTCTCAATCCAGGTCGTTTTTAATTGCTGATTATTGTGATATTTTAATGATGTTTTTATGCTCTGTTTTATTCTGCGTCACTGTTTTATGCTGTGATTTTTTAGTGTTGTGAGCCGCCCCGAGCCTGCCGTGAGTGGCGGCATAGAAGCCAAACGAAATAAATAAATGAATAAATAATCAAGGTCGCCAATTGCAACATTCACTACTACCTCAAACAAATAAGAGTTCTTTCTCCACATTATATATATACGGGTGTGTGTGTGTGTGTGTGTGTGTATATATATATATATATATATAACACACACACACACATACACACACACACACACCATTTTCTTAGTTTCCAACAGACCTCACAACCTCTGAAAATGCTTGCCACAGATGCAGATGCAACGTCAGGAGAGAATGCTTCTGGAACATAGCCACACAGCCCAGAAAACTCACAACAACCCAGTGATTCTGGCCATGAAAGCCTTTGACAATGCATTAAATAATATTGTTATTATTAATATTGTAATATTAATAGTGAATATCTATTGCATACCAGTTGGGGTTTCAACAATAAGAACTCTGTTAAGGTCTTCAAAATTCTCTGATTTCACAAGAAAGCTGATGGTTGCTTATATAAAATCTCCATAGTAAAGGAAAATCTTTGTATCCATATGGCATGAGGGAATATCTAGAGTCCAATAATTCTTTGAAGGAAATGATAATGTGTCTAATGGGTACAACTAACAATGATGATCCTGCAGGCTTAATGCAATATATTTCAGTTCTCAAGATATAGGTATTTTGGAGACCTAGGGATGTATGTAGATGCATATCTAATGGCCGGGATTATATGGGAGAAAAGAGAATTATGTATGTTACACACACTGTGTTCCCTCAAGCTACATCATTAGAAATGTCTAGCAGGGAATTTGAGAAGAGTTGAGAAAACAGCATTGGGTGGAATGGAGTGAATGAAAAGGGCACAACATCAGACCTAACACATGAGACAATGCACATGATGATGCAGCCAAAGACTTGAGAAAGGGCATGAGATGGAAAGCCAGGGGTATTAAGTGTAGAGTGGATAATGAGAAAATATTAGACTCAAGGAAAAGCGAAGGACATAGTAGGTAACTCAAAAGACTGAGATAGGAAAAGGAGTTCATAAAGAGTTTGAGGTGGGATTGGGGAAGGAACTCTATAAGGATAGAGTGGGACCTTAAGAGAGGCAAGGGAGAGTGGAGATATCTTTGATTGTAGATCGGTTTACCAGGGAAAGTCGCAAAGCAAATCCCTCATTGCACATGCCTACTCATACATACAAATTACACATTAATTCACTCATGTTTAAAGTAAGGATTGTTCTTTTAGGATTCAGAGTCAACAGATATAGCAGTAAGTGAAAGACATGGAAGATTTATGAAGTTACAGGCAAAAGAGTTAAAGCAATATCTCTATCTTAGGCAAAATCCAAGAACATCCCATCTCCAGTCACCAACTGGGAGCCCAGAGAAGCAACAATGGAGATGTCACAAAATGAAGATGTGCAGCTCTTTGTGTCTCTTCTGGTCTACATCAAGCTTTCTTAGGACAATTCTACAGCTGTTTTTTTTAAATCCGTAGATGAATCCCTTCTGAAATATACACATTTCTGCATCATCAATCACACTCTTTTCTGCTAGACATGTGCCTCTGACTACTTACATTATACCTATGTTGATTGGCTTCCAGTTCTTATCAGTTAATTATAATATCTCCTCTTTGATCATTACAGCCCTTGTAGAGGCAACTGTTCTGTCCAGTCGATTCTCGTTATTACCAGGTTCACTTCATGGTGTAATGCTATATGCAATCAGAGAACAAGGTTCCAGATACATAGTATTGGATAAAATTGCAGAAACATCTGATAGAAACAGGCCAAGCAGTTTAGCATGTTGAGACGATTTTCACGTCACTCTAATCTTCCTCCTAGGAAGTTGTTTCATGCTCAACCAACAACTCATACATGAAGCCAATCCAGGAGAGCATGGATGGAGAGGTTCAGTGAGATTTGGTTCCAGCAGAGTGGGTATCTCTCACACGTATCTGTTGGAGTGGTCTTCTCAAAGTTTCAGCCCATCCTGAGATACCTCTCTTACCCCTGTGGTGTCTTCAAGTGGGCCACCCATCAGTTTCAATGACATGTTCTAGTTCCTTTGAAAAGGGAAGACAAGTAATTAGATCTGGGCCTTTTTGTGAGTCCCAAGTTGCTGTTAGGCATGTCCTCTCTGACAGGGCTTCAAACAGTTGTTTTAGAGCTGAGCTAAACTTAACACCAAGAGCCCCTTTATTAATCTCCATCTTAAACGGCATTCACCTATTTCCTCCTTCTGGCTAGAGTGTTTTCTTCTCTCTCTGGTCACCAGGACATGTGTTCCTTTATCATATACATTACTTGCCATGTACAGACACAGATATTTTCACAGAATCAACTCAGCTGTTCAAAGACAATATTGTTTCGGCTTTCCGCTGAGCCAGGCTGTTCTCCGATTATAACAAATGTTCCCTCTTGCCACATTTTCTTGGCATGAGCATAGTCATGCCTAAGGCACAGAATGGTGTTAAGTAAGCTAACCAGCATCAGCCACACAGACATATTATAAATTGCAAAGCTTATTACATTGATAATGTAAGGACAGATGCTATTTATATCACAGAACTGTAACAAACAAGGAATTGAAATTATAGCTGGCAAAATGTTTGTGTGCTATGCCAGTGGCTGCACTTTTTTCCTTAGGGTTATGCAACAGTGACAACGGAAAAGAGACACAGAACATGTTGGCTCTGAAAAAAGACATATTCCTACATTGCTTTGTTAGATCACTGCACTGGTGGCATTTTTTTCTTGTCATTACCACATCAGTATTATTAAAATCGTAGTGTTGGAAGAAACCCCAAGAGTCATTCAGTCCAACCTCATTCTGTCTTGCAGGAATCCACAATCCAAACATTCTTGACAGATGGGTGTCGAGCTTCTGTTTAAAAACCTCCAGAGAAGGAGACTCCACTACACTCCCAGGCAGTAGCATATTCCACAGTCAAACAACTCTTACAGTCACTAGTTTCTTCCTAATATTTAGGCAGAATTGTCTCTTATAGTTTGATAGAATTCCATTGCTCTAGAACAGGCGTGGGCAAACTTTCTAAGTTGGGGGCCACATGGCGGGCTGGAGCAGGGTGGGTGCACCAGGAGGTAGAGGGGGTTCTCCTGGAGCCCCTCTTCCTCCCCTTTCCTCCCCTTCCTCTTCTCGTTTGGAGGCAGAAAGTGAAGGAAACATGGGAAATGTTTGGATCCCAAAAGAGTTGGCCGTGGTCAGGATGAGATGGTGGACGGGAGAGAAAAAGTGTATCCATGAGACCCCATATTGCCTACTTCTGATATAGAATTCTATAGTTGGAAGAGATCCTCATGGGCCATCTAGTCCAACCCCCTGCCATGCAGGAAGGCACAATCAAAGCACTCCCAATAGACAGCTTATGCGGAAAAGCCTCCAAGGAAGGAGACTCCATCACACTCTGAGGTAGCCTATGCCACTCTCCAGGAAGTTCTTCCTAATCTTTTCAGTCAAATCCTTTCACCTGCTATTTGAAACCATTGCTCCCTTGCTCCCTGGTCTCCAGAGCATCAGAAAATCAGCACCCCACCACACACACACACCTCAATAGGTCACTCCTTTAAATCTTGAAACAAGGTTCTCATGTTCCCTCTCAATCATCTCTTCTCCCAGCTAAACTTCTCCAAGGAGGAAAGGAGGAAGGGAAAAGAGATGAAAGGAAGAGAAGGATTGAAGGGAGGGAGGGAGGAAAGAGAGAAGGAAGAAAGTAAGAAAGTAAGGAGAAAGAGAGAGGGAAGGAGGAGGAAAGAAAGAGGGAGGGAAGGAAGGGCGAATGGATTGAAGGGAGGGAAGGAGAAAGAGGGAGGTAAGGGAGGGAGGGAGGGGGGAGAAGGAAGGAATGATAGGATAGTGTGAGAGAGGAGGGCCTGAGAAAAGAGCCCAAGGAGCCACATACAGCCCCCAGACCTGGGTTTGCCCATGCCTGCTCTAAAATAACTAACCAACAGAATTCTGGCCACTGGAATAAAATACATTAACTACTCTGTTGGTAATAAAGCGGTGTTGAGACTTTCCAACAGGAGTACAGTCAGAGAGTGATGCTGCACACGTGTAGAGCTTAGAAAAGTGGGTTTCTGTGCCAAGAATCAGGCAGGCACTTGCTCCGTAAATGTTACACTGTGATTGGTGTTTCAAATCAATGCTATGATTTGCCAAAGTACACCCCGTGCCTAACGTAAGATAACGTAGGCTCAGATTGGTCAAACAGTACAAGGCGTGCTGCTTGTTGACATCAGTGCTAAAGGGAGAAGAACTGCGCATGAGCAGAGGGATTCTGCCCCTCCGTTGCTGGCAAGGAGAGGCAGAAACGAAATGTTGCTACTTGGGAACATGAGAGTCCCAGCCACTGATAGTTGTACTGTGGGAAAGACTAACTTAGAAATGTTCATTGTTCTAACACATAGGAGGGGTTTAAGATGTGATGCTAATGAAAATGTTATGTTCTATTGGATTAATGAAATGTTCTGTGACACCAGCCAATGATGTTTGTATAATATCCATGAAGGAGGGCGGGTTTTTGGAGATGCCGCCATGAGGGGTATAAGAACTTTGGGTTAAGAGTGACCGGGGCCATTTGCCCCTGATAGCAGCGTGTTCTGCTGGCAACCCCACCAGCTGGTGTTAACTTAATAAATCTCTTTGATTTCACGTTGAGCAGTGAAGTTGTTGCGTGATTCCTCATCCTTGCGCCCGCACGTCTACGCGCCGTTTTGGTAAGAAGTAAACTTGCTACTCGGAGTTCCATAACTCCCCAAATTTGCTGCTACAGTAATATAACTATACTGTTGGCCTCAATACTAGCAACTTATTGCTTGTGACCAAAGAACTTTTCTAAATGTGCATGGAAACATTAATACAAGAACATGAACAAGACATGTATACTTATTTTTTTCTCTCTCTCTCTCATGTGCGTATGTGTGTGTATGACAGTAGAAAAAAATAAAAGCATCTCTTGCAATTAACAAACGTAACTTAAAATATACATCTATCAAGAGGAATACATTTTAGCTTCTGCTTTCATTTGCTAAAGACAAAACTGAGCTGTTTAGCAGGTGGCAGTTGAGAACACTGTGTTATCAACATTCTTAGTGAAGGATGGTGTTATCCTCTATGTTGAGACCATGTGTTGTTAGAATTCCTAGTCTATAAATCCAAAACAACTCTCCCCTTTGTCCAAAATAGATGGTGCCTCAATGCCAAACAGGGACAAATCAGGGAGACTGAAATGTTACTGGTTGCTTTAGCTTCCTGGTTAGAATAGCAGATTTATGGTTCCTGAAGCTAGTACACCTGTGTCTGTGGTAGTTCTGCCCACATACTGCAGACGGCATTCTGTATGCCTGCATTCAATCACTTATATAAAATTACAGGACTGGCAGGTGATGTGCTTTTTAATATAGTAAGTCCCGCTAGTCACTGAGCTCCTAAAAGTGACAGTCTGCTTGAGATATTTACAGGTGATGCAACACTTTGAATCACAAGGGTGCTATCATGGATTGCTGACTGCGTCTTCTGGACAGCTTCTATCCACAGTCTCTGTAGATTTGGTGGCTGGCAGAAAGCTATAACTGGAGACTTGCTGATGGCTCTAACAAGATATTTGGAATTTGTTAACAATGGGTAGCTCTCTCTAATTGCCATGTGGTGGTTGCTGGATGGAAATCTGCAACATATGTATTGTGTTCTTGCTTGTTACTTAATTCATGTCTGCTGCAAAGATTTTCTCTCAAAATGAAGGTTGTTCTCCAGATTCTGTCATCAATTATATGAGGCTATCCACATTTGAAGCAGATATTGCTTAGGTTTGCTGTTCCTTCTAGGGGTGTTTTATTTGGTGTTGCAGATTGCTCATATATGCTACTGTTAGGTGGATTGGGAATTGGTTAACCAGCCACACCCAAAAGATATTTACCAATGGCTTATGTTCATCATGGAGAGAAGTGACTCATAGGATGCCACAGAGCTCTGTGCTGAGCTCACTACTATTAAACATTGTTATAAATGACTTGGATGATGGAATAGAAAGATTTCTTAGCAAATTTGCAGATGGCAGCAAAATGGGAGAGATTCCCAGAGGATAGAATTAAAATCCAAACGGTCTGGAAGCCTAAAGAGTGTCTTACAGAGCTAGGTATGGTTAGCATGAAAAAGAGAAGGTTGAGTGGCAACAAGAAAGCCATGTTTAAATATGTGAAAGGATGTCATATGCAAGAGGTGGTAAGCTTGTTTTCTGTTGTGATAGATAATTGGACACAGAGGAATAGATTCAAATTGCAGAAAGAGATTTCACTCCAACTTTTCCTGATGGTAAAGGCTCTTTGGCAGTGAAATACACTGCCTCGGGGTGTAGTGAAGTCTCCCTCTCTGGATGTCACAATCACGGACTTAGCGGGCCCCTTAATCACACACACAGAGACGTACTGAAGGCTAACTACTTTATTGAGTATAAAAACAGTTCTAAAGAGTATATAGTCCAATAATAAGCAAGTGTCCAAAAGGTAGTAGCAAGATTGTCCAAAGTAACGTAGCAATAAGCTGGAAGCTTGGCAAGGCTCCGCAATTCAAAGCGGATCAGGAAGCAGGGCAAACTCCGCAAACCACTGCGGATCAGGAAACAGGGCAAGGCTCCGCAAACCCCCTGCGGATCAGGAAACAAGGCAAATGCAAGGCAAGGCTTGATGACCACGGCTGGCTTGGTCCCACTCCGCTTCACGCCTAATCAAGGAAAGACGTGGCCGGAGAACTGAGGATGCGTTCCCACGGATCCCACGGCCGAGGTCCGCGCCGCTCTAGGCTTCTTCGTCTCCAATCTCTACTCACGGACCTCGGTCGGTCTAGGACCCTAGACCAAGCCCTCCTCGTAGACTCAATGTCTCGTCTCCTATCGAAGGAGCGACCTTGCCTCTCAGCAGCTGTGTCGCTATCTTCCTGAGAACTTTCCTCCCTGGCACTTTCCCATTCGGCATCGTCCATGTTTACACTTTCAAGTTCCTGGGAATTCCTCCCCCCTGGGTGTTCATAACTCCCTTCGCTGCTTCTCATCTCCACCTGGTGATCGGAATCTATGCTAGGCCCAAACAACATCTCATCCCATGCCAAGCTCTCCGTGGGCGACTGAGGCCCATCCGAAGGGCCCTGTGCTTCGCCCCAGTCATCTAGCTCATCCTCTGAATCCACATCTGCTGCTGCAGGCCCTAATGCTAATGGAACCCCAGGGCCTATTCCCAGCCCTCCAGGCACAAACGAGAACTGCTGTGCTACACTATCCCCCCCCCCCTCAGGGCCCCTCCTAGGCCGCCCACGAGGTTTGGGTTTGTCAGGGTACTTGCGGTGAAAACGAGCCACCAGATCCGGAGCATGGACATCCCGAGCCGGGTCCATGAACGTTCTTCCGGGCCCAGCCCCTTCCAGTCGAGCTAATACTCCAACTTCCGGTAGCGGATGCGGGCATCCAAGATGTCCTGGACCTCCAACTCCTCCTCGCCATCGCGCATCACAGGGGAGGAGGCGGCTGCGTCACGTCAGGCCGCACCCCCTTCGCCGGGCGGAGCAACGAACGATGAAACACCGGGTGGAGCTTCATGTCCGCTGGGAGTTGTAGTTTGAAGGAAACAGGCCCCACCTTCTCCAAAACTTTGTAGGGACCCAAAATCTCGCGTCCAGCTTGCCGGCTGGGGCGCTGCGGAGGCAAATTCTTGGTGGACAGCCAAACTTTATCCCCCACGAGGATCTCAGGACCCTCCTGGCGCCGCCGATCAGCCATCCGCTTGTAGTCAGCTTTCGCCTGGTCCAATTGGGTGCGTAGCAAGTCCTGAAGTGCAGTGAGCTCTCGAAGCCAATCCTTAGCCTCGGAAACGTCCCCAGACGGGTCCACCGGCGGGTAGAACCGAGGGTGGTGTCCATAGTTGGCAAAGAAAGGAGTCTCTTTGATGGATTCCTGCGTCGCATTGTTGTAAGCAAACTCTGCCAAAGACAACAAGGACGCCCAGTTGTTTTGCTGATAGTTGACATAGCAGCGCAGGTACTGCTCCAAAGTGGCATTAACCCTTTCGGTCTGCCCATCGGTCTGCGGGTGATGAGCCGTGGACATCCGCACATCAATCCCCAGCAACTTCTGGACAGCCTTCCAGAACTGGGAAGTGAATTGGGTGCCCGGTCCGTCACCAGGCTCTGTGGAAGTCCATGCAGCCGAAACACATGTTGCACAAACATATCAGCAGTCTCCTTGGCAGTAGGCACCCCCACACAGGGGATGAAGTGTCCCATCTTGGTGAAACAGTCCACCACGACCAGTATCGTGGTGAAACCCTTGGACTTGGGGAGGTCGGTGATGAAATCAGCCGAAATCATCTTCCATGGCGCAGAGGGGGTCGGGAGCGGCTGGAGCAAACCAGCCGGCTTGCCCCCCTGGTTCTTAGCCCGTTGGCACACAGGGCAGGATCCCACATAGTCCTCCACATCCCTCCGCACTTTAAGCCACCAAAAGTCCCGTAGGACCAGTTGCAGAGTCTTGAAAAGCCCGAAATGGCCTGCGGCCCGGCTATCATGGCAAAGCTTGAGAATGTCCTCCCGCTCGGGCCCAGGGGAAACATAGACAGAGTCCCGGTGGTAGAGCACCCCGTTCTTTACCTGGAAAGGGGCTTGGGGCCCCTTAGTCAGCTGCTCTTGCACCCACGGGTCGGTCTGCTGGCGCGCGTGGACACGAACACTCAGAGGCCTCTTGTCACTAGGGGCAGCGGAGCCGCAGGAGGGTGAGCAGGGAGCGCCCGAGCAGCCGCAAAGTTCTCCGCTTTGAGCAGCCGAGCCTCCGACGGCCCGGCCCCATCACGAACGTACTCCGGCTTTCGGGACAACGCATCAGCTTGCTTGGTCTGCTTGGGGGTCACATAGTGAATGCGGAAATTGAATCGCTCAAAGAACAGGGACCATCTCTGTTGCCTCTGGTTCAATTTGCGCTGGGTCTTCAAGTGCTCCAAGTTCCGGTGGTCAGTGTGAACCTCCACCGGGAACTTGGCCCCTTCAAGCAGGTGTCTCCAGACTTCAAACGCCACCTTGATGGCCAAAAGTTCCTTCTCCCAAATGGTATAGTTCTTTTCCGGAGCCGTCAGCTGCCGGGAATAGTAGGCACAGGGCAACAAGTCCGTCCCCTGAGGCTGTAGCAGGATCGCTCCCACCGCCACTTCCGACGCATCGGCCTGGACGAAGAAAGGGGTGCTTGGGTTGGGGTGCTGCAGAAGCGGCTGAGTGGTGAACAGCTGCTTTAACTTGTGGAACCCCACATCTGCCTCCGGAGTCCACCGGAAAGGCACCTTTCCCCGCAAACACTGGGTGATAGGATCAGCCCACTTGGCAAAGTCAGGAATGAACTTTCTGTAGTAGTTGGCAAAGCCCAGGAATCTTTGAATGTCTTTTTTGCTGGCCGGGGCCGCCCAGTCAACCACGGCTTGGACCTTGGTGTCATCCATGGCGATGCCCGTAGGAGAGATACGGTAGCCCAGAAAGTCCACCTCCCGCAGATCAAAAGCACATTTCTCCAGCTTAGCATAGAGCCCGTGAGCCCTGAGTCTCTGGAGCACCTCCTTGACATGGCGGTCATGGGTTGCCTGATCTGGAGAAAAGATCAGCAGGTCGTCTAAGTAGACCGCCAAATAGCGGTCCAGCAGGTCTCGGAAAATGTCATTCATGAAATGTTGGAAACAGGCTGGGGCGTTGCACAAACCGAATCCCATCACCAGGTATTCGAAGCTTCCCCACTTGGTCTGGAAGGCCGTCTTCCATTCATCACCCTGGCGAATCCGGACAAGGTTGTAAGCCCCCCGCAGGTCCAGTTTAGTGAACACCTTGGCTCCCCGCATCCGCTCCAAGAGCTCGGGGATCAAGGGCAGGGGGTAGCGGTTCCGGATGGTGATCTTGTTGAGTTCCCTATAGTCATTGCAAAGCCGCAACTCCCCGATTTCTTCTTGACGAACAGAATCGGTGCCCGGCCGGGGATTGGGAGGGCGAATGAACCCCTTCCGCAAGTTCTCATCCAGGAAATCTCGGAGAGCCTGTTGCTCTGGGTCCGAGAGAGGGTAGAGACGTCCCCGCGGGATTGGGGCTCCCGGCTGCAGTTCAATGGCACAGTCATAGGGCCGGTGCGGAGGCAAGCGTTCCGCCTCCTTCTCACTGAAGACATCCCAAAATCCGGCATACTTCTTGGGCAGGGTGGCCACATTCTCCACTTCTTGAGCCTGGCACGCCCGAGCCATCATGCAGTGGCCTTGGCAATGTTCAGAAGAAAAAATTAGCTGTCTCTTGGCCCAGGAGATCTGGGGGTCATGGAGCGCGAGCCACACAATGCCCAGGACAATGGGGAAATCTGGGAGCTTGGTCACAAGAAAAGAAATGTCCTCTTTATGGGAGCTAGTCCACATCCTGGTAGGGGCTGTATATTGAGTCACAGCCCCGGTTTTCAAAACTCTCCCATCGATAGTCTGGTCCCCTTGGGCTCTTGGAGATCAAGAAATTTTAATCCAGCAGACTTGGCATAGTCTGCATCGATGAAGTTGTTGGTGGCCCCCGAGTCAATCATGGCATGGACCATCATCGGCCCCTTTTCGGGGGACCACAGGCTGACCATTACAAGGAACAATTGTCCAGTCTTGGGTTCAGGGGGGAGGTTAGCGACGTCGGCCGAGTGAGCGAACCCTCTTACACCCGGCCGGCCCCTTCCCCCCGTCGCCTGGATGGCTTCTTCGGCCTCTGGGGCCCCTCCGAGGGCGGCAGAGGCCCGAGGAGTCTTTCCACGCGGTTTCTGGGGGCACTCCTTAGAAAAATGTCCAGCCCCCCCGCAGTACCAGCATAGGTTGAGACGCTGACGCCGAGCCTTCTCCGCCTGGTCCACTTTGGGCCGAACTGTCCCCAACTGCATGGGCTCCGGATCGTCAGGGCCAGCGGGGATCGGCAACTGCCGGGGTTGGAACTGCCCGGCCCCCCCTTCCCTCCTGGCCACAGGTTTCTCCATTGGGGCTTTGTCCCACCGCCTCCTGGTCTGCAATCCTGCTTCCAAACGGAGGCTTAGGGCAATGGCGGCCTCAAGATCAGCGGGCCGAGGATGTTTTAACATCTCCTGCTGCAGTTCCGAGGTCAGCCCCGCCGTGTAGTGATAACGCAACGCCGATACGTTCCAGTCTACCTGGGCGGCCAGGACTCGGAAGCGGGAGATGTACTGGGACAGGGAGAGATCTTTGACTGTCAGCCGGGCCAAATCCCTCTCAGCCAGCTCTTCATTCACGGGGGACCCCCAGGTCGCCCGGATCGCGGCTAGGAAAGCCCGCAGCGTGTTGGTATGGGGAGACTGAGCCCGGATCAACGCGGTGGCCCACGTTGCTGCCGTCCCTTCCATCAGGTTGTAAACAAACACCACCTGGGCTCGATCATTGGCGAACTCGTTGGGGCGCTGCTCCAGGTATAGTTCCACTTGGCAAACAAACACCTCCACCTGAGCCGGGTTGCCACTGAAACGGGCCGGTGGGCTCACCCCCGGGTGCCGTCCGGCCCGGGTACGTAGCCCAACTCCTGCTGCAGTTCTTGCACTTGTACATCCGTCAAGTTAGCCATGGCGACCACTGGCGTGGGCGCTTCTTGCGGCGTCCCGAGCGGCGTCCCGGTGTGATAAGGGGTTCTTGGAGTTCTCCGGCCAACTGTCACGATCACGGACTTAGCGGGCCCCTTAATCACACACACAGAGACGTACTGAAGGCTAACTACTTTATTGAGTATAAAAACAGTTCTAAAGAGTATATAGTCCAATAATAAGCAAGTGTCCAAAAGGTAGTAGCAAGATTGTCCAAAGTAACGTAGCAATAAGCTGGAAGCTTGGCAAGGCTCCGCAATTCAAAGCGGATCAGGAAGCAGGGCAAAACTCCGAATCTCAAAACCACTGCGGATCAGGAAACAGGGCAAGGCTCCGCAAACCAATGCGGATCAGGAAACAAGGCAAAAGCAAGGCAAGGCTTGATGACCACGGCTGGCTTGTGGTCCCACTCCGCTTCACGCCTAATCAGGAAAGACGTGGCCGGAGAACTGAGGATGCGTTCCCACGGATCCTGTACTTAATCCCACCGAGGTCCGCGCCGCTCTAGGCTTCTTCGTCTCCAATCTCTACTCACGGACCTCGGTCGGTCTAGGACCCTAGACCAAGCCCTCCTAGTAGACTCAATGTCTCGTCTCCTATCGAAGGAGCGACCTTGCCTCTCAGCAGCTGTGTCGCTATCTTCCTGAGAACTTTCCTCCCTGGCACTTTCCCACTCGGCCGTCCATGTTTACACTTTCAAGTTCCTGGGAATTCCTCCCCCCTGGGTGTTCATAACTCCCTTCGCTGCTTCTCATCTCCACCTGGTGATCGGAATCTATGCTAGGCCCAAACAACATCTCATCCCATGCCAAGCTCTCCGTGGGCGACTGAGGCCCATCCGAAGGGCCCTGTGCTTCGCCCCAGTCATCTAGCTCATCCTCTGAATCCACATCTGCTGCTGCAGGCCCTAATGCTAATGGAACCCCAGGACCTATTCCCAGCCCTCCAGGCACAAACGAGAACTGCTGTGCTACAGTTTCAAAAACAATGCAAAAAAATTGATTGCTAGAGACACACTCTTACTCCTCTGCCAAAGAAATACATATTTGGAGACCAATAAAAGACAAACAGGTTGTGTGATATTCATTACCAGACCAAGTGTATTAACAACTCCAAATATTTTGATGCCAGCAAAAATCAATTTCACTTTCCTGAGAAACATTCCAACAGATAAGGAAAATGAAAAAAAGAGGTTTACATATACCAAACAGATATTGGTCAAAATGAAGTCACTGGATTTGTGTTGTTGTTGCTGCTGCTGCTATTATTATTATGATTATTAAATTAATCTTTCTTTATCACATTCCATGACCAGCACATAGTGGGGCACAAATGCCTTGGAAAAAAGGAAATGCAGTTTACTAGTGAAGCAGTTACAAAATACAGATTAGTAAACAGTCTGAAATTACAGCCCAAAATCACAGGTCAATGTAGCAGCAATGGGACCGAGGGGAGGTGGGGGGACTGATAGGAGGGGTAAAATCACTGGGGGAGGCACTAAAGGGGACAAGAGGGGCACATTACAAGACTATTATTATTATTATTATTATTATTAAAAACATAACAAGATGAGCCATTCTGCTGGCTGTTCTATTGGATCACATGCCGGACACTTCCCAAGTGTTTAGGACTATGTGATGTATTAGCACATAATGTGTACAGATCCCAGTAGGATGACCTTTTGCAGCTTGCAGATGGTAATTTTGTCAGCGCCGATCGTGTTTAAGGGCAGGCCAAGGTCTTTAGGCACTGCACCCAGTGTGCCGATCACCACTGGGACCACCTTGACTGGCTTGTGTGAGAGTCTTTGCAGTCCGATCTTTACATCCTCGTATCATGTCATTTTTTCCAGTTGTTTCTCTTCAGTTCTGCTGTCACCTGGGATTGCAACATCAACAGTCCATACTTTGTTTTTTAACACGAACTTGAAGTCAGGAATATTGTACTTTAATACTCTGTCATTATTTGGTAATGTTATCCTTGTATTCCCTTTTTCATATTACTTTCTTGCCCAATATATATATTTTGACTTAGATGGCAGTGAATTGTTGTAGAAGTTGCTATGGTGATGGAAAAGCTAGGGGGGATTTGGTGTTTTTTTCCCCTCCCCTAATGAGTCTGTTGGGGGTGCTTTGGTTGTGCTTTTCCTGCAAGGCAGGAGGTTGGACTAGATGGCCCATGTGGTCTCTTCCAGCTCTGTTTCTCTATGATTCTATGAGCTTGAAGAAACAAATGCAAAAGGTTGCCAAGGAAAGGGACAGGATGGAGGAAAACACAGAGAAGAGGGAAGGTGCTGAAAGTAATTGGCATATTCAATGGCAGAGAGGGAAACAAAGATGAGAGGCAGATAATGAAATATTATACACCTGGCTGCTCATTTTCATTCCATAGCTATTGTTATTTGCTTAATGGATGGGGAAACATGTCACCTATAAACAAGGAGATCTGACACCCGCAGAGATATAAATAGTGAAAGACTATCTGCTCATTAACTATTATTCAAGTCAGCGAAAGGAACCCAAAGGCTGCAGGAAGAATCTTCCTTGTCCTTTGGGAAATGCATGGGGAAAGCCTGAGAAATGTGTGCAAAGTCTTCTTTGGATCCTTTCAAGAACTTTTCATCAAAAATTGAGCACCTAAGAAGTGAGCATCCAGTGAGGTGTGATAGAATTTCATGAATTTTGATCACCTAATAAGTTTACACAACCATGGTAGAGTTGGAGAAGGATTCAGTTCCATGCTGCAGAACATGGAAAACGTACAACTTTAGGCAAAACTCCTAATGGCCATCCATGCTACAATATTTCCAGTTTCATAGTTGTGAAAACTGGACAATGAAGATAGCAGACAGTAGGTAAAACCAGCCATCTGTAAAGTGGTATTGAGGGAAAGTGCTGTTAAAAAAACAAATAAAGGAGTCTGAGATCAAGTCTGAACTCTCAGTAGGATTCAAAAATGACAAAACTGAAGCTCTCATACTTTGGACATACCATTAGAAACAATATGACTCACTGGAGTTAGAAGGCAGTAAGAAAAGAGCAAGTCATATTATGAATGGATTGATTCAATTAAGGAAGTCATGACTGCATTGAGATGGCAAGACCTGAGCAAATCTGCTGATAACTGGCGTTCGTAGAAGTATCTCATTTACAGGATTACCAAATCTTGTCAATCTTGATGGGAAATAATAACAAATAATAACATGTTGGTTAGGCGTATCTGAATGAAGTGATGCAACACAGAACATTTTCTGTTCTCTGTAGAAAGAGAACCCAGGTTCAATATTTCACATGACCATTTAAATGAACACTGTAGCTGCTGATGGAAAAATTATTCATGCATTAGATTAATCTAAAACCGGCATTGTTTTTCTTGAGAATTCCTTATGATCAAACTAAAGAGGCCAGTAGGCATGCTAAAATTGAAACGGAAATCTAATTGATTCGTTAGAAATTCGTAATTAATGGGACTTTTGTTGTTTTACGGCTCGCTGTCGTGAACCCGGAAGTAGACTTCCTTTACGGCACTTCACGGCGCCATTTTTGTATCTGGGCCGTAAAGCATTCGTATGGCCGTTGCCCTTTTTAAGCGTGTTTTGTCATTGGCTGAGGAGAAAGGCCCCGCGCCTCTCTCTGCCTCTCTCTAGCCTCGATCCAGGCTAGAGAGAAGCAGAGGGTGCGCGAGCACCTTTCAGCTAAAATATAAGCCGACCCAAGCCTGGGTCGGCTTATATTTTAGCTGGAAAGGCGCCCCGTGCACCCCTCTGCTTCTCTCTAGCCTGGATCCAGGCTAGAGAGAGGCGGAGAGGCGCGCTGCACCTTTCCAGCTAAAATATAAGCCGACCCAGGCTTGGGTCGGCTTATATTTTAGCTGGAAAGGCGCCCGTGCACCCCTCTGCTTCTCTCTAGCCTGGATCCAGGCTAGAGAGAGGCGGAGAGAGCGCGGGGCGCCTTTCCAGCTAAAATATAAGCCGACCCAGGCTTGGGTCGGCTTATATTTTAGCTGGAAAGGCGCCCCAGCACCCCTCTGCTTCTCTCTAGCCTGGATCCAGGCTAAAGAGAGGCGGAGAGGCGCGGGCGCCTTTCCAGCTAAAATATAAGCCGACCCAGGCTTGGGTCGGCTTATATTTTAGCTGGAAAGCGCTCCGCTCACCCCTCTGCTTCTCTCTAGCCTGGATCCAGGCTAGAGAGAGAGCGGAGAGCGCGCGGGGCGCCTTTCCAGCTAAAATATAAGCCGACCCAGGCTTGGGTCGGCTTATATTTTAGCTGGAAAGGCGCTCCGCGCACCCCTCTGCTTCTCTCTAGCCTGGATCCAGGCTAGAGAGAGGCGCGCGGGCACCTTTCAGCTAAAATATAAGCCGACCCAGGCTTGGGTCGGCTTATATTTTAGCTGGAAAGCTCGCCTCCGCACCCTCTGCTTCTCTCTGGCCTGGATCCAGGCTAGAGAGAGGCGGAGAGGCGCGGGGCGCCTTTCAGCTAAAATATAAGCCGACCCAGGCTTGGGTCGGCTTATATTTTAGCTGGAAAGGCGCCCGCGCACCCTTCTGCTTCTCTCTAGCCTGGATCCAGGCTAGAGAGAGGCAGAGAGGCCCGCGGGGCGCCTTTCCAGCTAAAATATAAGCCGACCCAGGCTTGGGTCGGCTTATATTTTAGCTGGAAAGGGGCCATCGCTCCCCCCCTCGCCTCTCTCTAGCCTCGATGCATGCACCGGGGCTAGAGAGAAGCGAGGGGGGGTGAGCGAGGGCACCGGCGAGCGCGGGGGGGATCCCAGTTTGGCCCAATTCTGTCATTGGTGGAGTTCAGAATGCTCTTTGATTGAAGGTGAACTATAAATCCCAGCAACTACAACTCCCAAATGTCAAGGTCTATTTTCCCCAAACTCCATCTGCGTTCACATTTGGGCATATTGAGTATTCATGCCAAGTTTGGTCCTGATCCAGGATTGTTTGGGTTCAGAGTTATCTCCCCTAAATCACTGTCAATTCCTCCCAAACCCCTCCAGTATTTTCTGTGGGTCATGGGGGTTCTGTGTGCCAAGTTTAGTCCAGGTCTGTCATTCATGGGGTCTCAGCTGTGGAAGTCAGAGCTGAATTGGTCGAAGGTACTGCAAATCCCATCATCCGTTGTCCATCCTCCCCCAAACATATTGTTTTTGTGATTAATCCCTATGCTTTAACTTTGGTCAATTTGTAACAATGAAAATACATCCTGCATATTAGATATTTGCATTAGAATTCATAAGAGTAACAAAATTATGAAGTAGCAACGAAAATATGGATGGGGGTCACCACAACATGAGGAACCACTGCATTAATACATATCTCTCTCTCGGCATTACTTCACGAACGAAGATTCAGGAAGGACTCATCCCACGCTTTTTACAAGCGCGCTGATGACTAAAGAGGCCAATCTGAGATAGGCAAGTTCGGTTGCAGAAAGCACAGCAGAAAGTCTATATATGATACATATATCTTTCTGTTTAATTGCTATTAGGGAAATAAAACGTGAACAAAGGAAGGAAGGAGACAAAGGAAGAAGTAGAGAAGGTGGAGGGAATGAAGGAAATATAAATAAATACGAGGGTTATCAGGAAAGTAAGGTTACAAGATTTTTTTAAAAAATACAAAGAATGAATATATTTTAATAAAACGTACATGGATTGTAGCATAGGTATTACATTATTTTTCCACATAGTCACCATTCAATTCCATACATTTTGTCATCTGTGGGATGAGTTTTTGATGCCTGTGTCATAGAAGTTTCCCTCTGCCTTTTTCAGCCAGTTCGTCACTTTGCTTTTCACCTTGATGTTGTCGGAAAAGTATTTTAAACCAAGGTGTTCCTTCAATTTAGTGGTGATAGTCACTGGGTGCGAGATTGGAGCTGTGAGAGGAATGGCATAAAACATCCCAACTAAATGAAGTAAACAACTCTGGTGTTGCATGAGCATTGTGCAGACACACATTTCCATGAAGGAAACAGACTCCCACCATCAGCATCCCATGATATTTGTTTTGGATGGCTCTACAGTTTCTTCATGGTTTCAAAATATATTCCATACCTATTTTGTCACATGCTGTTTTGACATTATGTCCTCTCCATAAACTGAAACAATTTCACTATGAGTCTCAGTGGTGTTCATGCCCTTAGCATTTAGGTAGCGTCTTACAGCACCAACTTCGCACTTGGAGGGAAATGGAATGAAGATGTTAATCTTTAACCTTCACCGCAACACCAGTTGATGAGCTATTGACAACCAGCACATTGCTCGTTCACTTCCACTGATTTCCCGCTACATGGTAGTGATACCAACGTCCCCTGAGAAAATTCCTCATGAGAGCTACGTGTCTTGTAACCTTACTTTCTGAATAACTCTCATAGATGCTGCATTCTGTGATCAATGTTCAAAAATAGAAGTGAAAAATAACCACCCAACTAGATAAGAATGGATTTGAAAGACATTTGAAATGCCAGAGATGAACAGGTTGTCCATTCTGATCAAGGAGAAATCATTGGACTTTAAAAATAAAAATGGGCACCATTTTTTGTCATACACAAAGAAGAAAGAAGTAATAAAAACGCTAATGGGATTTGAAGATCAAGTTTGATTTTTTCCTAAGTATAACTTTAAATGTTACTTAAGTAGAAATGAGAAGATTGCTGCAGTGTTCCCCCACCTGAAGCCTCAAAGGTGAAGCCTGAGGCATTGGGGGGGGGGGGGGTCATGATTTGAAAACACTTGGGCCATGAAACCTCTTTCCCCTGTAATGTGACAAGGGACAGCAGAACTCCATATTGTTGCCCCTTGTGCTTGCCTCTTTTTTTCCTCCCCTCCTCTTGTCATCAGCTGAACCTAGTACGGGTTTAAAAAATCTGTCTGAAGGTTTCTTTGGCTCACTTCACCTCATTTAGCCTGTTTGTGGGCCTCCATAGGCCTAAAATATTTATTTATTTATTTATTTATGGAATTTCTATACCACCTTTTTCCTGACAAACCCAAGGCTCACAAAAACTTTAAAATATACAATGTAACATAAAACCATTGATAAAACTAACCCAAAGTGTTACATAAATGTTGACTACATGGCTGTCTCTAATGGGATGTCCAAACATTGAATACATAGATGTTGAATACATGGCTTGCAGAAAAGCAACATACCACTTGTTCAAGCTTTACGCTTTTGCCTCAATACTCTTAGAAGTCTCAATTTCGTTTTGGGTCTTTTGATTCCATTAAATATCCAGGGCAAGTAACCATGATAATTTGGATTACCCTCAGGGTTTGGTGCTGGTCCAAGAGTGGGCTATGGAGATAGTCCCAGGTTTGACACCTAGCCTTAACTAGAGCCATCAGGTGGATTTAACCCCCTCTGTTCTGAGGTTGCAGCAGTTAAATAATTAAATGGGTCCAAAACAGGCCCTTTATATCATATTTTGTTTGTCTGGTCCAGAGGGTTTCCTTGGATTTAGATAAAAAGGAGTAGTAAAGTTGTGTCATCTTCATATAGATGGCACCGGACTCCAAAACTCCAGATGACCTTTCCCAGCAGTTTCATGTAGATATTAAAAGCATGGGGGAATATAATGGAATTTTGTGGGACCCCACAGATCAAGGGCAAGGAGTCTGAACAGATATCCCCCAGCTTCACCAACTGGGTGTGATCCTCCAGGAAGGATTGGAGTCACTTGAAAGTAGTGCCCCAAAGATCCATTCCAGAGAGCTGCCCCAGAAGAATATCCTGATTGATGGTATCAAAAGCTGCTGAGATATCCAAGAGAACCATGCTGGTATTTGACAATCCTCGTGAACTACTTAGCCAATCCAACACTGGGGAGTTTAATAAATCAAGAAGGGCAAAAGTCTAGAGTGCACGTGGTCACTCTGACAACTCCAAGAATCTTGCCCACGTCATCAGGCTAAACATGGTAAACTGAATCCATCAAAACCAGACATTTTTGTTTCAGAATTAATTAATTTACATGACTTTGATAAAGATGACTGGCCAGCCATGTCTTCTTGCAATGCTGAAACCTACAAAACATGAGTCCTCTCAGAGATTTAATATACCATGCCTTCAAGACAATTAGTGTATTGCAACTGCAAACCTACTTTAGAATGAATGTTATATTTTCTGCAGTAGGCAAGAATCTGATTTTTCCCTCAAGTAATATTTCCATGCACTTGAAGAAATTATACACTGTATATCGTTCTTGGTTTCCCAAACAAAAGAGAACATTTTAAGGGTATCAGAACTTCCTTGATAAAACACCACTTTCCATCCCAAGGTCTTTGGTATTCAGACCAATGCTGTCTTTTAACATGGATGTTCTATTTAGCTATTGCTTCTAGGAGATTCTTTTCATGAATTTGACAAGGCATATGTTTCTTATACCCATATCTCATTAAGAACCATTACAGAATATTAGCAAAGTACGGAACCAGGATGCCTTGGCAATCTTTTCAAAAAGCACCATAATATAACAAATTTATGATATTTTAATAGATAAAATTAAAGTATATTTTACTTTCAAATTATCTGAATGGTGTCACTTTTGCTTGATAGAAATCAAGCTAGCAATTTGGTACAGGCAAATCATTTTCTGAGACAAGCTAACATGGTCTCCTGGTACCATCCATGAATTAAATCAGAGGATTTGTTTACTCACTAATAATGCATTGAAACAAAGAGTTCTTCTGAGCTGCTCTTATTGAGAATGGCAGACAAAATGTTGTTTGTGAAGATTCGTAAGTGCCAGCCTTCCAATTTGCGAAGTATACCTCCCTGAGTTCAAGTCCTTCCTGAATAAATCTAATGGAAACATGATCTGAAGCTAAATTTATCCAGCATACAAACATGCATTTGGGACCTTTAACTGAATCACAATGAGTCTGAATTCATTATTTAAGTTCCATTCTGAGCTGACCTTCCAAGACATCTGCTGGGAGATGAATTCCAATTTCAAGATGACTTATTGGAACAAGCACTGCATTTCTCAGTTTCTAAGAGGGCTATGTCATGAAAAGTCAGTATGTAAGTAGGTAAAGGTTGAAGATTTGTTACCTACATAGGTCACTATTCTATCAGCTATGATGTCATAGCAGAAGAAGGCATGAACCACAAGCCATAAAAAGAGAAAGGGAACATTAAATGCATTATGTTGGCTGCCAAGATGTTCCCCCAGAGATATGTCCTATAATAGAAACAGAATTATGGGAGAACATGAACAACCATCTAACCTCCCTTTTTGTTCAAGGTAGATGTTTCGAAGGCATTCTGTACAGCTTTTAGAGCAATCTGGTTGATATCTCACATTGAAATTGCGTGGCATGAATCTCCACAAGTGCAGTTACATAGATTGGTTATGGTGCATCTGTTACCTCTGACAACATTGCACAACTGAATCAAGGCAGCTAATATGTAATGAGATGCTTAATCAAGCATGAATGTGCAATTTGTCATGCACACCAATGCATTTCTTGCATTGCACATTCATGTGCAATACACCTCTATGTGAAGCAATGCTACCTGCACAGCTCTGCCTCCATGAAGTGAAGGCCAATCTTCAACATGAGAGAAAACAGTCCAGCTGCTTGGATATGTATAAGCTATGAACAGGATGTTGGTTTATATATCATTCCCAAGAAGGTTTACAACTGTAAACATAAATCTTAATGTGATAAAAATGAGAACTATCAACCCTTCAGAACAGCTACAAGAGTTTTAGGATACATAAAGTGGTGCCTTTTGCCCTGGGGGGGGGGGGATACTGATATTGCAAATCACTCATTGCCTTAAATGTGAAGAATGACAGGGGATGTGGTCCTACTTGCAGTTGACAGTATTTGATGACCAGCCAGTCCAATTAGGTATTCTTAGACCTCAAAGAGCTCCAACATATTGGTGGTGGTTGGTTTGGAAACAGGATCCTATGGACTCCACTTCTAAATAGTATCCACTTGGGCAGAGAATCTGCTCCTGACACCATCCAGCAGTGATTTCCCAACCAAAGGAGAACCATAACACATAGACATGTTGTATACCAGAGTTTTAAAATCTTTCCACTTGGGACCTTGTTTGGCCTGATAATTTTTATGTGACCCTTGGTATGTAGCAAGAAGTGAAGGTGCCATCACCAGGGTCTTTGAGGGAAGGGACAGCATTTGTTTTCCTTGCTGCCTCTGGGTCAGCCCCTGGAGCTTCACTCCTGGTAGAACTGAGGCCCTGGCTCTGCAACTCGAGACCTGCTACAACACCTGGCAAGTGATAGCTCACAACTGACTCGGGCCATGGGTGCTTCTACAATTCACTTATGACAGCAGAACTGTTAAAATGTGTGTTCCTCCAGACTCTTACCAAACTGATCAGTAGCCTGCTGCTATCATCAGATAAGACTCTCCCCCCACCCCACCCCCAAGGACCTCCTATCACATTTAACATCCCCCAAGAAGGCCCAGGATGTGTTTTTTGCCTTCCCCAATCTGTACCTAGAAAACATTGTGTTTTGTGGTGATTGGGGTGGGTATAACAAAAAGGGTTGAAATGCTATGGAGAGGGAGATGGTGATAGTGGAGGGAAGTGGTCTACATAGTTTTATTGCAGCAATATAACACATAATAATTGTTTTTTAATACATAGATGTTTTTTCTTAACTTTTATAGTTTAATGTATATGCTTATTTTTTTATATGTTTGTTCATAAACATTGAATTGTTGCCAATTTGTAAGGTTCTCTGAGTCCCCTTCCAGGTGAGAAGGGCAGGGAATAATATAGTAAATAAATCAAATAATATGTAGATATATAAGGTAGATATAAAAATCAAATATTTACTGAAACAAATCTGCCTTTGCAAGGCGTCCTTTGTTATGAAGTACAGCTGAAGCAACATCTGCAGAGTTCACTGTAAACACTCACAACAGCTTTGTGCAAATGTCTAAAACAGCCACTAAGTGGTGTTCAGAAAATGTATCCTGTTTCCCATTTCTTCCAAACCCCAACATTTAGCTAAGGTGACCTCATTTATTTAGGGCAAGGACGCACAATATAAGAAGCAGTGTTATATGGCACTCTCTGCAATACTACAGAAACTACTTAAGTTGCCAAGGAACTCTGGCCATTTAATATCACATAGTTGTTTTGGCGCATGGGGTGCATCTTCTTCCCACCCCCAAAGAATGGGTGAAAATGTTTGCTTAATTTTGTACTGAAAGAAAATAATACACATATCAGACAAAATCGTGTTGATGTCTAACGTATGTGTAACTGCCCTTGTGAGAGCATTTGGACATTTTTGTCCACTACACAATGTCTGCATTCAGTTCAAAGTTATGGATACCCAAATCTGTGGATACTTAAGTCCCATTATATACAAATGGTGTAATAAAATCATGTGCTTTATATAAAATAGCACAATCTGGATTTTTATAGGGGGTTGCGGTAAGATATTTTCAAGCCATGGGTGGTTGAATTTGTGGGTGCAGAATCCAAGGATATGTAGGACTGACAATATGAATAACTCCCCAATGGCAATATCTTTACAGAAGATAACTTTTGGATATTTGGGAGAAATGTTTGTTTTGAAGTTGTCAGTGTACAAGCTGGGATGGTTTCCATCTGGCTTGGCAGGTATGAATATAAAGTTATAATTTCTACATTAGCATATGTTTTATTGCTCCGGCATTTGTTTATGGAAGAGAAATTATGGAAGGAAAATTAATGTAGCGTGTATTTTCCACTTGATTCTTTTTACACTTTTATTGACTGGCTTGTAGAAAATATATTTTCCCCACTAAAATGCAGATGCTGATTTCATTAACAACATTAAGGAAATAAGTCCTCTGGTGCTAAATAGCCTACGCTTTGGATTGATTCCAGAATTAAGGTAAGAAAAAATGTGAAGCAGATAACTCGCCACTCCAATGTGGCCTAAAGCGACTCTCAAAACAAAATTGAGTACTAGTTCTGAGCAGTGTTTGGAAAGTTACTTTCAGGAACAATTTGTATAATGAAATAGTGGAGTTACTTGTCATTGCAGGGAAACAAATAAGATGGTGATTTGGAACTCTAATTTGTGGGTGGTTTTGAAGGAAATAGAGACACTAAATATGACTTTGCCAGGTCTAACTAAATGTGTATCTACACTGTAAAAATCGACACTTTAACTGCCAAGACTCAGTGTTTATGGGATTATGGGAGCTATAGTTTTATGGGTGTTTCATCTTCTCTGCCAAAAACTATAACTTCCACAGTTCCATGGCATTGGAGCATGGCAATTCAAGTTTGTGTCAGTCTGTATTAATGCTACAGTGTAAATGCATCCTTAGAAAAAAAAACACTTCAATTTCTTGTGTACCTTGATCTCCCCCCCCCCCCTTCCACAATAAAACAAGCTGACATAGTTAGAGTGACATCTAGCAGGTAAGAGTTGGAAGTCTTCCTGGAGTAGTCTGAACAAGCTCAGTTTTCATGCCTAGCCTGGTCAGGATTGTTGGTTGGATATAAAGTTACCCTGGTGCATATACAATGTAACTCCGTCTGGGTCCCCCTATTAGACATGGTTTCGAACCCAAAAATAGAGAATCGAAAATCTAATGGGGGGGGGGGGGGTTGATTAGTAATAGAAAGACTTACAAAAAAAATTCCAAAAATTTCTAAAATGTAACTTAAATACTAACGAAATTCGTTAGTAGTTCTAAAGTAGGCAAAGCAGGGAAACAGGACTGACACTGTTTTAAGCACAGGCAAATCAAGGGGCAACATTTCCCTTGGTTTCCTTGCAGGGAGATATAATGCATTAATATATTATTATTAATATTATTATTAATATTATTAAAGGACAGGGTTTCCTTGCAGGGAGATATAATGCATTAATATATTATTATTAATATTATTAATATTATTAAAGGACAGGGTTTCTTTACAGGGACATATAATGCATTAATATATTATTATTAATATTATTAAATAAAATAGTTGTGCCCACCTCTGGTGCAGGCCTTGCTAATCTGTAGAGTTCTCCTCACTCCAGCTTTTTCCCATTCAGTTATACCATAGCAGTCTAGGACCTCCGTTTGAACTCTATGGCTTTTCTTGATTCTGAACTCTTCCTTCTCCTCTCCGTGCTCTTTTCACTCCTGCTGCCCTTCTCTCAGCAGTTTTTATGTCCTTCTGCTCTGTCCTTCTATCTAAACCCCCTTCCTGGGAGTTTAAATTGCTTTTTTCGTCAGTTCTCCAGCCCCTCTAGGAGTCCCGATCTGGATCTCTCTATGGTTCCGGCTCCTTTTTCACTTCCTGGAAGAGGCCTTTCACTCTAATTAGGCTCCAAGCATGGAAAGGCCCCGATTTGACTGTGAGTTATGTCTGCAAAGCTATTTTGGAGGGGGAAATTTTCCTGTTGGGTGGGCATCCGAAATATTTACTAATCTAACAAAATTTTGGGCCCAGAGAGTGCGGAAATGAAAGTCTACTTCCGGGATTGGCCCTGCGAATCGTATAAACTTGAAAATCCCATACATACGAATTCCTTCTGATTTCTTTTCATTTTCATAACTTTTTTCTCATGCCTACCCCCTATACTGGAATATACAATTGCTGAATTATTTTCTAGGCATGGTTTAGAACCCAAAAATAGGAAATCGAACATCTAATGGGGGGGGGGGGGATTTTTTTGATTAGTAATAGAAAGACTTACAAAAAAATTCCAAAAATTTCTAAAATGTAACATAATTACTAACGGAATTCGTTAGTAGTTCGTATGCCAGCGCATGCGCATTCCAGATGGTTTTGGCCTACAACTCCCAGAAATCCTAACAGCTGGTAAATTGGCTGGGATTTCTGGGAGTTGTAGGCCAAAACTTGAATAAATCACACTGAATTCTAGATGGGACTCTCCAAATAGGAAGGAGGGAGGGAAGGAAGGAGGAAGGGAGGGGGGTATTTATTCTTGGAAGCAGCAAAAAAGGAGGAGGATCCCCCCCTCGCTCCTCTCTCTCACCCCGATCCTGAGGGAGCGAGGGCCCAAGTTTGCCCAGGCTGAGAGGAAAAGGAAGCGGCCTGAGGCTGTGAGGAATGGTGGGAGTTGAAGTCCAAAACACCTGGAGGGCTGAAGTTGGCCCGTCATGAAGCCTCTTCAAGGCTTTAGATCCTGGCAGGCAGAAGGGCAGGGAGGTCCACTCCTCCTGCCCTGCCAGGATCTAAAACGCATCAAGGCTTGGCACGCTTTAGATCCTGTGAGAAACCAACCTAATGTATAATAGAATTAATGCTAACTTATAGAGTAAGTGCCTAAATATTATAA
The DNA here is from genome assembly GCA_030556195.1 of Anolis apletophallus. Classification (NCBI taxonomy): domain Eukaryota; kingdom Metazoa; phylum Chordata; class Lepidosauria; order Squamata; family Anolidae; genus Anolis; species Anolis apletophallus. Next base: position 105,345,712 of record JARBWK010000012.1, on the reverse strand, counting down.
GTAATCCAACTGGTCATATACCAACATTCCATGCAAATGCAATAATACAGCAGTAATAACAATGGGTATAAGAAGAGGTAAAATTCAAACCGAAGTATTCTGACTGGTCCCTCCTCAAGCGGTGCAAATGGGCTCTTCTCTAGGAGCCCAGGATTCTGCAGCAAGCAAACGCTGTGCCCCGGTTTTTGGCTTTTCCCGGGAGAGGCTGCCTCCTGTTTGCAGTTTGCACCGCTTGAGGAGGGACCACAGTCAGAATACTTCGTTTTGAATTTTACCTCTTCTTATACCCATTGTTATTACTGCTGTATTATTGCATGTGCATGGAATGTAGGTATACTACCCCAATACTCTTTGATGCTATAGATCCTGGCAGGCAGGAGGGGCAGGGAAGCCTGGAAAAATGTAAACAGAGAGGTTTACTCAGAAGTAAATCCGCAAAGGAGGGCACTTCATCCAAAGTGCCCTCCTTTGCGGATTTACTCATGAGTAAACCTCTCTTTACTTCCTTTGCAGATTTACTTCTGAGTAAACCTCTCTGTTTACATTTTTCCAGGCTTCCAGCCGAAAGAAGGAGCGAGTTTAGGGCTTGCCTTGCCATAATACTTATTGGCAAGGGAGGCGGGAGGGTGGTGAGAGAGAAGGAGGTGCCCCCTTACGACCTAATAATGATACTTAAGAAAATCCTGGCCCCGAAGTTCTATAAAGAAAGTCCACTTCCTGGTTGGCGTTCCAGATGTGGAAATACTCAAAAGTAGCATTTCTTACGAATTTCTTACGAATCTTTTAATTTTCATAACTTTTTTCTCATGCCTTATTATTTTCATATTCTGGTCTGTCATGGTTTGTGATAGATTGCATTTTGATTGTGTTGGAGAATGCAAGGAATCAGTCAGTGTGTATGTGTCAACTGTAAAATAAGATGCATGAAGCTGATTCGTTGGGCAATGCATGGGGTAATAGCTGATTCTAGGACTTTTGGATACTGTTGCATTTTGTTCAGGCTCGAGCTATGCAAATGCAGAGTGAGATGGAGAGAGAAGCAGAAAGAGACAGACTGATTTGCTTCTTGGCTGCTGATAGGTTTCTTCATCTAGACCAGTGGTTCTCAACCTGGGGGTCCCCAGATGTTTTGGCCTCCAACTCCCAGAAACCCTAACAGCTGGTAAACTGGCTCGGAATTCTGGGAGTTGGAGGCCAAAACATCTGGGGACCCCCAGGTTGAGAACCACTGATCTAGACAAAGAAATATCATTTTAAATCATTTTAAATCTCTCTAAAAAGAAATTATGTGAGTTGATACAACAGATCACATTGTACATATGTTGTTCTGAACTACGAAGAATCAACTACTTATTCTTTATTGTTCACCTGCGTGGCATATTTTCTTACTCCGGCAAGGCAGTGTGTGGGCTGATCCAATGTGAACTACACGTGGTTCATTTTACATTCCGCTACAGCAGGGGTGCTCACACTTTTTCAGCATGTGAGCTACTCTTAAAGCAACCAAGTCCAAAAGATCTACCTGCCCCGCCGCCGTGTGCTCCCACCACCACGCGTGCTTCTGCTGCTGTTTTCCACCCGCGCAGTGCTTCTTCCGCCTGCGGGGCATTGCAGGAAGGAGAAAGCACGAGGCGGGGCATCCAGAGGGAACCCTCCGCCCTGCCTGTTTTCCCGGCAATGGAGGCTGCACAGCTGCTTCTGGACGAGAGAGAGAGGCAGGGCGCTCCCTCCAGGGGCCCCGCCCCGTGCTTCCTTCTTCCTGCAATGCCCTGCAGGCGAAAGAAGCACCGTGAGAGCGGAAGCCAGCAACAGGAGCGCGCACGCAGGAGCGCCCCATCCGGCTGGTGAGGCCCAAAGATCACCTGGAAGAGGGCCGAAGATCTACTAGTAGCTCACGAGCTACCTAATGAGCACCCCTGCGCTACAGATTGCACATTAGAAGGAACTTGATAAGAGCAGTTTGGTGATGGGGTCTCCTTCTCTGCATGCCTCCAAAAAAGAGGCGGGACAGCTACCTGCTAGCATGACTACTATAAAGTCTTAAGTCCCTTGTAGCCTAATAATAATAATAACTGTTTATTTATATTCCACTCTTCTCACCACGAAGGGGACTCAGTGCGGATTACATTACACATACGACAGACAGTCCCTGTCAGAAGACATACAAATGACAGTACACAGTACACAGTGCAATTTTTAGAAGATTCCTTCTTCCTGGCTGCCTTGTAGGGTGTGCGTCGCTGGATGTGAATTGCTCCATTACGTCATTGCTGTTATGTCATTATGTCGTTACGTCACAAGGGGGTGCTGTTGTTCCATCCTCATGACGGGAGCTTCTGATCCGCATTCCACCTTCCGGACAACCAAAATTCAGGCGTTGTAAAGTCCCTCTGTAAAAATCTTCCCCGCTTTGCGGTTCCCGGTTTTATCTACTCACAGCTGGGCTGCTTTCGAACTGCTGGGTGAGCAGAAGGACAGGGCTGCAATAGCTGGTTGTCCAAGCCAGCTCGGGGAATCGAACTAGCAACCTTCAGGTTGCAAGCACAGCTGTGTTACAACTGTGCTATCTTCCTGGCATGAAAAGGAGGAAGGAAGGGGAGGAAAAATGTAGCAACATCTTTAAGACTAATTGTGGGAACTTATGCTAAAATAAAAGCCAGCTAGTTTTAAGGGCATTACCACAGCCTCCTCTTTTTTTCTCTCCCTTCCTCTTTTTATCTAGTTAACTAGAACTTGTTGTTTCCATCAGGGATATAGAGCCATCCATCAGTTAATCTCAATTGGCTCTTTCTCTCCTCCTTGTCTTTTTTTATATTGCTCTCTTCAACCCCCCTTATGCTCTCCTTTCTCTAGCAGTAAAAGTCACACCTGCTGTTGTCACCTCATAAAAATTCTAACACTAAAGAAAAGGTGTCAGTGCTGTGTTTTATCTCTGGACTTAAGTTTCCCAGGTGGAGCTATTCAACAAACATTTAAGGTGTCTGTTCAATAAGGCCACAGCTTGCTCAGCAACATCGTTCTACAGATCAAGGAGATAAGGCCTCCAGAGACCTTAGACAAAGTTATCTGTCCATTAAGGTTGGTTTAGGGCATTAGGCTGTAGACTACCATTTTGGGAACTTCTCTCAAGAAAACAAGTTTATCCTATTCTCTGATTTTAGGGGTGTATGAGTCAGCCTTCTTATTATGTCCACTTTGCCTTCTTGGTCTCATTTACTCATGTTTAGGAAAAGACAAAATCCAGAAACATGAACACAAAATTCACATTTAAATATACATTAAACAAATTTCAAGGGTTTAAAAAATATTTTCTTCTTTGTAAATTATGAACATGCATCAATTGTGTCAAGTCTTGCTAAATTTTATGTGGTTGCATACTATTTGATAAGCCTGGGTACAAGTCATTATCTTCCACCTCTTGGAGGTATAATCCCTCATAATGGGACTTGACCATTCATTTTAATCAATCATGCTGTATTCTATCACTTTTTGACTGCCGGGCTTAGGATATAATAAAGATTTATTGACTTATTGAGAGTTTTTCCAATAAAACATGTTCTCTGAAAAAAAAATTAAATTGGTTTTCTTTCAAAATATGCATTTAAATGTATTTACTCAGACAAAGATATATAGGCCTGAAACCTAATACTCTAATCTACAGAAAACGCTTTGAATCAGTTGTTGACTCAATGTTTACTGATTTAGTTGTCTTCTTCAGTTTGGACTAACTAATACAGTGGTTCTCAACCTTCCTAATGACATGACCCCTTAATACAGTTCCTCATGTTGTGGTGACCCCCAACCATAAAATTATTTTTGTTGCTACTTCGTAAGTGTAATTTTTCTACTGTTCAGAATAGTAATATAAATATCTTATATGCAGAATGCATTTTCATTCAATGGATCAAATTTGGCACAAATACCTGATATGCCCAAATTTGAATACTGGGGGGTGGGTGGGTTTGATTTTATCATTTGGGAGTTGTAGTTGCTGGGATTTATACTTAACCTGGAATCAAAGAGCTTTCTGAACTGCACTAACAATGGGATGCAACCAAACTTGACACCCAAAACTCCCATGACCAACAGAAAATACTGGAAGGGTTTGGTGGACATTGACCTTGAGTTTTGAAGTTGTAGTTCACCTCCATTCAGAGAGCACTGTGGACTCAAAGAATGATGGATCTGGACCAAACTTGGCACAAATAATCAATATGCCCAAATGTGAACACTGGTGGAGTTTGGGGAAAATAGACCTTGACATTTGGGAGTTGAAGTTGCTGGGATTTATAGTTCACTTACAATCAAAAAGCATTCTGAATCTCACCAATGATAGAATTGGGCCAGGCTTCCCACACAGAATCTCCATGACCACCAGAAAATGCTCTGTTTTCTGTTGTCTTTGGCAGCCCCTCTGATGCCACCCTGGTGATCCCCCCAGGGGCCCCAAATGCCCCTCCAGTTGAGAAACGCTGAACTAATAGGAGACATGCCTGCCACATAACTTAGAAGGAATCTATGGACAATGTCGGCTCTTCTGCTTAGACATGGAGATGAACACCACTCCCCAGAATCAGATATGACTACACTTACCTTTACCTCTAATAGGAGCTAGTTACTGATGTAACCTGAAAACTGGACCTGAATATTTCATAACCATGAAAGATAGTGATCAACTAAATTCTGAAAAGTTTTCAAGATAAATGCCAGTGGAATAACGTGGTTAAAACCATAATGAAAGTCATATTTGCTTATTTCACATTTTCATATTCAAATGAAGAATTCAATCATTTTTCTTCCTTTGGGGTGCAAGAATAGTTTCTCACTTCCAAAAATTATTTTTAACATTTCAGGTCTTATTCTGTTTACACTGCGTACCAAAAAAAGACTGTTTCCATCCATCCAACCCCCATTTAAATATCCAAATAAGTGTTCTACCGTTGAACACTTCTTACAGACCAGAAGTTTTTCTAATGTTTAGAGGGAATCTCCATCTAGGACGCAGAACAATGGCTTCAAACTACATGAAAGGAGATTCCATCTGAACACTAGGAAGGACTTCCTGACTGTGAGAGCTGTTCAGCAGTGGAACTCTGCCCCAGTGTGTGGTGGAGGCTCCTTCTTTGGAGGCTTTTAAAAAGAGTCTGGATAGCCATCTGTCATGAGTGCTTTGAATGCAGTTTTCCTGCTTCTTGGAAGGGGGTTGGACTGGATGGCCCATGAAGTCTCTTCCAATTCAGATATTTAGAGATGACTATTCTATGATTCTATGACTTAAATTATTTGTATTGTAATCTCTGGATCAGCAAAAATGAGCTTGTTCCATCTCCTATATGTTGTCCCTTCAGATATTTAAAGATGACTATCATCTCGATTCTTACTCTTTCTTCTCCAAGTTAGACATATTGAGCTTTTCAGGCCTTCTTCCTAGAACTTGTTTTCCAAATATTTGGCCAGCTTGGTCATCCTTCTTTGGGCACATTCCTGGTTGTCAATATTCTCCTTGAACTTACCCAGAACTGGACACAGTATTTTAAATGACTAAAGCAGAGTAGAGTGGCACTTCTATTTCCCGTGATGTAGTCAGTATTCTCCTGTTGATGTCCTCTAGAATTGCATTGGCTTACCTCCATTTTGCATCACACTGTTGATTGATATTTAACTTGACCCCTACATCTTCTTCACATACCCTGCTTTCATGCCAAGTGTCACACAGGTGGCTCAATAACCAATTTAAGTCCAGTGCTTTGTTTTGTCAGAGCGGGTGCTTGCAGTCTTCATCTCTCCTTAGATTAACCCATGAGACAATGGTGTCAGTGGGTCATTCAGCCTCACTCCGTGATATTGATCTATCCTGTTTCTTCATTATGCCTTTTGTCCTTTCTCTAGCAATGCCCACTGGACATTGGCTCCATTATGCGCTGTTTGTGGATGTTTCCATCAATAGCACGACCCTGCTCCAGGCAACCATATTCTTCCCAATATGATTTTGACCCTCTCCCATTAAAATGGAGAAAGGAAAGGAATTAGAATGGCTTCAAACAAAAAGAACACAGAAAAGGAACTGATAATCACAGGAAATAACATCTTAACATTCTAGCAATGGGAATCCTATAAACGTATCTCAATTCCTGAATAATTATATGCTTTGTTTGCAGTGATACTATATAGCACTCTTGGGGGTAAGTACATCACTTGATTCCCATTTAAGAATCCGTGCTTTCAAGACAGCTGGCCCACATGGAGGAATCAATCCTTTTATGTTCTGTCAAAGGAATTGGCTGCTAAAATAGGAAGCATCTGATTGTTTTTGATTGGGTATCGAAAAAAGAACTCTGGGAGAGAACTGCTAGACCTCTCAAATTAAACACTGCTTCACGGGGGGTTTCTTTGTGTGTAAGAAAATGTCTGTTTCTCTTTTCTTTGTCTACTGAAACAAGTATGACATCTTATGCATGGAAATGATAAGAATTGTAGTAGAGGGATTGTCATTATGAATCCTACCACGGCCACATGATCATCAAGAAGAAGGGCATTTGAACATAACAGCCAAGCAACCGACCCCAACCCCACCCCTCCCTCCAAAGAGATGCAGTGTCTTCTTTTAGAGAAGAAAATTTGAAACTGGCGGATTTCTACGTCTGTGGAAGACTGAAAACTCTAAGGGTTTTAAGGAGGTAACCAAGGTACTGAATTTTACCCCTAGTAGATTAGAATAGACTCCTTGTCTCACTGACATTGAAAATTTGTGCATGGATTTAATTTCCTTCAGTACTTCTGGGAATCTGTAATGGTAAGGGCCCTCTTGGTACAAAAAAATGGCAGCAACGAAAGCAAGTGGGAGTCGATCTCCACTCCTCCTCTCCTATTTGACAATTTTAGCTTCTTTTTCTCCTTCCCTTCCTCTTCTTCAGAAAATACTTCTAAAAGGAAAAAAATCATTAATAATACTAATCCCAGAAAACAAAAAGAGAAGCCTATCTCTTCTCTAGAGTAGAAAGTAGAAACAGCTTTAAGGAAGCAAAACCCCAAGCAGAAAGGAAATTGCAGCCTTGCAGACAAGAGAGGAGATTTTAAGGTATTCCAGGGGGGATAGCTTCACTGAGTTCCACAGGTCATTGTTCTTCCTTCCCTGGGCCTCCTTAACATGCCTTGAATGGAAAGCTGCATGTGGCTGCTGTATGCACCTCCCTCTCCTCTAGAGTAGAACAGCTATAAGAAGCATTAAATCCAGTCTCCTCCTCTACAAACATTAGGGAAAGTATCCAGAAACTTAAGAGTGGTAACTGATGATTTTGTTAATCCTGGTCTTAATGAAAGTTATGAAAGGGGGGCCTGTGAGAGGTCCCCCCAATAATGGGCTGGATAAGGTGCGTTCTTAATCCCATTGCTGACACCCAGGCTCCTTTGAAGGGAAGAAAGGAAAGGCCCTTGGGGGAAAGGAGAGCCTAGTAATTTTCCCATTGCCACCAATGCGCTGAAAATAGACACTTTTTTTCAAATGCGGAACAAAAATGCTCATTAGTTAGTTTGCCTGTTTTCAGGAGGTGCTGGAAAACAAAGGGAGGGGGGCTTCCGGCATCCAGCAAGCAGAAACGGATAGCAATTCACCCGAAATGCACAAGCCTAATGGAAACAACTAGATGCTCCTGGAAAAAAAAGGTTCAATTAAATTGTGTTGCTACTGTAGCCTCCATTGATGCTTCTCTACAGTTATCCAGGCACATCTTCTAAATTTTTGAATACTCTGAATCACACATTTGTTTATTACAAATTTAAATTATTTTTACAGCTTCTGCAACCACTTCTCCCGATTCCGTTTGAACTTCCATGATGAAATAAAGAGACCAGATACAAAAAATGGATCTAAAAGGCCATTTCCTAACTTATTTATAATTCCTGGAACCACCTGTGAATGAAAACACTGTTAAGGGGGATTAACCTCTAAACACTTTACTCTTGTGTTATTAGCCAACCACCTAGAAAGAAGTGTCCTTGGGTCGGATGTGACTCCAAGAACATATGTGCACCATAGATCCTGAAGGCCAACCAAATTTGTTTGGCTGCACCTCTTGGCGATCATCAATGGAAGGCCATCCTGAGGCCACTCTCTCCCAAACCTCATAGTTTTTCAAGGGTAAGAACCTCCACTCCAACCCTAAGGATCAGGCCCGTAGCCAGGATTTTGATTTGGGGGGGGGAGGCTGAGTCTGAGTGAGAGAGGGTCTACCCTACCAAACTTGTTACCCCAATACCTTCATGCATAAGGGATATATTGAGCATGGTGATCAGATCATGATATGAATAAACATAACAGTTGAAATAATGTACCAGTAAGGCTTTCTTGCAGACCACCCTGAGAATTTCCGGGGACATGCTTGCTAAGGATAGCACTTTATTGCAGACCCACATCCCCAAAACTTATAGGAACTGTAATAGGAGTCAAGCCTTCGACCCCTAAAGGGGAGGGTCTGCTACAGTCTCTACTGGCACTATCTCACCTCTGCAATGCCAAAGGAACCTATTTAAGTGACTCAATTTCTAAGCCAATTCTCACAACCAACTGGAACACTGAGGGGTAGGTGAAAAAACTCTGGAGGGGGGTCACCCATCTCACACTGTTTCATGAAAATTCATACCCAGCCCATGAACAACCAATTCTACTCACACTGCCCATAGGATGGGAGGGTGGCCCACAAGACAAATGACCAAAGACCATTGCAAGTGCAGATCAGCTTTAAACAACCTGCTGATCTCCCCTTGTCACATGATAAGGAGCTCGTGAAGCCAGCCAGCCCCAACCAAGTCTGGCCTTTTTCATAGGCATCTTCCATAGGCTTTGCCTGCTTGCTGCGGGTGGGTTAATTAATTTTCCATCATCATTTTTCTAAAGCAAAGTTATGAACAGGGAATTGATAAGACATTTTGCATATACAGTCAGTCTTCCATATTCATATATTTGTACGTAAGTTTCAGTTATCCTTTGCTTTCAAATACTGTATATGTATTCCAAAAAGCAAACGTTGATTGTCCAATTTTGTATAAGATACTTATTTCACCATCATGAAAGTTGGAATTCAAATGGAAGTCCTGGAACCAAACCCTAACAGATAACAAGGAACCATTGTAATGACTTTTAATTATAATTTAATAATGGAATTCTATAAAAAGAAATTGTTGGCAGATTATTCAGTTCCATGGGGATTTTCAGCAATGACCTCAAGTTCTATTCCTGATTTTTTTTTAAAAAAGTTGTTTTGGTTTTCAGCTCAGCTTTAGATTCAGTTCAACTCTCTGATTATAAATACAAATTATCTTGGTCTGCTGTTGGCGTTCTTTGTATTTAAATCCATAAAGTGCCTCCATTTCACGCCATGTTGAATATTGGAAAATATTGCCAACAATTTGTTCAATTTACAACACCTGGATAGCTTCTCTGCATTTCTTGGTTTGCTCATTAAAAAGGGTAATCCACAATGTATTAGTACCTATGAAAACATCAGAATTTAGTGCCCATACCCCATAGACAGAGAAGCTGGAGTTTAATAACACAGAACAGACTGAATTTATGAGATGCCTAAGTGTTGTCTCTTCTGGCATTATATTTAGTTTCTAATGCACATAATTAGCCACAAGGATACACAGTAGCAGAACAAAGTGAAGGGCATTGGGTGTCACGGACTACCCTTGAATTAGCGGAGACAGATCAAGATATTATAGAAAACATGGGATTGTGTTCCCTGGCCAGTGCTGTGTTCCTGATTGGAATGTCATTTGCAGAGAAAGGAGAAAAGGAGGAAGATCCAGAAGGGCTTTACATGTTGTCACACAAGAGATGAACTGCCAAGGCTTCTTCCCACTCAGACCTCTTTCTTCTCAGTGGCTTCCCTCTTGGTCCCTCCCCCGTTTCATATAAGCTGTGGAAAGTTGCTGGTTGCCCTAAGATGCCAAGTAGGAATATTTAACTCGTGTGTGGTACCTATTTTCTTCCCTTCACTGCTTCCCCGCTTCCCCCCTTCCCTGCTTCCTTCCTTCCTTCCTTCCATTCAACACAGGTTATGCAGCATTTAGCTTAAGTTGTAGTGGGTGTTGTCCTCTGTGTAAATAGGTTAATTAGTCACAATTGGCAGAGATGTGCTAGTAGTGGAAATACAAGACATATAAGTGTGCTCCTGAAAGCTCATTTTCGGAGATTGTCCAGGCCAGAGATTTGTCAATGTTTGCTCCAAGACTCTGGAACTCCCTTTTTGGGAAGGTTAAGATGAATCCTGCTTTGCTGTCTATTTCTTAGCTGCTAAAAGACCTTTTGAATTACTAAATAAATTTGGGAACTTAATATTTTAGCAGAAGGGTGGAAAAACTCATTGACTGGTGTGTGAATTGGAACATCAGCAAGGACATCTGATGTATAATTTGTATTGGTACAGAACAGTGTGTAATACATGTTGGCACCCAATATGCATCATTTCACATTGTGTACTAGTGTGTATTTCATACTTATGCACATATTGCACCAGTGACCATTGCACACCAATTCACATCAAGCACTATGCTGGCTCTGTTACATAATGACATAGGAGCAGCTATTTGCTGGATATGGACATTATGCCACTGTATAATTCTAATTCTCACAAAGACATAATGCCCTAATAGGATTCCAGTGAAGATTTTTGAAATATGTCATACTACTTTTGATCTTTGCTTTTAAATCTATGTTTTAAATGGTTTTAATTTGATATACAGTTCACTATATCTTAAGCAGTTTTTAATGTTTTTAGCTACATGTATTTATACTTGTAATTATTTTTATGTTGTAATCTGTGCTGTTTCCCAGCTTTGATAAAAAGCCAAGGAAGGAATAATGGAACAGAATAGAATGCAGCAGAACAAGACATGATGTACATTCAACAGTAGGCCTTTTCAAATACTCAAAAACAGAAATGAAATAAATGTTAATGACGGTTAGGTCCATCTTTTCTATCACCATTTATGGCATCTTCCACAGATAGGGAGAGACATTCAGGGTGGGAGAGCCTCTCCTTTCTCCGAATGATCAAGAACATAGATTTTCCAGCGTTACTTTATTATGTGGAGAGTCTCCCTGCAGCAAGAAGGCTCTTGATAGAGATGGAGACAGCAATGAAGGCTAGGGTTATCTCACTCCCATTCTCAAATATTTACCTTGCTCAAAATTATGGATGCCTGAATAAGCTCATAGTCATGACCAGAAACGGGGTCAATCAATGTTAAGTCAACACAATATGAAAATCCCATTGGTTTAATAGATTTACTCTAACTGGAACTAGTAGTGTGATTTAGGTTCTAGACAACATGTGTATTCATGATAGGAATACAAATCCTTGCTCAGTTTGTTCTTGCATGAAATAATAAAGGAAGTTAAGGGCTTTCCCCCTGCAATACATTTTAGAATATTTCAGTAGAGTTTTTGTTTTAGAGAAATTGTTCAGTTTTGTGAAAATAATACTTTTTTCCCTCTAAACAAGCAAACTTTAGTTGGGACTACCAACAGAATTTAGACCAAATTCTGTTGGTAATCCCAACTAGAGTTCATTTGTCTGTTTGCTAACTTATTTAATGAGGTAGTTTATGACTCATCTTTTCCCTAAAGCATATTCATTGGGTGAGTCCAAATGAATAAACCCACTGAATCAATTTCTGATTGTTGTGTCAACATATGGGTAAATCCCACTGCATCAATGGGTCTATTTTAGTAGGGTTAATCAATGGGATTCAAGGAAATAACTTTTCTGCAAAGTATAGTAGATGCTTAGTTAACGGTAACACTCAAGCACTCAGCAAATAATAATAATAATCAAAGAAATAATACTTTAAATAAAAATGGAAATAAAATCATTTTAGCAGAAGTGTTATTTTAAGTTTTTTCTTTATTTGTCTTTGTATTTCATTACTGTATTTCAGTATTAACATTAAGTCAATACAGAGTCTATAATATGGTATAATATGGGGTAAAACACTTGTTACAGCTATTTTTTATGGTGACTCACTTTCAAACAAGTAAAAACTACATTTATCTGACATCTACCAGTTCCCCTGCATTCTGATTAACTTAAAATCTACTGTGTACTGTTTTCTGTATATTCATTCTGAAAAACTGTTTTTAACATAAATTTTTTTTCATTCTCACATGCAGGGATGACACCGTTGAAACTCCTAATTTGTACTCAGAAATCCAGAAATTGGGAAGAAGTGGAAGGTATGAGATGTTAATCACTTTCCTATCCTGTTTATTATCTTGTAAAACTACCTAATTGGTTTTGACCTGGGGAGGAGGTATATGTTGAACCAGAATATGGATACAAAGAATACACTCTCAGTAACCTCATTCTCAGTAAGAAAGATTGTCTCAACATCTTAACATTTCCATTGTGGACATGTTCACCTCCTGATTATTATTATTATTATTATTATTTGCATTTTTGTGAAAATTTTGTTTGCAAAAAAACCCCACAAAGAAATATCAAAAACATACAATATCACAGAAGAGAGAACTTTTGTAATGATTTGTGTTTGCATGTGAACAGGAAACAAACTGATTTTACATCCAGAAGAGCAATAGAGCAACAAGTCTCTGCTATATTCCTTTTCCACATTTAGTGGGATGGATGACAACTGTTTTGTTAAACATATTCTAGAATATTTGACAGGCATCAGTGTATTAAATTTGGCACACTCTAATCCCTCTGACACAAGTGAAGCTCCTTGGGCATTTCATTAGTCGGTCAAAAGAAATTAAATCAGAAGTTATACACAAATTCAAGAGGAATACTTTCAGGGTAAAATCAGATCATTAAGTGGCATATATTTTTGACAGATTTCAATGAGTTTGCTGCCTTTTGGCTTATGAAGTCTGACAAATTGGAAGACCACCCTCTACATCATTAGGAATATGAAGATGACAACAGACATAATACAGCAGGAGACTGGTAATGATAAAAGAGGAGAAATTCTTAGAAAAAGCAGAAATTAGTTTCTGGTGTAGATGCCAAACACTCAAAATTCCTAAGGCGTAGCCACTTCTCTGCTTTAATAAAATCATATTCTTAAATATGGAACACAATTTGCCATTGCTATGAAAAGAAAATGCTTAAAATAATTGTAGGATTGAAATCCAACACCATGCTTCTGTAGTATGGGCCTCCATTAATGTAGTTACATGATTGTTGCACTATACAACCTTTCTGCACAATGCTGATGCTGAGGAATCAACCTATCTGGTTGGTTCTTTTATTCCAGAGAATTCAATGGTACATTGAAGGCACTGAAGAATAGCTGTGCACCATTCTTGAATATGAAACTGCAGGTCTGGAATAATAATAACAATAACAATAACAATAATAATAACAATAACTGTATTCTTATATCCCACCACCATCTCCCCAAAGGGACTCGGGGCGGCTTACAAGATGCACAAAGTGCCTAAAAACAAACATAAAAGTGAACACAATATACCTACTTTATAGGCATGGTTTAGAATCCTAAAATCGGGATTCTAAAATCAAATGGGGGGGGGGGGTGTTTATTAGTATATCAAAGACTTACACAAATTTTTGCAAAAACTTCTAAAATGTAACGTAAGTATTAACAAAATTCTAAATTGGTTCTAAAGTCTGAAAAGCAGGGAAACAGTTAAAAATCAAGGGGGGAACATTCCCCTTCACCTCTGCAGTGCAATTAAGTGGAGCTGTACATGTATAACATAAATATAAGAGGTAGTAGCTACTTGCTCTCAGGACAATTGTGAAAGTGAAGTACGATTCTCATCCCCCCTTATTATTTCCCCTTTCCCTCCTTTCTTCCTTCTCTACCCTCTTCTTTCATTCCTTCCTTTGCTCTTTGGTTCCCCATCCCTTCTTTTTCTCTTTCCTTCCTTCCCTCCCCCCTTTTCTACTTCTTCCTTTGTCTCCTTCCTTCCTTTGTTCACATTTTATTTCCCTAATAGCAATTAAACAGAAAGAAATATGTATAATATATAGACTTTCTGCTGTGCTTTCTGCAACCGAACTTGCCTATCTCAGATTGGCCTCTTTAGTCATCAGCGCGCTTGTAAAAAGCGTGGGATGAGTCCTTCCTGAATCTTCTCTCGTGAAGTAATGCCGAGAGAGAGATGTATTAATGCAGTGGTTCCTCATGTTGTGGTGACCCCCATCCATATTTTCGTTGCTACTTCATAATTTTGTTACTCTTATGAATTCTAATGCAAATATCTAATATGCAGGATGTATTTTCATTGTTACAAATTTACAAAAGTTAAAGCATAGGGATTAATCACAAAAACAATATGTTTGGGGGAGGATGGACAACGGATGATGGGATTTGCAGTACCTTCGACGAATTCAGCTCTGACTTCCACAGCTGAGACCCCATGAATGACAGACCTGGACCAAACTTGGCACACAGAACCCCCATGACCCACAGAAAATACTGGAGGGGTTTGGGAGGAATTGACAGTGATTTAGGGAGATAACTCAGAACCCAAACAATCCTGGATCAGGACCAAACTTGGCATGAATACTCAATATGCCCAAATGTGAACGCAGATGGAGTTTGGGGAAAATAGACCTTGACATTTGGGAGTTGTAGTTGCTGGGATTTATAGTTCACCTTCAATCAAAGAGCATTCTGAACTCCACCAATGACAGAATTGGGCCAAACTGCGCCGGCGAGCGCGGGGGGAAAGAGGGGCGAAGGAGGAGGCAATCAGCTGATTGCCTCCTCCTTCGCCCCTCTTTCCCCCCCGCGCTCGCCGGCGCCCTCGCTCACCCCCTCGCCTCTCTCTAGCCCCGATGCATGGATCGGGGCTGGAGAGAGGCAGAGAGGCACGCGGGGGCCTTTCTCCTCCTCTCTCGCCAATGGCAGGCTGGCGAGAGAGGAGGGGAAAGGCCCCCGCGCCCCTCTCTGCCTCTCTTTAGCCCCGATGCATGGATCGGGGCTGGAGAGAGGCAGAGAGGCGCGCGGGGGCCTTTCTCCTCCTCTCTCGCCAATGGCAGGCTGGCGAGAGAGGAGGAGAAAGGCCCCCTCTTCCTCTCTCGCCAGCCTGCCATTGGCGAGAGAGGAGGAGGAGGCCCTCGCTCACCCCCCTCGCCTATCTCTAGCCCCGATCCTGAGGGAGTGAGGGCCCAAGTTTGCCCAGGCTGAGAGGAAAAGGAAGAGGCCTGAGGCTGTGAGGAATGGTGGGAGTTGAAGTCCAAAACACGTACCTGGAGGGCTGAAGCTGGCCCCTGCGATGGGGCATGGCAGAGCAACGGGGAAGAGAAGGGGGGGGAAGCCTGGAGGACTACACTTTCCAGAATGCATTGCCTACCTAGCAGCAGCGTCACTTCCAGTTCCCCATAGAAATGCGGGAAAAAGAAGAAGCTGAATGAAGGCGGGAAGGAATTGAGGGGTGAGTAGACAGTGAGAAGTGAGTAGTAAAATTATTTATTAATTAATACTTAAGAATATCTTACTATCCTAAAGCAAATTGTTGGCCTCAATGACCGTAAAAGAAAGTCTACTTCCTGGTTCGCGGCAGCGATACGTAAAACCTCAAAAGTCCCATTACATACGAATCTCTTACGAATCCTTTTAATTTCCGTTTCATTTTTCTCATGCCTACTACTTTACTTACTGAGGTGATCTCACACAGTCCAAGGATGATCGTCTTTCAAGTGTAGTGTCTGAGCAGTGGGTCTATAGGCGGCTGTTGAGCCCTATTCTTGATTCACATATTTTCTCACAGGGAGGACATCGGTTTCCAGGTGGAAGGCTGTCCCAGTCAGTGTTGGCTTGATGCTCCTTCCTCTTGGCACGTTTCTCCCTTTCACCCTCAATTCATGCGTCATCAAATTCCACAGTTCTGCTGGTCACATCTGACTTTCAGTTAGAGCACTCAAGGGCCAGGGCTTCCCAGTTCTTGGCGTCTATGTCACAGTTTTTAAGGTTGGCTTTAAGCCCATCTTTAAATCTCTTTTCCTGTCCACCAACATTTCATTTTGCACACTTGAGTTGGGAGTATAGTAACTGCTTTGGGAGATGGTGAACAGGAATTCAGACAACATGGCCAGTCCAGTGGAGTTGATGACACAGGAGCATCGCTTCAATGCTGGTGGCCTTTGCTTCTGCTAGCACACTGACATTTGTCTGCCTGTCTTCTTCCCAAGAGATTTGCAGGATTATTGGAGGCAACACTGATGGATTCATTCCTGGAGTTGAGTGTAACGTCTGTAGACAGTCTAAAATAAAACACATGCACATATAAAAACATCAATTCAGACTAAATCAAGCTTTGATCCCCTGTTGATTTAGTCCCAATCTTGTTAGATGTATGGGATCAAATGTTGAATGGTCAATCAACAACTTGATTAATAACATTGATTCTGTAACTGTATTCTAGTCAGGACTAACAATAGGATTTAGACTAAATAATAAGGCCATACTTGTAGAATTCTGTTTACACAACCATTAATTCAAATGGCCTGTTTCATTATGCCCAAAGAAGAACAATGCCATGTGTAATAGAGCTTAAATGTGTGTATGTCACCAACTGTATAAATGGTTTTCTGAAAAGAAATTGGCACTGATAACATCTTCACTAGAAAGGGTACATATCACATCCTCCACTGCCACTCTGGGCTGCAATTTTCATCATGCCTGCACAATATTCTCTTTCTGCACTTTGCTGTTTCTGTTTCCATTAGCACTGCCATTTGAGGCCAATGGCAGGGTTGGCCATGTTATTTCTTCCTAATGTTATCGAATTGTGTACTCTGTCTAACTGTAGGGACGACCATCTCATTCCATCCCCATTCTGTCACGTGGTAGATTTGGCTGAGCACTCCATCGTTCTTCTGCTCAATGATAGGTCCCAACCATGTTGCCCCAATTTAATTCTGTCCAATGCAATTTCCCTCTTGGTCATTATGCTTTCTTTCCACAAGGTAGCTTTGTAGCTATGATGTAGGTAGGTCCCTTTGGTAAATGTATCATGGTACTAGTAAAATATGTACATAACCAGAAACAAACAGCATAGGGTAGCACCACATCAAAAAGGCATAGAGGATGAAAGCTCAGTCAGCATCTGTGGACACTCCTTCCCCCAAATACTTTCAGTTTGATGAAGAGGCTTTGCTTTGAATTGGAATAGAATTTTGGAATTCCAATAGGAATCAAGCAATGTCTAATCCATTCAGTTTTTTTATCCACGGAGATCTTGTAAGTGCTTTTAATAAAATGTAGCTAAACCCATTTAAAAGTATTAAGAGCATCCTATTAAAATTGCCTGTCAAAAAGCAATAAATCATACGTAGTAATGCTAGACAACTGATAGTAGTTGCGTGCCTTTCAGTCTTTCTTGGGAATAACAGAGATATAACTTTTCAGAGTGTGTCCCTACTCTTTGCAGATTTCCTTTGGCCATATGTTGTGTTAGTTAAAGGAAACCTTTCCACCATTGATCCCAAAGCCAAGAGAGAGTTTGTTCTGTTTCGTTATAAAAAGAACATCACTTTCTGCAATGCCAGCTCATGAATATGCATCAACAGTTGTCCATATCTAATGTTAGGAGCAATGGATGAAAATGTTATTTTTCTGGACTGTAAATCTGAAGAGTTGTACAGTTAGCAAGAGTATTGAGAGCTGAAGTGGCCTGAGTATTGGATTAGAACTTTGGGAATAAAGAATTCTTGTTTGGCCATGCAAATCCACTAAGGTTGGATCTAAGGTTGCTGCCTGCTCAGCCCTGGGCTTACCCACAAGGAGACCTGCAGCCACACCCTCATTCCAGCTAGCTGACCCAGCAGCCTCCATTTAGAGAACATAAAAGGACTGACCTTGAGGCCTGGAAGAGCCTTTTAAGTCCTGCTGCAGGAGAGACCCTGGGGCCTGAGTATTGCCATCCAGCTTTGCTGCCTACTCAGCCCTGGGCTTACCCATGAGGAAACCTGCTGCAGCCACACCCTCATTCCAGCTAGCTGACCCAGCAGCCTCCAAGGAGGGAATGTGGCCCCTGCAGCCTCACCACAAGGCCACTTTAATGGCCGTGCTGCCTGTCACTCGACTGCCAGAACACCTGCATGGGGAGTCTCCATGTGGACATTGGAACACCTGTGCGGGTGCTTGTTTTCAGGGTTCCCCCCACCACACCTGTTGCTTCTGGCCATTTATTCCATCAGCCCACTTTGGTTGGGATGGAATGTTTAATTTTAAGCTTTTTTATTGTATTTATATTTGAATTGTTTAATTATTATGTCAGGTTGATTGCAGTATGTTTAAACTGATACATTAATTGTTTAAATTGATATTTCATGTTTATTATTATATGTGTAATGCAGCATTGTATGCCATGGACTGTATGCCACCCTGAGTCCCCCATTGGGGTGAGAAGAACGGAGTATAATTGTATAATAATAATAATAATAATAATAATAATAATCTGCCGCATATCCCAAAATCTGATCCCAGATTATCTGGCAATGTAGACTCATATAATACAGAATCAAAGCAGATAATCTGGGTGTAAACATGTTCACATGTTAACATGTTAACTCGAATTCTGTTGGTACACTATGTTGGTATATTCAGTAGGAGGAAAAGGCTATTTATGGGTACAAAGGAACACAGCAATGGAGAAATAGTGTGTCCAAAGTCAACAAATTTGAGCCCGATTTTCATTTCTAGTCTCATGTTGAGCAAATCCAGTAATTCAATCTTATTGGCCCATCATTCATTTATGTAATATGCACCCTGCCTTTGTCCCACTGTGGGACCTCAGACAACTATAGAGCATAGAAGCAAACAAAACAAAAGGTTTTTCAAATCCTGTTAAAAAGGAGGATAAGGATGATAAAATTATACAGCTCTCCAAATATGAGATAATATGTTGCTGAAGGCTTTCATGGCTGGAATCACTGGGTTGCTGTGAGTTTTTGGGGCTGTATGGCCATCTTCCAGAAGTATTCTGTCCTGATGTTTCTCCTTCATCTATGGCAGGGATACTCAGAGGTTGTGAGGTCTGCTGGAAACTAGGCAAGTGAGGTTTATATATCTGTGGGATGTCCAGGGTGGGAGAAAGAACTCCTGTCTGCTTGAGGCAAGTGTGAATGTTGCAATTATAATATAATAACTTTCCTTTTAATACCCCACCTCCATCTCCCCGAAGGAACTCGGGACAGCTTACATGGGGGTAGGCCCAATAGTACAGTTAAAAACATGACATATTAAAATCACATAAACAAAATAATAACAGAAGCTGTATCTGTATATCTGTATCTGTATACCTTTATAAAACGGAATGTTTGTATGTGTGTATGTGTGTATGTGTGTATGCGGAGGGCGGGAGGGCAGAAGGACGGAAGCAGCCACTTTCACAGGCCAGGGTGGATATGTGGCAGCCACTTTCACAGGCCAGGGTGGATATGTGGCAGCCACTTTCACAGGCCAGGGCGGATATGGGGCAGCCACTTTCACATTCCAGGGCGGATATGGGGCAGCCACTTTCACAGGCCAGGGCAGATATGGGGCAGCCACTTTCACAGGCCAGGGCGGATATGTGGCAGCAACTTTCACAGGCCAGGGCGGATATATGGCAGCCACATTCACAGGCCAGGGCGGATATGTGGCAGCCACTTTCACAGGCCAGGGGCGGATATGGTGGCAGCCACTTTCACAGGCCAGGGCGGATATGTGGCAGCCACTTTCACAGGCCAGGGCGGATATGTGGCAGCCACTTTCACAGGCCAGGGCAGATATGTGGCAGCCACTTTCACAGGCCAGGGCAGATATGGGGCAGCCACTTTCACAGGCCAGGACGGATATGGGGCAGCCACTTTCACAGGCCAGGGCGGATATGGGGCAGCCACTTTCACAGGCCAGGGCGGATATGGGGCAGCCACTTTCACAGGCCAGGGCGGATATGGGGCAGCCACTTTCACAGGCCAGGGCAGATATGTGGCAGCCACTTTCACAGGCCAGGGCGGATATGTGGCAGCCACTTTCACAGGCCAGGGCGGATATGGGGCAGCCACTTTCACAGGCCAGGGCGGATATGTGGCAGCCACTTTCACAGGCC
Organism: Anolis apletophallus; assembly: GCA_030556195.1. Lineage (NCBI taxonomy): Eukaryota > Metazoa > Chordata > Lepidosauria > Squamata > Anolidae > Anolis > Anolis apletophallus. The sequence goes on along the minus strand of JARBWK010000012.1, from coordinate 105,325,626 downwards.
ACAGCGACCAGCGCGGGTGATGGAGCTGCACCAAACTTGGTACACAGAGCCCCCCTAACCCCCTTTACGTCCTGGCGCGGGTCGGGGGACATGACCCACGGATTATGGGATTTGTAGTACTTTCCAACACTTTGGTTCCCACAGACCACTGAGGCCACCAAAAAGGACCAATACAGACCACACTCAGCACACACAGCCCCCATGACCCACTCTACGTCCTGGTGCGGTTCGGAGGAGGGTGGACCATGGATGATGGGACTTGAAGTGCCTCTACTCACTTCCCAAGTCCGCTGCAACCCTCATCCAATCACTGATCGAGACTAAACTTGGCACACATAACCCCCATGACTGCCTTCATGTCCTGGTGAGGTTTGGGGGGAGGACTGACAATGGATGATGGGATTTGTAGTACTTTTACACCCCTCTGTTCCCACAGACCACTGTGGCCCCCAACAAACACTGATAAAGACCACACTTGGCACACAGAGCCCCAGTGACCCAGTCCACAGCCTACTGAAGTTTGGAGGGTGACAGAACATGGATGATGGGTCTTGCAGTACCTTCCCTCACTTTCCAAGACTGCTACAAACCTAATCCTATGATTGATCAACACCAAACTTGCCACACAGAGCCCTCATGACCCACTCTACATTCTGGTGCAGTTTGGAGGAGGGTGGACCATGGATGATGGGACTTGAAGTACCTCTACTCACTTCCCAAGTCTGCTGCGACCCTCATCCAATTACCGATTGAGACCAAACTTGGCACACACAACCCCCATGACTGCCTTCATGTCCTGGTGAGGTTCGGGGGAGGACTGACAATGGATGATGGAATTTGTAGTATTTTCACACCCCTCTGTTCCCACAGACCACTGTGGCCCCCAAAAAACTCCGAGAAAGTCCACACTTGGCACACAGAGCCCCAGTGACCCACTCTACATCCTACTGAAGTTTGGAGGGGGACAGAACATGGATGATGGGACTTGCAGTACCTTCCCTCACTTCCCAGTCCTGCTACAAACCTAATTCAATGACTGATCAACACCAAATCTGGCACACAGAGCCCTCATGACCCACTCTACAGCCTGGTGCAGTTTACTGTGAGACGGACCACAGATGATGGGACTTGAAGTACCTTCACTCACTTCTGAAAAACAATGCATCCCTCATCCATTCACCAATACAGACCAAACTTAGCACACAGAGCCCCCATGACCCAATCTACATCCTACTACACTTGGGGGGGGGGGGTATGGCCGAACCAGGAAGCCCCAAATCCAGCAGAGAGTCCCCAGTATTCCTTTTGGCCCATGGCCTAAGTTGCACCAGTACCAGACCCTTTTTTTCCTTCTGCCCCAGCCAGTTCCATAGTTCACCACACCAACTTCGTCCCTCCTCCTAAGCCTAGCCACCATTGCCTCCCCTCACCCCATCTACACAACATTTGCACAGCCAATAGCACATGAAAAAAACATTTTAGCAAACATCCCACAGCATGGCAATGCATCAGAAATACTTCACATAACATTGCATAAACAATAGAATATAACATTTTCCCAGCGCCCACACCATCCCATACATTCCCATAACCCACACAATCCCATAAGCCAACCCCTGCACAAAAATCACAAACTCTCTTCCATGCCACTAAGCCACAACAGACTGGCTACTCTCCACCCAGGCCTGTGCAAGGCCGCTGCAGTACCACCACCCACCACGAGGGCCGAAACGCCCGTCCCTCCCCTCACCGCTATAAGAAAAAACCCCAAAACAACCCAAACACTACCAAAACAACAAACAAGACCCTTCCCCTTTGTCCCTACCTTATCTTCCATCCTTCTCCGACCAGTCCGACACTTCTGGCCTCTAGGGGGGGCGCGCGGGCGAGACGCACCTCTGCAGACTCGCCCGCCCCAGACGCCATCTTGGAAAAGTGGGGGCCCTTACCGAGGGTGGGGGCAAGGAGCGGAGCGATCCGCGGATAAGTGAGATCGCCATAGGAAGAGTGGATTCAGTATCCACACTTTGGAAGTGTCCCCGATTTGCCCCGCTGTTGTCCCCGAAGCACTCTGCCTCTTCCCCCATCTTGTCTCTGCTTCTTTCTTCTCCCGTTCTCCCTCCCATGCCTGGGGGAAGCCCGGAAAGGCGGCCGCTCGCAATCAACAACCTGGCTCCCAGCTGAGCGCTCAGTTCACCCGAGGACAAATCGGCCCCCACCTTTTTTTCTCGCATTAAGTCCCATTGCCTCTAGCAGCAATAACGGATCCAAAACCGGCAGCGGGTCAACGGTTTTGGACTGTAAGGATCCTGAAGGGGGGAATGGGACCCCAAGCCTCTTGCCGACCGGGGAGGCACGGAGCCCAAGTACCAGAACTCTTTTCTCTCTGCTTTTTGACCACTTCTTCCTTGAACGAATGAAGGTCCCTTTGCCTGGCTGGAAACTGCCAGGGGGAACCAAAGAGAACAACCATGGACTATGGGGGAAGGAAAGATGCCTTTGCCTCGATGGATCACCTTCAGAAGGGTTAAGGGAAGGGATCCATGCAAATAGGGGGGCCTCGAACCAATAACCCGGGTCTGTGCAGGCTGGGACCTGAAGTTCACCCAAGGACACTGGTCATGGACTCTTCCTGCTGCCATTTCCCACTACTTTGAGTTCAGCTCCATGTGGGCTGACCCAGGATCCCCACCCTCAGACTCTCTCTCTCCCCCCTGATCACAGACTTTATAGTTTCCCCAAGTACACTGGCCCATTTTGCCCTTTCTTCATGCTACATAACCCGGATTATCCCTGGACTGCTCTTCACAGCTGATTCCAGCAAGAGCCTTGCCACAGCCCATAGATCATGGACCCCAGAGGCTCCCTTTCTGGGTAAACCGTGTCCGATGTTTTCCGGAGGGGTTTTGCCCAGATTGCAAGGGGACTGAAAGGGAACCCAGGTCTTTTGGGCTTTGGGAGAAGCAGTTCACCAAGGACACTCCCCAGTTGAACATTCCCAGCCCTTTCCCTTCTGACCACATGGACTTTGTGACTCTTTGCCAATCTACTGCACTCCAGAAGTCATTCTGCCCCTTTGGAGAATTATAGTTTCCACAAGGACGTTCCTTCCTTTGGACATTTCCTGCTTTCCCCTTTCACATCATGGACCCTCAAATGACTTTGCCCCTGCTTGGCACCCCAGCCCCAAAGGCTCTACAGTTCTCAAGGACCATGGAGGACTACAACTCCCTGGAAGTGCCTGTTTTGAAGATCATTACTCTGGGAGCAACAGCTGCATGGGAATGTATTTGGGGATGATTGCTGGGGATCCCTGTATTGTCTTGTACTTTGTACCCCTTTGTGTGTTCCCTTTTGTGTCAATGTAACTTCTAAGTTAATGCCCTCAGCAGAGCGTTCCAAGGATGAACAGCACAATAATCCACTTTTCTACCCATTTTTACCTTGCACAAATAATAACCCTGGGGAAGAGACGTTGGGTTTCTTCGTGGGGTGAGGCCCACACTTTATGCCCAAGGCTTCCCTGCATATATCCCTGTCATCTTCGGAGCTTGGCCAATGGGAAGGGAATATGTAAGGTCATCTAGTCAAACCCCAAAACATGGTTGATTCATGCGGGCTTCGGACCCCCGCAGCCAGCCCTAATAACTATCTCTCAGGACCATTCTAAGCTAAGCAACCATGCTTCCAAACTCAGCCAGGGCTCTCTTTGCGGAGAGTTCCCCTGGTAAACAAATAATACATTTTCTGGCCATATGGTGCTTTTTTCCACCAATATGGGAGGGAGGTCAGGTGTTCTGTGGAACATAGATTCCGCCATTATGAGCCTGGATCCCCCCCGCTCGTGTTCCCCCTTGGCCTCGGAGCTGGACCCCCAAGGGGTCATGGGCTCTAGCAAACCCAAGTCACAGCCACCCCATAGCTGGACCTGAGTGGGCTTCGGAACCCCGCTTGCCAGCTGCAATAACTTATGCTTTGACCATTTTAAACTGAGAAACCATGCTTCCCGCTAGACTGAAACTCTCAACACAAAGGAGTTTCAGCCAGGACAAAAGACTCCCATTAAGGCACTCAGGACAAACAATAAACAGGAAGGTGGGCTTTCACATCGAAGGCCCCCCGGCCGCAAGGCATCTCAGCCATAAGTTACTTCCTCCACCCAGCCGTTTCTCCCTTTGTGTCTTTTCCCGCCTTGCTAGCTAGCTAGGATAGGCTCGTTTGAATTCTGGCGCGCTTCTCCTATTGGCCAAAGCGCGCCGGTCTCCTCCTGGCTCAGCTGACTTTGACAGCCAGGCCAATCAGCTGAAGCTACACATGGAAGGGGAAGGCGCCCGATTCAAATGTAAATGACTGCTTTTGACTGCTTTTCTATATATTGGACTGCTTTTCCATTAAAGACTATGTTTTTGCCTTTGGATTCCTGGCGTGGCATTGCATCCTATTCAGATGAATTAGAGTCTTCTCTCGGTAGTGGCGTACTTCCGTCTGGGTGAGCATTGATCTGGGTTTCTATGGGATTTGTAGTTCTGGGAAGATCATCCAGATTTTGGGCCTCGATCCTCGCTTTTAGGGGTGGCCTGGGCTCTCTCCCCTTAAGGGAAGGCCCCCTAAACGTGGTTCGGTAATAGGGGGACAGAGATGATGGGACTTGCACTACCTTCAGTAATTTCATGATACCACTGCAACTCCCAATAATGATGGATCAAGACCAAACTTGGCACACAGAGCCCCCATGACCCACTCTACATCCTGCTGCGCTTCACAAATAACCCGGGCAGGGCCGGGTCCCCAAGCTAGTAACAGTATAAAAACAACAACAAAATTAAACAATATATAAAATCAAATGTCAGGGTCAACAATCAGTAGTAAATTCAGTGTCTCATCATGGGTGGGCTGACTGGTGCCAAAACAATAGAGGATTGTGGTGCAGCTAGTTAGTAGTCAGCTGCATTAAATCACTACTGACTGAGAGGTTATGAGTTTGAAGCCAGCTCGGGTCAGAGGAAGCTCCCAACCAATGCAACCCAAAAGATAGTTACATCTGTCGAGTAGGAAATGTAGGTACTGCTTTTTGCGGGGAGGTTTATTTAATGAATCTACAACACCATAAACCTTCCAGCAGCATGGGTAAGAATGAGGAAGTACTCCATCAAGGACTTGGTGTCACAAGTGGATGGTGAAGTGACAGCTCCCCTTGTGGCTGGAATCAAGCATACTCTCATGAAGCTGGAAAAAGCTGGAATGTTAAATTGCATCTGTGTCTGTCTATATATGTTGAATGTCTACATGGCATTGAATGTGTGCCATGTATATGTACATTGTAATCCACCCTGAGTCCTCTGTGGGGGGAGAAGGGCAGAACATAAATACGATAAATAAATAAATAAATAAATAATAGAGCTAATGAGTAAGGTGCATGTATCATATAGCAGCATTCATGACAAGAAAATGTATCAATAAAGGTTGGTATATAACACCAATAAAGTGCTTAAGGACAGGTTGTGTGTGTGTGTGTGTGTGTGTGTGTGTGTGTGAGAGAGAGAGAGAGAGAGAAGGTGAGAGAGTTAGAGAGTGAGTGAGTGAGTGAGTGAGAGTGAGTGAGTAAAAGAGTGAGAGAGTGAGTGAGAGAGAGAGACCAGCTATCCAAGGAATTGTCGAGTCAAAGGTGCAGTGGAACATCCAAGTCTTTAAGTCCTTGCAGAAAGTGGACAGAGAGGGTGCTAGCTGGATCTCCCTAGGGAGGTAATTCCAGAGCCGGGGTGCCACAACTGAGAAAGCCCTTTCCCTCATCCCCACCAACTGCTCCTGAGACCTGAGACAGAGGAGGAAGCGAGAGAAGAGTCTCCTCAGAAGATCTTAAAGATAGCATCAGTTCATTGGAGAAGATGTGACAGGCAGGTTTTGAACCTTTCAGAGGTTTATAGGTGATGACTGAAAACTTGAATTGGGATCAGAAACTTATGGGCAGCCAGTGGGGCTGACTGCTCCCTGTACTTTGTTCCAGTTAACAATCTGGCCACTGACCTTTGCACCAACTGCAGTTTCCAGGCCATCTTCAAGGGTAGCCCCACATAGAGTGCATTACAGTAATCCAACATTGAGGTAACTAAGGCATGCAGCATCAGCCATGCCACTCCCAATACAATAGAAAAATGGGGCACCTTGGTCACTAAAAAGGAAATGTTCTCTAAATGTTCCCACACCTACATCCTAGTGGGGACAGTCCACTGACTCACCGGTCCCGACTTTAGAGGCCGCTCATCGTTGGTCTGTACCAGAAGGGGTTTGGCAGAGCAGGTAAAAGTGGTGGTTAATGCCTCCCTTCGGGAAGGCAGCATTCCAGCCAGCTTAAAACAAGCTGTTATCGAACCGCTATTAAAGAAACCATCACTGGACCCCACACAATTCGTCAACTATTGGCCAGTTTCCAATCTCCCCTATTTGAGCAGTCCTGAAATGTATGGTGGCCTTGCAACTCCAGGAATTCTTGGGAGACACTGATTATCTGGAACCAGCGCAGTCTGGCTTTAGGCGGGGACATGGTACTGAGACAGCCTTGGTCGTCTTAGTGGATGATCTACACCAGGAGCTCGACAGGGGGAGTGTGTCCCTGTTGATTCTGCTGGACCTCTCATCGGGCTTCGATACCCTCAACCATGGTATCCTTCTGAGACGCCTCGCAGGAATGGGCCTTGGGGGTACTGCTCTGCAGTGGCTCCAATCCTTCCTTGAGAGTCGGTCCTAGAAGGTGTTGCTAGGGGACTCCTGCTCGGCTCCATGGCCATTGTACTGTGGGGGTACCGCAGGGCTCAGTACTGTCCCCTATGTTGTTCAACATATACATGAAGCCATTGGGGGAGATCATCCGGAGTGCGGTGTCATCTGTATGCAGATGATGTCCAATTCTGTCACTCCTTACCACCTGCTACTAAGGAGGATGTTCAAGTCCTGAACCGGTGCTTGGCCGCTGTAACAGACTGGATGAGGGCTCACAGATTGAAACTAAATCCATACAAGACAGAGGTACTCCTGGTCAGTCGTAAGGCTGAACAGGGTATAGGGTTACAGCCTGTGCTTGATGGGGTTACGCTCCCCCTGAAGGTGCAGGTTCGCAGTCTGGGAGTGATCCTGGACTCATCGCTGAGCCTGGAATCCCAGGTCTCAGGGTGGCCAGGGGAGCTTTTGCACAGCTTAGGCTTGTGCGCCAGCTGCTCCTGTACCTTGGGAAGTCGGACTTGGCCACGGTGGCCCACACTCTGGTTACATCCTGTATAGCTACTGCAACGCTGTCTACATGAGGTTGCCTATGAAGACTGCAATTAGTCCAGCGCTCAGCAGCCAGATTACTAACGGGAGCGGTGTACAGCTAGCTCCACTGGCTGCCAATTAGCTTCTGAGCATAATTCAAAGTGCTGGTGTTGACCTACAAAACCCTATACAGTACCGGCCCAGTTTACCTGTCTGAACGTATTCTCCCCTAGGAACTGTCAAGAGTGTTAAGATTGTCTGGAGAGGCCCTGCTCTCGGTCCCACCATCTTTGCAAGCACGTCTGGTGGGGACGAGGGGCATGGCCTTTTCTGTGGTGGCCCCCTGGCTATGGAATTCTCTCCTAAATGAAATTAGATCTGCCCCCTCCCTCCTGAATTTTAGGAAGTGGGTGAAAACGCAGCTGTGCAATGAGGCCTTCGCAGAATGAAGGAGGAGATCGCGAATTGACTAAAGTTGCTAACCACTAGATATGTACCGATTATAGGGATTGAGTTGGACTCGATTTTACTTTGGCGAAAGGCTTTTAAAATGTATTTATTGTATTTGTAATTAGTAATTTTATTGTAAATTTATGATGTTTTAGATTTACCCCCGAGATCACTGCGCTCAGATGAACAGAATCTGTTGACGATACCACCAATCCGCTCCTGCCACCTGTCTGCGACTAGACAGAGAGCCAGGGGCGGCTTTTACCGGAGGCCAATTAAGCGGCTGCCTCACGGCGCAACGCCACCACATGGCTCAAGGGGGCCATTGCATGGGGAATGGCGTCTCCACCAGGCTGCAAAATGCTCCCTCCTGGGCTGGTTTCATTTGGGAAGTTGCTGGAAGTGCGTTTAGCAACTCTTTGTCCCTCAAGCGCTCCGACCCATGCATGAAAGTTCCGCCTTTTCACCTCCTGGAGTCAGACGGGGCAGAGGAGGAGGAGGATACTAACGGGAGCGGTGTACAGCTAGCTCCACTGGCTGCCAATTGGCTTCTGAGCATAATTCAAAGTGCTGGTGTTGACCTACAAAACCCTATACAGTACCGGCCCAGTTTACCTGTCTGAACGTATTCTCCCTAGGAACTGTCAAGAGTGTTAAGATTGTCTGGAGAGGCCCTGCTCTCGGTCCCACCATCTTTGCAAGCACGTCTGGTGGGGACGAGGGCAGGGCCTTTTCTGTGGTGGCCCCCTGGCTATGGAATTCTCTCTAAATGAAATTAGATCTGCCCCTCCCTCCTGAATTTTAGGAAGTGGGTGAAAACGCAGCTGTGCAATGAGGCCTTCGCAGAATGAAGGAGGAGATCGCGAATTGACTAAAGTTGCTAACCACTAGATATGGACCGAATATATGGATTGAGTTGGACTTGATTTTACTTTGGCGAAAGGCTTTTAAAATGTATTTATTGTATTTGTAATTAGTAATTTTATTGTAAATTTATGATGTTTTAGATTTACCCCCGAGATCACTGCGCTCAGATGAACAGAATCTGTTGACGATACCACCAATCCGCTCCTGCCACCTGTCTGCGACTAGACAGAGAGCCTTTTCTGCGGCAGCACCAGCGCTGTGGAACTCTCTACCGGACAATGCTCGAGCCATCTCAGAGCTGGCTCCATTTAGAAGGGCCTGTAAGACTGCCCTCTTTGGACTAGCCTTCAATTAGGCCTAGAAGGATTGTACCCCAAGAAACTTTTGTATGTCACCCTGCACCTCGTGATGTGATGTATTGTGTTTTAATGTATTTTTATGCTTTTACTGTAGGGCTGCATGTCTGTGACATGAGGCCCATATATATTGTTGTTATCCGCCCCGAGCCTGTGGGGAGGAGCGGAATACAAAATCGAAGAAATAAATAAATAAATAGATTTTAAATATTAGCATTGAATATTTGCTGTTTGCCGGTCTGAGTCCCTCTTCGGAGGTGAGAAGGTCAGGGTACAAAAGTTTTAAATAAATAAATAAATAAATAAACAAGTTGGCCAATTGCAATGTTCACACTTGCCTCAAGAAGACAAGAGTTCTTTCTCCCACCCTGGACATTATTCCACAGATATATAAACCTCACTTGCCTAGTTTCCAACAGACCTCTCACCCTCTGAGGATGCCTGCCATAGATGTGGGTGAAATGTCAGGAGTGAATGCTAATGGAACATGGCCATACAACCCAGAAAACTCACAGCAATCCAATGAGATAATGGATGGGTCAAATACAGACATTTTTGGGCCTCTTCCCTTTGGTTTTGCATCTTTGGAATTACCTTTTCACATGTTCCTTGATAGGATTTATCACAAAACACATATTTCTATGAAGGTTCCTGGTTTCAGACAGAGACCTTGGGCAAATATACCAGATTCTTGTGTTACTCAGAAACGATCGAGCTTCATTGATCCAGTCCAACACATTAATTTCCCAATCCATTTTTGACACATCCCCTATTCTCAAAAGAAGACACCTGTGCATGCAAAATGATTCAAGAACTATACCAAGGAAATCAGACCCAAGAGACTGGGTAAGACCACCAGGTCCCAAATTAATCCAATCCATTTTGGCTTGTTTGTCTTATTCTTTGATGGACATAGTGGAATGCAGGCAGCTATCAGTTATTGGAAGGTCAACACTGAACTTGGTATATTCTGCAAATTGTTTGAAAACATGTTTAAAAGCTTTGTGCCAAAAGGAGCCATTTTTAGAACTTTGATATCTGTCAAAGAAAGCAAATAATTAGACTGTGGAGGTGCAAAAGTGAACAAGCAGGCAAACAAATAGACAAACCCTTAGCTCAGTATGTTTTCAGAGGCCAAGTGACCTGTTGCCTGTATAAAGCTGAAGCTTTTTTTTTTACAGAAGGAAAAATGTTTTGCAAAACAGACTAAAAGGAAAGAAGAGCCTTCACTTCAAAGGCCTGTGTTTTTTTCCATTTCTGCACCACAGTCTAAAAAAAGAAATAGCATGATGCAAATAAAACAGAACAGAAAGCAAAAGTGGAGGGAAAATACAAAGACTGTGTTCTTCTGAATGGGAGAAATGTGTCAAGAGATGGTAGCACTTCCTTGCCGTAATTTCTTTGGGTTTTTTAAAAATATTAAAATTACATTTCTGTTGTCCTTGAATATTTTCTGGTAATTCCCAACCTCAGTGGCCAGAGTTTATTCTTGTATCCTAATGGGAGTACTATCTACACTTCACAATTATAATGGCTTGTTAAAACTTGAATGGCCCATGACTTCATCCTAATAATTCAGGGATGTGTAGCCCAGTAGTATTTTTTGAAACTGCAGTTTTTTGGCATAGTGTAGCAACCCAGTTCTGTTTCGTGCCTGGAGGGCAGGGGGCAGCACCGGGGGTCCCACTGGCATTGGAGCCAGCTGATTCTGAGGAGGATTTGGAGGGGCTGGAAGAAGGGGATTTTGAGGTAGCTGGGCCTTCTTCCCCCACAGAAAGCCTGGCCTGGGATGACGGCTGGCCTGATCCTTACGAGATGCAGGAAGGCCAGACGGAATTCAAAGCAGTGATAGTGAAGATTATGAACGGCCGGGGCGAGGTTCCCAAGACAGAAGGTGGGACACAACCCCGGGAGAGGCCCGGGAAGCAGCGAGGGACTTCGACTCTCACGAAGATAGGGAACCAGGTGCTGGGAGGCAAGGTCGAACCTTTGATAGGAGACGGAGCATTGAGGCTAGCAGGAGGGGTTGGTTCCACAGCCTAGACCGGCCGAGGTCCCGCAGCACAGATTGGAGGAGGAGAAGCCAAGAGCGTCGGGGGGCCTCGCCAAGGGATTAAGTATAGGATCCGTGGGAACGGATCCTCAGTACCTGACCACGTCTATCCTATGCAGACGTGTAGCGAGCCAAGACCACGTAGCTAAGTTTTGGGCTAGTGGCCTGCCAAGGAGTGCCTTGGATCTTGTATCTTTGCCTTGTTCCTGAATCCGCTTGAGTTGAGCGGAGCTTTGCCAAGTCCTTGGAAACTTTCCTGCCAAGATTGCTTTTGGACATTACCTTTTACCTATTGGATTTGTTTTGATCTTTTTATGGACAATTACCTTTTCAACTGTTTCTTATTCTTCAATAAAGTAGTTAGCTGATTACCATCTCTGTGTGTGTGATTAAGGGGCCGGCCAAGGTCTTGCATCGTGACAGTTGGCTGAGGTACTCCACGAACCCCTTTTTACATCACGGGACGCCCCAAGAAATGCGGATGGCGAACCGGCGCCATGGCGAATCTGTCCGCCGCTCAGATTCAGGAGATGCAGCAGGAACTGGGAGAACTATGAGCCAGAGCGGGCCGGCACCCTTCCGTGTCTACTCCGGCACGGATCGGGGGAAATCCGGCTCAAGTCGATGTGTTCATTGGACAAGTGGAGATGTACCTGGAGCTGCGGCCCACGGAGTTCGCCACTGATCGAGCCAAGGTGGGCTTTGTTTATACGCTGCTGGAAGGGACGGCGGCAGCATGGGCGACCACGTTGATCAAGGCAGTATCCCCCCAGGTGGCCACGGTGACCCTTTTTCTGGAGGCCATCAAGAAGACTTGGGGGGATCCCGTGAATGCAGAGCTGGCGGAAAGAGAGTTGGACCGGTTGTCGATGAAGGACCTGTCGTTGTCCCAGTACATCTCCCGTTTCCGGGCGGAGGCGATGGGACAAAGGCCCTGTGGAAAAGCCGGAGGCCCGGAAGGAGACGGGGGCTAGTCAGTTCTCGTTTTGGCAGTTTGCCCCGGTTCCCCAGCCCTTGGATGAACCGGAGCTGATGCAGCTAGGACATGTGAGACCCAAGGTGGATGCCGCTGAGAAAGCACGCCGCCAGCAGCTGAATTTGTGTTGGTACTGCGGGGGGGGCTGGACATTTCTCTAGAGAATGCCCTCAGAAACTGCGTGGAAAGACACCCCGGGCCTCTGCCACATTTGGAGGGGCCCCAGAGGCCGAAGAAGCAATCCAGGCGGTGGGGGAAGGGGCCGGCCAAGTTTAAGAGGGTTCGCTAACTCGGCCGCCGTCGCTAACCTCCCCCCAGAACCCAAGACTGGACAATTGTTCCTGGTGATGGTCGCCCTCTGGTCGCCAGGGAAGGGGCCGATGATGGTCCATGCCATGATCAACTCGGGGGCCACCAACAATTTCATCGACGCTGACTACGCCAAGTTGGCCGGATTACAGTTCCATGATCTCCAAGAGCCTAAGGGCGTACAGACTATTGATGGGAGGACCCTGAAAGCCGGGGCCGTGACTCAATATACAGCTCCCACCAAGATGTAGACAAGTTCTCACAAAGAAGAGATTTCTTTCCTCGTGACCAAGTTGTCCGATTTCCCAGTCGTCCTGGGTATTGTGTGGCTCACGCTCCACGATCCCCAGATCTCCTGGGCCAAGAGACAGTTGCAATTTTCTTCGGACCATTGCCAGGGACACTGCATGACGGCCCGGGCCTGCCAGGCTCAAGAGGTGGAGCAAATTGCCACGTTGCCCAAAAAGTACACCGGGTTTTGGGATGTTTTCAGCTAGAAGGAAGCGGAGCGCCTGCCTCCCCACCGGCCCTATGATTGTGCCATCAAATTGGAACCCGGAGCCCCTATCCCGTGGGGGAGACTCTACCCTCTCTCAGAACCAGAGCAACAGGCTCTCTGAGAGTTTCTGGATGAAAACCTGCGGAAGGGGTTCATCCGGCCTTCCCAGTCCCCGGCCGGGGCACCAATTCTGTTTGTCAAGAAGAAGTCGGGGGAGTTGCGGCTCTGTAATGACTATCGGGAGCTCAACAAGATCACGATTCGAACCGCTACCCCCTACCCCTGATCCCCAAGCTGTTGGAGCGGATGCGGGGAGCCAAGGTGTTCACTAAACTGGACCTGAGGGTGTAGCACAGCAGTTCTCATTTGTGCCTGGGGAACTGGGAACAGCACCGGGAGTTCCATTAGCATTAGGGCCTGTACCAGCAGAGTTAGATTCTGAAGAGGATTTGGAAGGGTTACCTGAAGATGCGTTTCCCCTCACTGGGCCCCCTTCGCCCACCGAAAGCTTGGCTTGGGATGAAGGTTGGCCTGACCCTATGAAGACATAGATAACCAGGTGCAAATGGAGTCTAGTGATAGCGGAAGTTATGAACACCCGGGGAGAGGTTCACAGGAGTTTCTAAGTGAAAACATGGAGGAAAGCGGCTGGGAAGATTCCAGGGAGGACAGCTCTCATGCTGATAGAGGCCCAGCTGCTGAGAGGCAAGGTCGAACCTTTGATAGGAGAAGTAGCATCGAGTCTAGGAGAAGGGGATGGCACCGCAGCCTAGACAGGCCGAGGTCCGTCAGCAAGGACTGGAGAAGACAGGGCCTAGAGCGTCGGGGACCTCGGCCGAAAGATTAAGTATAGCATCCGTGGGAACCAATCCCCAGTGCTTCGGCCACGTCTCTTCTGAGCAGATGTGTTAGCGAAGTGGGTCCACGGAGCTAAGTTGGCTAGTGGCCGCCAAGTCTTGCCTTGTTTTGTCTTGCCTTGTTCCTGAATCCGCATTGCTGCGCGGAGCCTTGCTTTAGCCTTTTGGATTATTTTGCCAAGCCGTTTTGGACATTGATTGCTTCAAGCCTTTTGGATTACATTGCTATTCTTATGGACAATATACCCTTTGAACTGTTTTATATTCAATAAAGTAGTTAGACATTAGTCCGTCTCTGTGTGTGTGATTAAGGGGCGGTCAAGTCCGTGCATCGTGACAGTTGGCGAAGCACTCCAAGAACCCCTTTTTCACACCACGGGACGCCGCAGGAAACCCGCCAAGAACGTTGCCGCCATGGCCCAGCTGACGGATGCCCAAGTGGCCGCGATGCAGCAGGAACTGGGGGAACTAAGGACCAGGGCCGGACGGCACCCCGGAGTATCCACGCCTGCACACTTCGGAGGCAATCCGGCTCTAGTTGAGGTGTTCATCGGCCAAGTGGAAATATACCTGGAGCTGCGGCCCAACAAGTTTGACAACGATCCGGCCCAGGTGGGCTTTGTCTACAACTTGTTGGAAGGAACGGCGGCAGTGTGGGCGACGACATTGCTTCGGGCCAGGTCTCCCCAGGTGGCCATGTTGAGAGGCTTTTTAAACGCCATCAAGGCGACCTGGGGAGCCCCAGTGAATGCAGAGTTAGCCGAGCGGGATTTAGACCGGCTATCGATGAGGGACCTGTCCCTGTCCCAGTATATTTCCCGTTTTCGTGTGCTGGCCGGCCAGGTGGATTGGAACCCCTCTGCCCTCCGGTACCAGTACATTAAAGGGTTGTCATCCGAGATGCAACAGGAGATGTTGAGAGGACATGGCCGTCCCGCGGACCTGGAGGCGGTAATCACCCTGAGCTTACAAGTGGAAGCGAGTTTACAGACCCGGAGGCGTTGGGACAAAGGGACGGTGGAAAAACCGGTGGCGAGGAAAGAGTCGGGGGCCAGTCAGTTCTTGCCCCGACAGTTTGCCCCGACGCCCCAACCCATGGATGAGCCGGAGCCCATGCAGCTTGGGACGGTGCGCCCTAAGGTGGATTCGGCGGAAAAAGCACGCCGTCAACGTCTAAATCTATGCTGGTATTGCGGAGGAGCTGGACATTTTGCTAGAGAATGCCCCCAGAAGCCGCGGGGAAAGGCTCCTCGGGCTTCCGCCGCCCTTGGAGGAGCCCCGGAGGCCGAAGAAGCAATTCAGGCGACGGGGGAAGGGCCCGGCCGGGTGTAAGAGGGTTCGCTGATTGGCGGATCGGCGGCGCCAGGAGGGTCTGGAGATTCAAGTGGGAGACAAAGTTTGGCTGTCTACCAAGAACTTGCCTACACAGCGACCTAGCCGCAAACTGGATGCGAGATTTCTGGGTCCCTACAAGGTGTTGGAGAAGGTGGGCCCTGTGGCTTTCAAACTACACCTCCCAGCGGACATGAAGATTCACCCTGTGTTTCACCGTTCCTTGCTCCGCCCGGCAAAGGGGGTGCGGCCTGATGTGACGCAGCCGCCCCCTCCCCCTGTGATGCGGGACGGAGAGGAGGAGTTCGAGGTGCATGATATCCTGGATGCGTGTATCCGCTACGGGAAGCTGGAGTACTTGATTGACTGGAAAGGCTTTGGACTGGAAGAGCACTTTTGGACACCGGCTCGAGATGTTCACACCCCGGACATTGTTGCTCGGTTTCACCGCAAGTACCCTGATAAGCCCAAGCCTCGAGGGAGGCCTCGGAGGGGCCTGAGGGGGATAGTGTAGCAACCCAGTTCTCTTTCGTGCCTGGAGGGCAGGGGGCAGCACCGGTGGTCCCACTGGCATTGGAGCCAGCTGATTCTGAGGAGGATTTGGAGGGGCTGGAAGAAGGGGATTTTGAGGTAGCTGGGCCTTCTTCCCCCACAGAAAGCCTGGCCTGGGATGACGGCTGGCCTGATCCTTACGA
The DNA here is from genome assembly GCA_030556195.1 of Anolis apletophallus. Lineage (NCBI taxonomy): Eukaryota > Metazoa > Chordata > Lepidosauria > Squamata > Anolidae > Anolis > Anolis apletophallus. Next base: position 105,309,984 of record JARBWK010000012.1, on the reverse strand, counting down.
GATGCAGGAAGGCCAGACGGAATTCGAAAGCAGTGATAGTGAAGATTATGAACGGCCGGGGGGGCGAGGTTCACAAGAAAGAATGTGGGAAACAACCAAGGGAGAGGCCCGGGCAGAAGGGGAGTTCGACTCTCACGAAGATAGAGAACCAGGTGCTGGGAGGCAAGGTCAAACCTTTGATAGGAGACGAAGCATTGAGGCTAGCAGGAGGGGTTGGTTCCACAGCCTAGACCGGCCGAGGTCCCGCAGCACAGATTGGAGGAGGAGAAGCCTAGAGCGTCGGGGGCCTCGCCAAGGGGATTAAGTATAGGATCCGTGGGAACGGATCCTCAGTACCTCGGCCACGTCTATCCTATGCAGACGTGTAGCGAGCCAAGACCACGTAGCTAAGTTTTGGGCTAGTGGCCTGCCAAGGAGTGCCTTGGATCTTGTATCTTTGCCTTGTTCCTGAATCCGCTTGAGTTGAGCGGAGCTTTGCCAAGTCCTTGGAAACTTTCCTGCCAAGATTGCTTTTGGACATTACCTTTTACCTATTGGATTTGTTTTGATCTTTTTATGGACAATTACCTTTTCAACTGTTTCTTATTCTTCAATAAAGTAGTTAGCTGATTACCGTCTCTGTGTGTGTGATTAAGAGGCCGGCCAAGGTCTTGCATCGTGACACATATAGATCTAAGTGTCTAATGAAACTGCATATCCCTGGACACCGTAGAAGGCAGTTGTTACTTTGAAACTGGTATCAAACTTCCATAGTTGTGTAGTCTGGAGTCGCCCTAAGTTTAATTGTAATTCTGAGATATAGCAGGACAAAAAAAATTATCCTTCACCTCCCTCCCTAATTTCCTCTTCCTCCCCTCCCGTTTGTCTTAAAAACATTGTCCAGAGCGGTGGTACCCAACCTTTCTTTTTAACAGGGATCACTTGACCAGAGACCACTCTCCAACAGTGACAAATGCAAGATACTCCATTTGGCAGAAAAAAATGAAATGCAAAGATAGAGCATGGGGACAACTGGCTCAGTAGTACTATGTGTGAAAAAGATCTTGGAGTCCTTGTAGACAACAAGTTAAACATGAGCCAACAATGTCATGTGGGTGCAAAAAAATCCAATCTGGAATTTGGCCTGCATAATTAGGAGTATAGTGTCAAATCCAGGGAAGTCAGCTACCCTTCTATTCAGCCTTGGTCAGACCACACCTGGAATACTGCATCCGATTCTGGGCACCACAATTGAAGGGAAATGTTGCAAGCTGGAATGTGTCCAGAGGAGAGCAACTAAAATAATCACATGCCTGGAGAACAAGCTCTATGATGAGTGGCTTAAAGATCTGAGCATGTTTAGCCTTCAGAAGAGAAGGCTGAGAGGAGACATGATGGCCATGTATAAATATATGAGTAGAGGTTATAGGGAGTAGGGAGCAAGCTTGTTTTCTGCTCCCCTGGAGATAAGGATACGGAACAATGGCTTCAAAATACAATAAAGGAGTTTCCACCTGAACATTAGGAAGAACTTCCTGACTATGAGAGCTGTTTGGCAGTGGAATTCTCTGCCCTGGAGTGTGGTGGAGGCTCCATCCTTGGAGGCTTTTAAACAGAGTCAGAATGGGATTGGACTGGATGGCCCATGAGGTCTCTTCCAACTCAAAGATTCTATGAGTACCAATAAAGGTTACAAATAAGTTTTTGTTCAACTTTAGATTTGGTTTGGTTATTTGGGGTGCTGATTCAGAATATTGCATTGGATAGACCACATCAGCTCTAGTTTCTGATGCAGAACCTATGCCATCCAGTAGTTGCCATCTGCTTGACCATATTGTCTGAATCTGTATCCCCAAATAAACCCAGGAACAGGTCTAAAAATGAAGACACCAATGCAGCCCCACTTCTAGGTGCCACATGGAATGGCTCCACTTGGGGAGGGAGGAGGAGAAGCAGCAGTCAGGAGGCTTGTTGTTGTGCCTTTCATTGGTAGTCAGCCTCTCCCCTACTGCCAACTCCATTGCCTCAGTACTACAGGAGGGTACCTTTGCCCTAAAGCATTGCAGCTCTTTTAAAAAAAAATTAAAAATGGCCTTCAAGCCATTGAGCACATTAGCAAATCATGCCCCAGTTTTTATTTTTTTGTGTATGTTTAAACTGTTTGTTCATGTCAATTGCCTTTAACTGAACTTCAACCTATGATGACTCTATGAATGAGACACCTCCATGTTATCATATCCTCGGCTATTCTGCTCAGATCTTGCAGACTCAGGACTGTGCTTTCCCTGCTTGAATCTATCCATCTGAAATGTAGTCTTGCTCTTTTCCCATGGCTCCCCTAGATCTATAAATAGCTTCCCCAAAAAAAGATTGAAATGACATGGAGGTGACAACAATTGGCAAAACTCAAGGAGCTATATGGTGACACACTTCATTAGACCAATCTTGAAAAGCCTGTTACTGCCTTGGGGAAAACATTTGTTGAGGTACTGGAGATAAGAGGCAGCAAAGCAGTCCGTCATAACATTCAGCAGTGAATTTCAATGAACAGCACCTGCTGCAAAATGTTGCGGGAAGGCTAATGTTAAGGTTCATTTGCTCAATGAGTGACTGTATGGAAGCCGCCAGAGTGGCTATTTATGCATTGCAAAGCAGAGGACAAAGGGGAACATTGATTTTCACAAAATTTGCATATGCTAATCAATATTTACGGGTAACAAATTTAGTCACAATGCATGCAATTTTATTAGGAAGACAAATGATGCTGGAATTATAACAACAACATTGGGAAGAATTCTGTTTTCCAGTCAGAAAGCCCAGTTGCCCAAGACTACAAATTTCACTCACTTCCAGCCAGAAAAGCCAGCCTTATGGCTGAAGGTGAGCCTTTGGATTCCCCCATTGATGAGACTAGTGCTTTTGAGGCTGGCGTTGCCACCAGTCTGTGATGGGGAAGGGTTTAAGAAAGTCTACTTGAGTGTTAGCCCCTCCCCGTTGCATTCAGTTCCAGGCAGCACAATTCACTCTCCTGCCCTCAGTTCGATATGAGACAATGCTGGTCGCTGGAGAGAAATGTTTCCCTCCTTAAGAGGACCTAGAAATGTCTAGCGTGTTGTCCTCTCTTGGCATTTCTTAGGTTCACCTCTGCAATTTTCTGATATGCTTTCACTAGAAGTCATTTGTTCAATAGAGTTCTCTATTACCCACAGTTTCTTGCTTACTTGTCTGAGTGTATCTTCGTCTATGATCCACTTTGTAGGCCCTGCTCTTGGGATAGGCCCTGCTCTCAGTCCCATTCCCCTTGCAAGTGTGACTGGTGGGGATGAGAGACAAAGCCCCCTTCCCTCCTGACTTTAGATTGCCCCCTTCCCTCCTGACTTTTAGGAAAAAACTAAAAACATGGCTTTTGGATCAAGCTTTTGGTCAGTAATGCCCTTTCCCTGCCTACGCAGTGGGCGGGAGAGGTTGTTAGCTTCTCCCACGAAGGGAGATGATTGGTTCCATGGCATGGAACTTTCCAGGGAATGGGCGGAGGCTGCCTGGCACGTTGGGGCAGCCTCCTGCGCCATTCGGGCTTCAGGCGTTGAAGAAAGAACACTGAGGAGTCTCGCTGAAGCCAGGTCGGTAGGGACGCAGGCGGGGGAGCCAGCATAGTGAGCCTGGCCTTCGGCTCTCATGGCTCCTTGCCTCAGAACAGTCTCCGCGTCATGGGACCTTGGCCACTGCGGTATGCCTTGCCATCCTGGGGTGGTTCGGGCCTCTTCTCCCTCCCTCCAAGAGAACCCCTTCCCTACCTCGCCCCTGCAGTGGTGGGCTGGGTGGTGGGGATCGTGATGCCGCTTGTCCCGCGTGCTGTATCTTTGTGTTTGCCCTGGCGGCGGGCTGGGCCTCCGCGACTTCTTCTTTCTTTGCCTTCAGCCCCGGGCCGGGCGCAGGGTGGCCGGGCTGCGGCTGGCCTCCTCCGGGCCTGATCTGCGCGGCCGCCCTCCCTGCGCTGGGTCCGCACCAGCTTGGCTTTGCCGGGCCGGGGCGGCCTCCCCGCAGCGTGACATTGCGCTACCGGGAGAGGTGCGCCGCCGCTCAGGGCGGCCTCCTTGCCCGGTGCGGCCCCTCCGGTCGGGCGCCACCAGCGACGCGGTTCCGGCTGCTCCTGGGCCTCGGGGGCAGGCGCGCTACCAGGAGAGGCGCGCAGCAGTTCGGGCGGTCCATTGCATGGAGGCTCCTGGAGGTCGCCACCAGCAGCATGCTCCTGGCCGCCCCCGGGCCTCGTGGCATGGAGGCGGCCATTGCTGGGGGCGGGGTTTCGGGCGCCATCTTGGGAGGGTCGCCATTAGTGGGCGTGGCCCCGGCGGCCATCTTGGAGAGGTCGAAAGAAAAAGTGGGCGTGGCCCCGGCGGCCATTTTAGGAAGGTCAAGAAGGAAAAAAGGGGGGGTGGCCTCGGCGGCCATTTTTGGGAGGCCAAAAAGAAAAAGGAGGCGTGGCCTCAGCGGCCATTTTAGGAAGGCTAAAGGAAAAAAAGGGGGCGTGGCCTCGGCGGCCATTTTAGGGAGGTCAAGCCTGAAAGAATATATATATATGTATATATATATATAAAAATATAATTTAAAAATAAATAATAATAAAAATAAATATAGATTGCTAAAATAAAAAATAAAAAAAAAAAAATAATAATAAAATAAAATAAATAACACAGGAAAAGGATAAGAAGGAAAACAATTAAATCAAAAAAGTATATATATAAGTTTTGTTGGGACAAGAATTGTATAAATAATAAAATGAGCAATTCTATTAGGGAATGATGATGGAATATAGCTATATATATATATATATATAAATAAAATTTAAAAAAAAAAAGAAAGAAAAATTTAGGGCTGACTACATGTGGTGGAGCTGCCGCTGTCAGCCCCAGGTGTTTTTTCTAACAATTCGAGTAGATCAACTGGCATTCCCCATGCGGCAACATGACCGCTGTATGCGATGTGATAGTTAACTTTTCCATATGGTCTTTTTCTTTTAGGATGTCTCATCGAAAAAATTTGGGTGGCCCTAAGGGGAAGGGCCCTGCGAAACAGGCTGCCACAAGGCGCCCTCCAGCTCCGACCTTTTCATCATCGGAGGATGAGGGTGTTTCAATTGAAGAGCTGCAGGCCTTTGCGGCACGGATGCAGAACGTCGAACGACAAACTGGTTTGTCCAACCCAAGGACCAGCAGTAGGCCGGTTCGTTGGGCCAACACTAAAAGTGTTTTTAAAGATCTTTTGTCTCGTATGTCTTTCGTAGAGACCAACATAGCCGCAGGAGGGCGAATGGTGCAGGCAGTCCCGGAAGTAATGGCTGTACCTGGGGCCCAAGATGAGATGACAATGACGGAGGTGCAGCCCGCGGTTCAGACTACACCACTGGCCGTGATGATGCCCCGGGATACCAGTAGCCCTGCTGGGTCGCCACCACCGACTGCAAGAGAGCTGACTTCCCAGGCCGGGCCATTCGGTGTTAGCCCGTCGGGATCCATTCCAGAGGTCGTGGCCGGGCCTTCTTCGTTGGAAAAGCCGACCACTTCCCAAGGTACCTCCACCACATTGTCTTGGCCCTGGGACCAGGTCCTGGCGCCCAGCACCAGTCAGGGTCAGTTAGTAGGTGCGGAGGTGGCTCCTTTGACAAATACCACTCCAGCGGTTCCTACACAGATAGCAATAGACATGCCCACATGTAGCACAGGCACAGGGGCGGGTGCTTCCTCTCAAGTCGCTACACAAGAGATAGTTACACTAGAGTCAGCGAGGACGGGGGAGGCCAACCAGTTTTGGGGGAACCAGTAAGTGGCCACCACAGGCCACACCAACGCAGACCTCTCTAGCGTTGGGTTCGCATTTGACAGATAAAACAATTGAGAAAAATTGAGAAACGAGTACATAGACTTGTTTTCACTATACTACAAAGACCGAGAACGTAAAGAAAAGGAGGAGCTCGACGAGGAAGCTAAGCGGCTCTTAAGAAGAGAAAGGTAGACCAGACGTGGGAAAACTGGTTGTCCTGTTATACAATTTACTCGTCCCTACTTGTAGAGGCCCATCCGGCTAGGGCCCAGGCTTTGTTTGTTTATCAAAACATAATTCAGTCTGCGTATGTTGATGGCCCACCTAACGCGTGGCTGATTTACGATAATCGCTTCCGCAATAAAGTGGCTAGCCGGCCTAATATCCGCTGGGACCTTATTGACCAACAAATTTGGATGGAGGTGATGAACCCCACGAGGTCGCCCACCATTGAAAAAACTGATAGTGGTCATACATTGAAGAACAAGGGTTGGCAGCCCTTTCGACAGGGGGCTCCCCAGTTACAGGCCCAGCGACAAAAGCCCATGTGCTGGGAGTACGCGGCCCAGGGAGCCTGCTCACGTAGGGGCTGCACCTTTCAGCATGCTTGTTCCATCTGTGGCGGCACACACCCAACAAAAAATTGCTCCAGGGTGCGCTCCTTCAGAAGCTGGAATAGAGATGGCCAACCTAACAGGAGACAGGCACCTCAAACCTCTATTTCCAAAGGGCCCCAGCCCAATCAGGGTTGATAAGCTCGAAGTGTGGCTGAGGGACTACCCGGATAGGTCAGCGGCTCATTATTTATTAGAGGGTTTTTCAAAAGGTTTTAGGATCCCTGCACAGGGCCCCCGTACCCACTTTATGGCACCTAATCTAAAATCCACGCATGGAATGGAACTATTAGTACAACAAAAAATCGATAAAGAGGTTAAGGAAGGTAGGGTCCTGGGTCCATTTAGTTCGCCCCCAACCCCCGTATTACGTATCTCTCCTCTGGGGATTGTTCCGAAAAAGGTTAAAGGGGAATATCGACTCATTCACCACCTATCTTATCCCAAAGGTGGGTCGGTGAACGATGCGATTCCCACTGACCAATGTTCGGTACAATATACGTCCTTTGACGCAGCGGTTCGCTTGATACAACGCTTCGGCCTTGGGGCGGAGCTGGCCAAATGTGACATTAAGTCTGCGTTTAGGTTGCTACCCGTACATCCACTGGACTTTGAGTTGCTCGGTTTCCAATTTCAGGGCCTTTTTTACATGGATCGAGCTCTTCCCATGGGATGCTCGGTGTCATGCGCTGCTTTTGAGAGGTTTAGTACGTTTTTAGAGTGGGCAATTAAAAAGAAATCGGCTTGTAGAGGGGTAGTGCACTACCTCCCCACACAACACTAACCTTTTTGGGAATAGAACTCGATACCATCCACCAATACTCTAGGCTGCCTCCTGATAAGTTAATAGAACTTAGATGCAAGGTTCAGAGCTTTATGCTCCAGAAAAAGGCAACATTGAGAGAGTTCCAGTCCATCATTGGGTGCCTGAACTTTGCATGCAAGGTGGTGGCCCCGGGGAGGCCTTTTTTGCGCCGGATGTGTGATGCTATATCAGGTGTAACATCACCCCATCACCACATCAGAGTTACTCGGGCCATTAGGGCGGATTTTGCAACATGGTTGGATTTTTTATCTGATTTTAACGGGGTTTCATTTTTGGAGGCAGGAGTTAATGTTGAAGGATGCACTTCAGGTGGGATCTGACGCTTCAGGCGCAGTTGGCTTCGAGTTTTCTTCGAGGGTCACTGGTGTGCTGAAAGGTGGGCCCCAGTTATGGCACACCCATGGGCTTACTACCGATTTGACATTTCTCGAGTTCTTTCCCATCCTGGTAGCGGTCACTTTGGGGTCTGACAGATTTGCCAACTCGGTGGTACACTCTGGGAGGGACAATTTGTCAACAGGTCACGTCATCAATACCATAACGTCCAAATCGCCCAGGGTGATGGGGGCCCTTAGACATTTTACTCTACATTGCCTAAAGTTTAACATCATGTTTCGAGCCTTTCACATCACTGGCCTCGATAATACCATAGCTGACGCTCTATCTCGCATGCAGATGGAGCGATTCAGGCTGCTCGCACCCAACACAGACGTTCGGCCGGAACGCATGCCAGGCCATCTTTGGCAGGTTGGAGTGATGAGGCTTTGAATGGTATGGCCTGGGCGTTGGCTCCGAGTTCTCAGAAATCATATTCGAGGGCCGTTCGGGAATTTAGAGAATTTAGGCAGCACTACTGTTTACCCGAGGTTAGTCCGCTTCCGTACGAGCATTTAGTTCAATTTTGTGTCTACCTTCGCAGGAGTGGTTTGTCCCCAGGATCTATTAGGTCTAAATTGGCTGGGTTAGCCTATTGGTTGAAGGCTCAGGGCTTACCGGATATCACCAATGACTTCCGAATCCACAAGATCGTGTTGGGATGGTCACGTCAGCGGGGCCCGTCCCAGGACGATCGAGAACCTTTGACCCCCACAATCTTGAAAGGTTTAAAACAAAGTTGGCCCGGAATTTGTCAGTCCTATTATGAACAGGTTTTGTTTCATGCTGCAGCTCTAACAGCCTTTTTTGCAGCGCTGCGGGTTAGTGAGTTAGTTGCATTTTCCAAGGAGGACAGAACTCATCGTGCATTGTTAGATTCAGATATACAGATGGGTTCAGACTGTGTCCTCATTTTGATTAGATCTTCCAAAACGGACCAGAGAGCTGTGGGCAATAGGATCAGGTTGACAAGGTGTAGCGATTTAGATTTGTGTCCGGTGTCGGCTCTAACGCAATTCATAGCAATGCGTCCCAAGTGTGCTGGATACCTCTTTTGCCATCAGAATGGGTCCCCTTTAACAAAATATCAGTTTTGGACAATAACAAAGAGGGCATTGGATCGATTGGGCTTAGGGCACCATAAATTTGGCACGCACTCATTTAGAATTGGAGCAGCTTCCTCGGCATCTCAATTGGGTCTACAACCTAATATTATAAAGAAGATAGGTAGATGGAAGTCCGATGTTTTTAAACGTTATATTCGTACCCCGATGTTTTAACAGGTTTTTCTCGTTTCAGACACATGGATGGGGGGGCGGAGGCGGAGGATCCTTATATGTGGACACAGTTATATCCACTGGGCTGAAAGACATGCGTTGAGGTCCTCCTTTGGCCAAAATCTGGGTTTGGGCAGTGTTGCCTCAGTCCAATGGAAGGGCATTCGTGGCCTTCATTGGGCGGGTTTGATCCCTTTATTGTTAGGTAATGAGAGCGAGCCCCCTCCAAGCTAGAAAGGATATTTTCAAGTTATGGCGGGCTTGGCCGCTAGTTCATATTGTTTGGTCGGCGATCAAGTGGCGAGGAGGCGGTGACGTGCGACAAATGGAGAGAGCCAGGAAGCGGGTCAACAGAGCGATGCGTTCGATGCTCGGGCGTGGTAGGGATCCTACATTGCTCATGACCTAATTAGGGGTGAGAACCCACATTTCTATAGGGTTGATGGTGTCCATTTGTCGGACACGGCAAATGTTCAATTCCTTTTGGATTTGCAGTTGGGCATTAGGTTGGTGTTGAGGGATGTTGTGGGTGATGGAGACTGAATGGACATTCGTCTCCAATCTGTGGCGTAAATAGTTTAGGGTTAGCCATAGACCCATATTCTCACATGCACTCCTCAAGTCGGGACGGGCCAGTGCACAAATACACTTACCAAGACTGCGGTCGGGGGTAAAGGGGGATGCATTGGTCCTGAGACTTTGAGAGTTCTGTTGAATATTGTTTGAGATGTTTGATTGTGTTCTTCCTTGAGAGGTGACAAGTTTTATGTGATAGGGGAATCAGGAGAATTTCCCGTTGCTACATATAGTTCCCTTGACACCTGAGTTTTAGTCAAGCTAAGCATAAATAGGTAACTTTAAAATAAAAGTTGCCCTAATTTAATCCAACTACTGTTGTCTGTCTCGTTATTTCGGGGGTTAGAAGATAAATTAGAGCAGTGCAATAAGAGATTAAAAAATAACATAATGATGACTTGGATTGGCCCTGGAGTATGATTTGGATTGTGTGATTTTAATTGATGTTTTACTGTTGATGTTATCATTGTTTTGAATATTAATGCATTTGTTTATTCATTAACATGTATATGTGTATGTAGCATCGAATTGTTGCCTTAGTAAGGCCACTCTAAGTCCCCTTCGGGGTAAGAAGAGCAGGGTACAAGTGTAGTAAAAAATAAATATATTACAAAAATGGCACCAGTTTATTCCTATAAGCACTTTGCCAGCTACCAGTCACCATCTGCTTGCCCATAGAAAACCATGATAACCATATCTAAGAAACTAAAGCTGGTGCGGTCTATCCAATGCAGTTTTTCGAACCAGCATCCCAAAGATCCCTAAGAACTGACCTAAAAACCAAGACACCATTTTTTTTGTTGAGATATATTATGAATATGAAATAGTTACCTAGATTTAGTCATTTGTAACTTTATTTATTTTATTTATTTATTCGGTTTCTATGCCGCCACTCCCGGTGGGCTCGGGGCGGCTCACAGCACCAGAACAAGATAAAACAACAATACATGATAAAACAGGGGTGACATAACATTAAAATGGCATTAAAATATCAATGTACAACACTTAAAACGACCAAGTCAGAACTCAGTTCCGCAGGGGGACTCAGTTCTGCATTCATGGTAATTGTGATTGTGGCATTATTATGGGGAGGAAGAAGTCCATTTTGCTAGTGATCAGAGCTTGGTAATGTTTCCATCAGATTTGAGGGGAGGAGAGGTCAGGAAAAGTTATTTTGTTAAGTAGCTGGTGTAGGATACTGACCATTATTCATGAAGCAACTCACATGACCATCACACGTGGAACAAATACGGTACTGGAAAATTATACTATTCTGGCCCTTGCTTTTGTTTTCAGTTTTACACTAATTTCAATGGAAGGCACAGCCGGCTTTCTGCTGCCTGTAACATGTCATGTCTCATCTACAAAGCATTAAAAGCAGGCATTCTACTACTTTCATTCAACAAAGGAAATGACATTTTTCAGACAGGTAGGACAAACACATCTCATCGTAAGGGCAATTAAATATGGAACATCCAATGAGATTCCATGTACTTTCAACAAAAGAGCCCTCCTACAGTTCTCTTTATCTCTCAAAATAGCATGACAGTTTGGGACATTCTACCAGTGACATCTGACACACTAAATTTGACCAAGAATCTCAATTTTAGAGTCAATTAAACAAAAAGTAAAGTGAAAAAGGTGAAACCAAAGACAGGCATTGTACTTCTTCTTCAGTGCATGCCATACTAGTATACTGTGAGTATCTGCATATAGATCTCTCATACACACGTGCTCACACATGCGCGCGCACACACACAGATGCTCGCAGTGATTTTTTAAAAAAAAGAATATGACTGAGGTCACTTTCTTGTAGGAACAATCCCATGACCACACAACAACTAACTACCTTCGACAACTCACACCAATTATTTCTGGACACCCCTAACTTCTTCCCCTATTCCAATAGGAAGAATCCAGCTATTGGGAACTGTTGCACAACAACAGCAAAAACAAAACCTGGAACTTATTTGAGTCTTTGGCTAGAAGGGGGGTGGGGAATAATTCTTTTTAAAGTGGTCTATAGACCAATCAACTACTTGGGAGGAGAAACATCACAATCTTGACGTGTTAGAATAGCCGCCAATAGGAAATTAGTATGATTTTTTTTGTCTGTGTAGAAAGGACCTGAGGCTTCTTTTGTCATGCTGATAATTCACCTACTATTATTGCATTCCTTTTTGAACCACTTATCATCAATATTCAGAGGTTGGCTGCAATAATTGGATTTTGTTCCCTGTGTTCTCTTTGCCAGCCTGCTTTCTTGGCTGCAGAACTTGTTTATAGGAAGTAGGAACGAACTTTCCTTTTCTTCTCTTACCTTCTTTATCCTGGTACATCTTTTGTTTATATAAGAACATTAAAAGACACAACAGAGGGATGTCTAGTTGCCATCTCTGCTATTATAGCAGAATTGAAAACAGTTGAGCACTGGGGTAAGTATTTTATTCTCCCCTGAAAGAAAGGCTAGATCTATAAAGAGCTCCCAAACCAGCAATAATACATCCCCGTCCATGAAGCAAAGTAGTCATCAGGAACGTGGTGCCCTCCAAAAATGCTGACCTACAATTCCCATAAGGTCCCAGCCACCTACATTCCAGAATGGGCAAAATAAATTTCTCTTGCTCTGTGTCCCAGTTTTTAGAGTAGCAGGTTACGTACTTTCTCCTTCTTCAATATGATGTTCTTTCAATATTTAAACATGCCACCTCATAACCTTCTCTTCTGCAAACTAAACACACCCAGCTCCTCAAGCCACTACTTATAGGGATTGGTTTCCAGACCTCTAACAATTTTGATCACCATCCTTTGGACACACTTCAGCTTCATAATTACCCATACTGTAACTGTGCTACTGTTTCCTGCTCATTCCACAGTTAATGTAATAGATGCACATTCCATAAACCCAAACACTGCTGAATCAAACAACATACATTGGATGAGAAACTGCCTTGATTTTATTATGTCAAAGCGTTATTGCCCGGATGTTTTGATGTTATATCATCCTTGTGGGAAACTTCTCTAATGCCCCCGCATGAGAAGCTGGAGCTGATAGAGGGAGCTCATCCGCACTCTCCCTGGATTCGAACCTGCGACCTGTCAGTCTTCAGTCCTGCCAGCACAGGGATTTAACCCACTGCGCCACCAGGGGCTCCTACTAAAACTTCTAAATCATGCCAACTTCCATTGTCAAAAGTGGTTGATGTACATATTTCCAAACATTATTTGCCCTTTCATATTGAGCCAAAGTAACATTTGAACTACAGAGGGACCTGGTTTTCCTCTTGCCTTCTGTAAATTTTAGATTTGCTACTCCCCACTTGCCTGATAATTAAACATGTTTTAGACTAAGGCATGTAATGTGTTTCATTCTAAATACAAGAACCCTGGTTTATTGCAGTAATTTGCTGCAGTGGCTATAAATTAGATAATTATTCTCTCCAGGCTTTTCAAAGGAGAAATATTATGGTGATATAGCCAAAAAGAGGGGTCTCCCTGCCTCAGTATTGTGAGCATTTTTGAGTAATTAAACAGCGTGGCCAAATAATTCATTGGAGTCCTGAACTAACACAGGGGTTGCTAAAAACAACACAATGAAATGGTGAAGGAAATAGAGAGAGAGAAAACATTCCAGACACAAATGTTCATCTTTTCTAGGTTAAACTAATCCTTTCTTTGGTGTGTTCTGGGTTTGAGATACAAGGTAAGATGGGACAGAGTTTTGAAAGCTTCGGTTTTCAAAGGATTGTTGTGGAAGGAGGTATTTTCTGGAATGACCTTAAAATAATACAAGTACTAAAATAATACAAGTACTTAAAATAATCAGATGCATGTGCCATTGTATGTCACTAACAATGTTCCAGTCATGGTTTTATGCACAGAGGACAATGTTTTCTATGCAAAATAATACATCATTTGTTGTGCTGAAATGCATTCATTTTCATGTTTTCCTCTTTTCTGTTGAAATTGTCCCCATGCTTGTGGATTTCAAGGGCTTCTCTCTGTAGCCTGACATGGTAGTTGTTAGAGTGGTCCATCATTTCTGTATTCTCAAATAATATTCTCCTACTTCACTTGCCTAGTTTCCAACAGACCCCTCAACCTCTGAGGATGCCTGCCTTAGATGTGGGTGAAACATCAGGAGATAATGCTTTTAGAACATGGCCATACAGCTCAGAAAACTCACAGCAACCCAGATGTCTATTTCCTTCCTAAAATCCTGTGTTTTTCTTGCATTTTACCTTTCTTCTGCAGAACATATGCATTTTGTACAACCAAAGATGGATCTGAAATGAAGTTTACAGGAAACAAAAAGAGGCCTTAATTCAGACGAATAGCAGGCCTCTGTTTTTCTTTTTGGTATGAACCTCTAGACCCATTTGGACATTTGGAAACATGGCTTGAAAGGGTTTGTATAAAAGCTATTAGCTGTCACCACCCCCACCAGAAACTCTTATCTCAATCCTTTTGCCTGAAGGACTTCAACACCCCAGGGTTAAGCAAGCCAAGATAAAAAGGGTCTTGAGTGGGAAGAAAAGGTTGTAAGAGTTTGGTGTGTTTACCCCAGAGGGAATGAGTTTAAAGGGATGGCTCAGCCATCACAGGCTTTGGGTAGCTCTAAAGGTTGTTGGGGAAGATGTAGGAAGACAGTTGTATGTTTTTGAATGTTACAAATAATAAAGCTGAGAATGCTTCCTCTGTGTTTCCCTCCAGGGATAGACGGATCATCTCTAGTACTTGCACAGCATATCCTGCTCTGTTCTATTTCTGAATTAAAATGTGAGTTCAAGTAGGAAAATCATGTATTTTGGTAAGTATATTAAAACAAATTTTCACTCAAGAATGTGCATGAAAATGCACTTTGCTAAAGTTTCAGGGAGCAAGGGGCTGCATCTGAATATCCGGGAAGTAGGAAACCTGGAAGATATGCAACTATTTGTTTTGGATATTCACTTAGAAAAGAAATGGTCAACTTTCATGAGTTGGAGGACACACTGTTCTTCCAGGACCTTAGAGATATATACCTATCCCACACCCACAACAGTTGCCCCTTGTACTCCCTGAATGTGTTGAGGTATGGCTCATCAAAAATCACCAGAAGTCATTGTCCATTTTGGTTTATTTACCTCTCCTGGGACTGGAAAAAGTGATGAGTAGAGTGGGCCGACCAAGGGTAAGATGGATGGATGGTATCCTTGAAGTGACTGGCTTGACTCTGAGGGAGCTGGGGGAAGGTGACAGCCGACAGGGAGTTCTGGCGTGGGCTGGTCCATGAGGTCAAGAAGAGTTGGAAGTGACTGAACGAATGAACAACAACAAGAGTGCCACAGGGTTCTGTCCTGGGCCGGGTCCTGTTCAACATCTTTATTATTGAGTTAGATGAAGGGTTAGAAGGCACGTTTATCAAGTTTGCAGATGGCACCAAATTGGGAGGGATAGCTAATACCCCAGAAGACAGCAACAGAATTCAAAATGATTTTAACAAATTAGAGAGATGGGCCATAACTAACAAAATGAAGTTCAACTGCGACAAATGCAAGATTCTCCACTTAGGCAGAAAAATGAAATGCAAAGATACAGAATAGGGGACGCCTTGCTCAACAGCCGTACATGTGAAAAAGATCTTGGAGTCCTTGTGGACAACAAGTAAAACATGAGCCAACAATGTCATGTAGCAGCAAAAAAAAACAAACACCCCAGTGGGATTTTGACCAGCATAAATTGGAGTCTAGTGTCTAGATCCAGTGATCTGCCTTTCATCTGCCTCTCATCTGCTTGGAATCACACTGCGCCCAATTCTGGGCATCGCAATTGAAGGGAGATGTTGACAATCTGGAATGTGTCCAGAGGAGGGCAACTAAAAGGATCAAGGGTCTGGAGAACAAGACCTATGAGAAGTGGCTTAAGGAGCTGGGCATGTTTAACCTGCAGAAGAGAAGGCTGAGAGGAGACATAATGAGGGCCATGGATCAAGATGTGAGGGGAAGTCATAAGGAGGAGGGAGCAAGCTTGTTTTTTGCTACCCTGAAGACTAGGATGTGGGACAATGACTTTAAACTTCAGGAAAGGAGATTCCACCTGAATTCCACCTTTCTAACTGTGAGAGCTGTTCAGCAGTGGAACTCTCTGCCCTGGAGTGTGGTGGAGGCTCCTTCTTTGGAGGCTTTGAAACAGGCTGGATGCCCATCTGTCGGGGGTGCTCTGAATGCAATTTTTCTGTTTCGTGGCAGAATGGGGTTGGACTGGATGGCCCATGAGGTCTCTTCCAACTCAATTATTCTATGATTCTGTTTATGATTTAATTCTAACCTGTGTGAACAATATTGAATATTCGAAGGAAGCAGTCAAGAGAATGACTGTCTTAGCATGGGAAGATATTTTTTCCAAGCCTTGTAGGGACCAGAATTCTTTTCAATGGGGTAATGGTCTGAAAAAACACAATTGCCATCTATGACTATTCTTTGGCCCAAATTGTTGGGTGAAAGATGGGAGGGATCTTTAGAGGCCCAGAGTGTGTACAAACAATTTCAGGGGTGCACTTTGCCCACCTCCAGTGTACTATAAGATAGGGATCTGTTCCTATAGAAATTCTCCAAGATTGAATTCGAAGATGAAATTTGTGTAATAGCCATGCCCCTTCTATGTCATGGAGCCAAAACCCCATGAAATTTTGTTGTGAGTTTTCTGGGCTGTCTGGCCATGTTCCAGAAGCAGTCTCTCCTGACATTTTGCCTGCATCTATGGCAGGCATCCTCAGAGGTTGTGAGGTCTGGTGGAAACTAGGACAATGGGGTTTATATATCTGTGGAAGGTCCAGGGTGGGAGAAAGAACTCTTATCTGTTTGAGATAGGTGTGAATGTAGCAACTGGCCACCTTGATTAGCATTTAATGGCCTAGCAAGGTCTGGCCTGGGGGAATCCTTTGTTGGGAGGTGATTCGCTGGTTCTGATTACTTTTGAGTGTTATAATTTCAGAGGGTTTTTTTAATATTGGTAGACAGAATTTGTTCATTTGTATAGTTTCCTCCTTTCTGTTCAAATTGTCCACATGTTTGTGGATTTCAATGGCTTCTCTGTGTGGTCTGATATAGTGGTTATTTATTTATTTATTTCAATTTCTATACTGCTCCTTCTCGAAGCTCAGAGCGGTTTACAACAATATATAAACACAGCACAGTAATAAAACAACAACTAAATCTAATATCTCTAATTTCCACTACAAGTGAGTTAAAACTAACAGCAAAGGAATGTTACAACTTTACTCAAGTGAGAACGCTTGGTGAAAGAGGACCGTCTTACATGCCCTTCAAAAGGAGGACAGCTCACTGATTCCTCGAACTTCGTCAGGCACAGTGTTCCACAATGTCGGTGCCACCACAGACAGGCGATTATGCTCTTCAGATTGCAGTAATCTCTGGGGAACGTGGGGAGAGGCGGTCCCTCAAGTACACAGGCCCTAGACCATACAAGGCCTTAAAGGTTAATACCAGCACTTTGAAAGCAATCCGGTACTCTATTGGTAGCCAGTGCAGTTGCTGCAGGATTGGTGTAATATGGCATCTCGCTAGAGCCTCCGTGAGTAGCCGAGCTGCTGCATTCTGCACTAGCCTGCGTTTCTAGATCACTCTCAAAGGATGGCCAATGTAAAGGGCGTTACAGTAGTCTTATCTCGAGATGACCATTGCCTGGATCACTGTGGCCAGGTCACTCCCAGATAGGTAAGGCGCCAGCCGCCTAGCCTGGCGCAGATGGAAAAATGCAGTTTTGCTGTCCATGGAGACGTGAACCTCCATAGTCAGCAATGGGTCTAATTGGACCCCCAAACTTTTTGCTAACGATGACGGGCATAGTGCCTTGCCATCCAAGGCAAGCAGCTGGCACTCTCCCCCACCCAGGTGACCCAGCCACAAGATCTCACTCTTTGATGGAGTCACCTTCAGCCGGCTGGATCGTAGCCATCCAGTCACAGCCTCAAGGCACTGATGGAAAGAATCGGGTACTGAGTCTGGTCGGCCTTCCATCCTCAGCACTGGCTGGGTGTCATCAGCGTACTGGTGGCACTCCAGACCAAAGCTATGCACCAGTCGGGCCAGTGGATGCATATAGATGTTAAATAATAGAGGAAAGAGAATAGTTCCCCCGAGGGACCCCACAATTTAATGGGAGTCTCTCAGAGACCACCTCTCCCCTCGCCACCCGCTGGCTTTGATCCCAGAGGAAGGAGGATACCCACTTGAGGGCAGTCCCCCTGACCCCCGAGGCACTTAGGAGGTGGATTAATAATGCATGATCTACTGTATCAAAAGCTGCTGTGAGGTCCAATAACACAAGCAGCGCTGATCCTCCTTGGTCCAACTGGCAGTGGAGCTGGTCTGTGATGGAGACCAGAACAGTTTCCGTCCTGTGCCCTGCACAGAAGCCGGACTGGAAGGGGTCGAGACCAGCTGTGTCATTTAAGAACTGCTGCAGCTGTCCCGCTGCTGCCCTCTCAATCACCTTGCCCAGAAACGATAAATTCGAAACTGGGCGATAACTGGAGGGAGCTGAACAATCTAGGTTCGGCTTCTTCAGAAGCAGACTTAACATCACCTCTTTCAATCCCTCTGGAAATACTCCTTGCTCAAGGGAGAAATTGACTATATTCAACAGAAGGCCTCGTAACCTCTCCCAGCAGGATCTAACTAGCCAGGAGGGGCACGGATCAAGGGAGCAAGTAGTTGGTCTAGCTGCAGCTATGATCTTATCGACTGCCTCTACGTCCAGCAGATGGAAATGATTGAAGGTAGGCCCATCGAGCGGCGGAGGAGTCTCCAGTTCACTCACTGTATCAATCATGGCTGGGAGGTCCTGGCGGAGCAGTGAGATCTTATCTGCAAAAAAGCTCTGAAAAACCTCAGTGGATGGGGCTGAATCATTTCCATTTGGGACGGATGGGACCGTCGTTAGTGACCAAATAATCTTAAATAGTTGTGCTGGGCATGAGCTAGCAGACTCAATCAGGGAAGTATATCAGGTTGTTGGTGTGGTCCAGCATTTCTGTGTTCTCAGATAATATGCTATGTCCAGGTTGGTTCATCAGGTGCTCTGCTATGGCTGACATCTTTGATTGAAGTAGTCTGCAGCGCCTTTCATGTTCCTAGATTCGTGTTTGGCCACTGTGTTTGGTGGTCCCTTTGTAGACTTGTCCACAGCTAAACAATGGATATTGTCCATTGAGGCAATATCAAACTGAAAAGTAGATTGTGTCCAACCCTGTTTTGAAGTTTTTTTAACTTTATAATGAAGAATGTCCAGTTCTATATGCTTTAGTTATGTTGTTGTTATGGGTTGTTAAGACATCTCCAACTCATAACGACCCTATCATAGGGGTCTCCTGGGAAGATTAGCCATTGCCTCCTTCTTAGACTTGTCCACATTCACAAAGGGATTTCCATGATTTAGCAAGGATTTTAATCCTGGTTTCCCAGTCAAACCAGTAACCCACAGGCATCATCAAATTGTAACACTTCAGCTCCAACTCCCAGAATTCCAGACCATTGAACAAGCTGGCTATAGCTTCTGGGAGTTAAAGGCCAAAACAGCTGGAGAGCCATAATCTGAAGATTACTAATAACAGAATAATCTTTGCGATGAATCCTTCCCGCTTTATCCTATACATTTGTTTTCACTGAAGCTCTCCTTATTCCTTAATCTTTCTTGCACAATCTCACCTTTTCTTTTATTGCTTTCTTTTTAGGAAGTATTTTCTTCTTATAGATGTGGACATCCCTGTGCTAAAGGTGCATGAGCCCCAATGAAGATGAGGAAGAACTGGGCAACTTCAGTTCAAAAGCAAATTTGCAAGATAAAAGTGTTGTGCACAAAATGCTCATTAAAGCTCGTGGAAGGTGTGCTCTCGAAACATAAATCAGCTGGAAAATAAAATCACTTCCTGCACTCAAAGCAATCTGTGTTAAAAGAAAGAAAAGAAAGAAAAAGTCTCAGAGACCTTACTTTGGCTGTGATCCTACATCAAGGTAATGTCATGTCAATATCTGGATATGGAGTTAAACATTCATTATGCTGCAAAACTCTTGGGTTTAATATGAGTGCTGAACAACTAAAGTGAGGCAACTAAATGTATAATAAGCATGCACATGCACCCATGTGCAAACCACATTCAGGCACAATGGACTTGTGCATTCATATGCAATGGTATCACATGCACACCTTTGTCTGAGTAACTATGTAGTGAATACATATATTCTTCAAGTAGCCAAAAATGCCTAAGCACTTCTGTACAGAAATGTATCCATCAACAGGATTCCAACCAAGTGCTGCATCTACACTGTTGAATTAATGCAGATTAACACCATTAACTGTTGTGGCTCAATGCTATGAAAACATGAGAGTTGTACAGGCAGTCCTGAGTTAAAACATCTGACTTACAAACAACTCATAGTTCAGAACGGAGGTGAGATAACAGGAAGTGAGAGAAATCTACCCCCAAGAAGTGAAATTAACTCCTGAAAGAGTTATCATGGGGAAAATGTGTCTCCATTAAAGCTTGATCACAAATCTTTGTTTTAACAACAAGCCAAATTTTCAAAATCCAATTCTCACGAGGACACAAATGAGGTGAAATGTTCTGAACAGGGGCACAGACAGCAAAACAAACACCACAAGGGTGTTAACCCTTCCTTGTGCAATCCAAACCTCCTCTCTTTTTCTCCCCCCCCCTATATATATGGATGGACTTACACTTAAAATGTACCTGTTCCAACTTACAAACAAATTCAAATTCAATTGTTTGTAATTTGGAGACTGCCTGTAATTTACAAGATCTTTAGGCTTCTGTGCCAGAGAGTGTTGGTGCCACATCAAACTACAAATAGGAGTTGCCGGGGTGTTGAATCAACCATTGGTTCACTGGGTTTACACTTGCTAGGAACTCTCTCTCTCTCTCTTCCTCCATCCATATCCTGCCCTTTTCGTTGTACAGGTTCCAGTACCTTCAATGAACCACTTGATTGATTGGGTCTAGTTTACAGTACTCACTAGAGATCTCATCATATGTGCTGCTGGAATCGCCATGAAGCATGGAGAATCTGGAGATGCCCAAAGGCAACTCAGGACGGCGTACAAAGTCAGCACAATTCAATGCCATCTATAAAATACAAACATTGATAAAAAGCAGAGAAAGAAACATTGCAGTACATTTAAAACCATAATACAGTGAAAACTCTCTCTCTCTCTCTCTCACTCACTCTCTCTCTCTATATATATATATATGTGTGTGTGTGTGTTTGTGTACCCAAACCTATGTCTTCTTATTCAAATCCTCATCCGATTCATTGTCTTCGCCGTTCCTGGGTCAGTTTCCGATATAAGTTTGTCTGGTTATGCTGAGGTTCCAAATGCTTGCTCAAAGAGCCAAGTTTTCACTCTTTTTCAAAAGGTCAGGAGGGAGGGGGCTGCTCTAACATCCCTAGACAGGGTGTTCCACCGCTGAGGGGTCCCCACAGAGAATGCCCGGTCTCTCATCCCCGCCAGACATGCTTGTGAAGCAGGCGGGATCAAGAGCAGGATCTCTTCTGACAATCTCAAGTTCCTGGTGGGTTCGTAGGAAGAGATGTGTTCTGATAGATAACTATTTAGGGCTTTATAGGCTAAAGCCAGCTTTTTGAAAAGCTCTCTGTCTCTGGTATAGGAGCCTCTGAGGCACCCAGTGCAAATAAGATCCAGTTCAGCTACACCCTGCCCCTAAGCCATGGGATGTTCCAAAAATTGCAGCAAATCTCAGAACTTTGTCCAAAGTGGGGAAAATCCAGTTTAACCCACAATACTCACTGGAAGTAGTAGAACATCATGAGAAAATTGGAAGTTAATTCAGGGTTTTCTTGCCTGTGTAAACTCACTCCAGAATTGTAGAAACAATGAATTCCCTATTATCTCTAGGACAAGAAGGGAGCATGTCAACAGAGGCATCTTTGATTGCATTCAAGTATTACTATTCAACAGAAGGATGGTCTAGTTCAGGGCTGTCCAACTGCTGGCCCTGCAGGTGTTTTGGACTTCAACTCCCAGAAATCCTAGCCAGTTTACCAGCTGTTAGGATTTCTGGGATTTGAAGGCCAAAACACCTGCAGGGCCGGCAGTTGGACAGCCCTGGTCTAGTTCAACAACCATATAACTATGTGGGTATTCACTTACACGATGGAAGATTTTGTCCATAGTGTATAGGATTTTGGCTACATGTTCCTCCATGCCTAGACATGAGAAGAGACTCGAAAATGCATTGAGATGAACTCCCAAAGAAGCAGAGATGAAAGCAGAGATACAATGCCTTAGTGTCACTTAAGGAAGAAATGCTTCACATCAACAACATGAATGTTCACATTTCAATATTCTGCTTAATGCTTCTGCATTTCTGAGGGTTATTTACTTCAATTTACAGCTCTTTCCCGATTCCAATTACACCGCAAACAACATTTGCAAGCAGTATATACATAGCCAATTCTAAGGCACTTTGTTTGGAATGAAACTCAGATGAAATGTGCTCGGTGTTTTCACCTTTAACAAATCCAATTGCATCCATCTCAGACAAATACCAACCCACACTCATATACATACACACAAAACAAGACAGAACACATTGTAGCCATACATAGGAGCATTCTAATGAAGAAAACAGATTATATAGAGTTTGTTTAATGCACTGTAAAAATATAATTTCCAATTTCTAATAACTCTATTTATTCTACTTATTAGGATGGCGGTAAAACACCATTGTGTGATATAGGTATAGAAAATAATCCCTTTGTTTTGTTGCACATTAGTAAAAAAAGCTTTTATAAATTTTCTTGCCACAATGGTAAAATACAATTGCAGTTTTGAATCACAAGATACTGCAATTTCTGTTTAAAAATACATACTTTTTGGGACTTGCAGTGCATTCTGTGAAAAAAAAAGAATCTGTACAACACTGCCATTATGAAGTGTAACAATCTTCCCATTTCTAAATTGCACACAGATACTTTTTAGACGAAGAAAGGCATAACATACACATACACATTTAAATAATGTGCTTATAATTATATTAAATGTTCCCTCCATAGCAATAAGAAAAGATGTAAATGGAATTGGCATTATTTTGAATGGGAAATGGGGACAGAAATAATTCAAGGAAAATGTATTTTCTGATATGCACACATGCATTTTTGGTATGCAGAACACATCATGTGACATGCGGGGCTGGATGCATCCAAGGCTGGGGTTAAAATTGCTGGATGAAACATTAACAACCTTAGATATGCAGATGATACTACTTTGATGTCTGAAAGCAAGGAACAGCTGAGGAGCCTTCTAACCAAGTTGAAAAGAGATTGCAGTCAGTTTAACCTCAGTTCCAGGCAAAGTGATGGAAACCATTATTAAAGAAAATATTACTAGGCATATAGAAGAACAGGCATTGCTGAAAGAAAATCAACATGGTTTCTGCAAAGCCAAATCATGTCTTACTAACTTGTTAGAATTCTTTGAGGGTGTAAATAAACACATAGATAAAGGGGACCCAATTGATATTGTTTACCTTGACTTTCAAAAGGCTTTTGACAAAGTCCCTCACCAAAGGCTCCTAAATAAGTTCTTCAGCCATGGAATCAGAGGACAGGTCTTGTACTGGATTGGAACCTGGCTAAACTGTAGGAAACAAAGGGTGGTAATAAACGGACATTTCTCTGGGTGGAAAGAGGTGAGAAGTGGCATACCCCAAGGTTCAGTTTTGGGTCCGTTACTTTTTAATTTATTCATTAATGATCTGGATGTAGGAGTGAATTCTGAGGTAGCAAAGTTTGCAGACAACACTAAATTGTTCAGGGTAGTTAAAAATGAAACTGATTGTAAAGAGCTCCAGAAAGATCTCTCGAAATTGAGTGAATGGGAAACAAAGTGGCAAATGCATTTTAACCTAAACAAGTGTAAAGTCATGCACATCGGGGCATAGAACCCCAACTACACCTACCAATTGATGGGGTCAAAGCTTTCCGAGACAAACCAGGAAAGGGATCTTGGTGTCTTGGTGGACAGCTCAATGAAGATGTCAACCCAGTGCGCAGCAGCAGTGAAAAAAGCAAATTCTATGCTAGGCATGATCAGAAAGGGAATCGAAAATAGGTCAGCAAATGTTGTATTACCTCTCTACAAATCTATGGTAAGGCCACATTTGGAGCACTGTGTACAATTCTGGTCTCCGCACCTTAAGAAGGATATAACGGAACTGGAAAAGGTACAGAAAAGGGCAACAAGAATGATCCAAGGGATGGAGCAGCTCCCTTATGAAATCAGGTTGCAACGCCTTGGTCTTTTCAGCCTTGAAAGACGGCGTTTAAGAGGTGACTTGATCGAATTGTATAAAATCATGCATGGGATAGAAAAGCTGAATAAAGAAAAATTATTTTCTTTGTCACAAAACACTAGGACTAGAGGGCACTCCCTGAAACTCCAAGGTAGGAAAATGAGGACTAATAAAGGGAAATATTTCTTCACCCAGAGGGTCATTGGGTTATAGAACTCACTTCCAGAAGAGGTTGTGACAGCTGTCAGCCTGAACAACTTCAAGGCAGGATTAGACAGATTCATGGATAGCAAGTGTATCGGTAGTTACTGAAAAGGACATTCAAGTGCCACCTCGGAGTTGGTTGAGGTAGGCAGGATTTCCCTGGGTACTGGTTGTGGGGGTCGGGAGCAGGTTAGGGTTTTGCCCTCCCTTCTGCTCGAGATCCCCGTGTACAACTGGTGGGCCACTGTGTGATTCAGAATGCTGGACTAGATGGGCTGAGGTCCGATTCAGCATGGCTCTTCTTATGTTCTTATGATCTTATGAAATGAGAAAGTGCAAAAGCTGGGTTGCAGTTAAATATTAAAAAAAATATTATGACAACCAGATTGATTGATAACTGGCAAACAGAGGGAGAAAACACCGAGGCAGTGACAGACTTTGTATTTCTAGATGCAAAGATTACTGCAGACACAGACTGCAGACAGGAAATCAGAAGACGTTTACTTCTTGGGAGGAGAGCAATGACCAATCTTGATAAAATAGTGAAGAGTAGAGACATCACACTGGCAACAAAGATCTGCATAGTTAAAGCAATGGTATTCTCCGTAGTGACCCATGGATGTGAGAGCTGGATCATAAGGAAGGCTGAGTGAAGGAAGATAGATGCTTTTGAACTGTGGCGTTGGAAGAAACTTATGATAGTGCCTTGGACTGCAAGAAAATCAAACCAGTCCATACTCCAGGAAATAATGTCTGGCTGCTCACTGGAGGGAAGGATAGAGATTAAAAATTAAGTACTTTGGTCACATCATGAGAAGACAGGAAAGCTTAGAGAAGATAATCATGCTGGGGAAAATGGAAGGAAAAAGGAAGAGGGGCCGACCAAGGGCAATGTGGTTGAATTTTATCCTTGAAGTGACTGGCTTGATCTTGATGTAGCTCGGGTTGTGACAGCCGAGAGGGAGCTCTGGCATGGGATGGTCCATGAGGTCACAAAGAGTCAAAAGCGACAGAATGAATGAACAACAACAACTTGCACTTGAACACTCAACTGGTAATCTAGCACAATGATTTTCAACCTTATTTGAGCCGCAGCACATTTTTTACATTTACAAAATCCTGGGGCACACCACCAACCAAAATGACACTCTAACACAGTAATACATATAGTTAATATGTTTTTAAATGTATTTATACACTCAGTGTGAAACCTGGGCCTGTTTCATCTTTTCTTTTTTCTTTTTTCCACCACTCATATTAGGGCCTTCATCTGTGTCATAATTTTGTCCAGGGCCCTGTTAGGCATTTGCATTTTCCCTTCTCAAAAACTTCTTCATCACTGTCACTCACTTGTCTTGCTGTGATCCCAAATTGCCACTGTCACTTGACGTGCAGCTGCAGCACTAACTCTAACTTTGTTTACTTAGCCGCGTCTGAGCGAATCCAAGATGGCGTGACCATAGCACTCTCGTGTCATTCTTAGGTGGCACAAGAGTGCTATGGTTCCATTTCTTAAAGGGACAGATGCACCTTATAGTTTATATATGAATGAAGTTCGAAAATAAATTCCCACAGCACACCTGATGATCTCTCACGGCACACTAGTGTTCCACGGCACACTGGTTGAAAATCACTGATCTAGCAGATTCACACATTCGTTTTCATATTTTAAACATGATTGAAATGTAATTGCTGTTCTCAACTAGAACACAGAAGCATGAATTGATAGATCAACATTTGTGATAAATCAATGCCTACTCTAGTTGATACTATCTGTTGGATTTGGCTTCATTTATGTTAGGAATGTTGGAGAAATCCATTCAGTCTGCATGAATTGAATAAAATGGCCAGTCTTGCACTTTTAGGTGCTATACATGAATCAACATTTATTTTTGTTTTGTTTTGTATGATTTATATCCCACCATTCTCCTATCAACATTTGTGATAAATCAATGCCTACTCTAGTTGATACTATCTGTTGGATTTGGCTTCATTTATGTTAGGAATGTTGGAGAAATCCATTCAGTCTGATGCGAATGCAAAATGGCCAGTCTTGCACTTTTGAAGCTATACATGAATCAATATTTATTTTTGTTTTGTTTTGTATGATTTATATCCCACCATTCTCCTGGCATTTGATCTAAGACAGCTAATAACAAAATAAAACAAAGTTCAACGAAAATCTAACCAAGCTAAAATCTTATCAAAGTGTAGTTAAATCAGATCAGTTCTTTAGCAGCACTGAATTTTAAACAACATTCCCAAATGATTCCATTAAAACAGGAGCATTTAAAAAGTTTAAAACATAATGAAAACATAATAAGATTTTCAAAACTCAGCATTCTGTAGTGAATTGAGAGTTGGACTCAAACTCTGGAGATCTGGGCTAGAACCCCACTCAGTCATGAAACCTACTGGATGACCTTGGCAAATTACACTACCAGGCTCTTCTGAGCAAATTTTGCCAAGAAAACACTGTGATGGGTTTGCCTTGGGCTCGACATGGGCCAGAAATGACTTGTATGCACACAGCAACAAAAAAGAAAAGGCACAGCATATCTGAATTTAAATAGCCCCCATATCCACTATGGAAATGTGGATCCGTAGATATTGATTGATTGATTGATTGATGAATTTATTTATTTATTTACAGTATTTATATTCTGCCCTTCTCACCCTGCAGGGGGCTCAGGGTGAGTCTGTGGTCAATCTCTGGTGGAAGCAAGTCACAGAATCCTGCTAGAAGACATTGAAAATGGCTAGAAGAGAACACTTCTCTCTAGCATTTCTACGACTTCCAGAGCAACTATGTAGTCAACTTGTGTTGGAAGCATATCACAGAATCGCAGTGGAGGATCTAGCTATTTCCTAGAGGGAATCCCCCAATTTTGGTAAAGTGAAATTGCAGGTACTGATCCCATGATCAGTCATGTTGTAGTTTTCTGATGTAAATATAGTATTAGTGGAAAGTACACAAAACATTTCTTTTCATAAAATATTAAAGATTCTAACTATTTTAATTTTAAATCCATTGGTTGTATCTTCTTGTGTACTCTCACATTGTCTCATGATCTTCATATATTATTTTCCAGTTCTTCTTTAATGGGAATTGATCTTAATTGATCTTAATTTTCATAACAGATAATTTCCAAACTTGGCACACAGAGCCCCCATGACACACTCTACATCCTACTGCAGTTTGGAGGAGGACAGACCATGGACAATGGGACTTGAAGTACCTCCACTCACTTCCTGAGATCACTGCAATCCTCATCCAATGACTGAGTAAGACCAAACTTGGCACACAGAGCCCTCATGACCCACTCTACATCCTGGTGCAGTTTGGAGGAGGACTGACCACAGATGATGGGACTTGAAGTACTTTCACTAACTTCCTGAGACCACTGTACGGCAATAAAAAACTGATAAAAACCAACCTTGGCACACAATGCCTTTCTCAAATAACCCTGGCAGCGCTGGGTCACCAAGCTAGTAAATAAATAAATCATGTTTTCAAAATACCTTAGATTGCAAAATGACTTTTCACAATAGCACCAGTTTTAGGAGAAACACTCTCCAAAAATGTTCATGAATTTCATTGCTTTCCCTGAAATTAAAATATTATTGTCCTTCAGAACAAATCAAATTCAATATTGGAGCCAACTCTCCCCCCCCCCCCCCCACAAATTTAAATGTAAATCAAGGTTAAGATTAGAAGAAAGAGAATCTGAAAAACCAGCAATGGCAGATTTGTCCATCTCTTATTTATTCTCCATCTGAACTCTGTAAATTGCAAACTGAGTTGAGTCCACTCACTTCAATGTCTTTGTTAGCCTTGTAGTCATAGAAAGTTTTGAAAAATTCTCCCTGGGCCATGGATGATCCCGCCAGGGACCCAAAGAAGTAGCATTCAAACATCCAGAAATCCTCACTGTTTAGCCTGTGCTCAATTAAATGGTAGAAATTGGGATTTTAGAAGCTTTATTAGCAGAGCTTCTAGTCTTTATTCCATAAGCTTGTTTGATCCTGGGTTTTATTCGCCATTTTGCATGGACTAAAACTTCATCTTCGGTTCTAAAGGGCAGTCAGATGAGCAGAGCCTTCTTTTGATATACAGTTTCAATCAATTTCATTCTGTTATCCTGCTTTATCTTTTTGGCTGGCGGGGTGGTATTTTGGTGAAATTTATGACTAAGTGCAATGATGGCAAGTTTACCAAGCTGTTCTTTTCTTTGCAAGGATTTCACATGATAGAAGAAAAACACAGCCCTTTAATTCAATGTTTTTCATGTTTTCCACCATCTGTGTTGACTTATCTTATAAAGAACTCAAGTATATTTCCTACCGAACACAAGAACCTTGCAGACAGTTCTGGAAGAATTTTCTAGGGTATTCTAGGGAAATGTTATAGAACTGGTGTGATATAGGGTGCATCTATACTGTAGAATGATTGCTGTTTGCCACCATTTTTGTTGCCATGGCTCAATTCTATGGAATCCAAGTATTTTCAGTTTGATGAGACACCAGCACTATTTGTCAAAGATGATTAAAGATATTGTAAAACAACATCTCTCATGATTTGCTAGCATTGAGCCATGGTGGTTAGAGTGGTGCTGAACTGCATTATTTTGCAGCATAGATGCACCTTTGATCAAACATATCTGTTTATGACAGTTTCTGGGACTGAATGAAGTGAAGTGGGAAAGATGGTGAACTGGAGTTGAGGTGCTTCATTTGCTTTTTATGAGACAAACAACATTTCTCAACTTTCTGTTTCAAACATTAGAAAAAATATTGGTACTGCTGGAAAGTGTTATACAAGATGTGTTTCTTGAGCCAACAAGATTCCATATACAGTTTGGAGCAGAAAACATGACTGGTGAACTATAAAGGGTTAGGCCAATATACTCTTGAAATCTCCAGATCCTCTCCAATCATGAATTTAAGCAGGTTCAGACCTAGTGAGTACTAATGGATGGTGATCAAGGAATACTGGGAAGTATGTGAGGTATGAATATTTCAGTTGTACCAATTTGATAGGGACAGATCAAATTAATTCTCTGCCTTCCCACTATAAAAAGGTAAAGGGTTTCCTCTGACATCAAGTCCAGTCATGTCCAACTCTGGGGGTTGGTCCTCATCTCCATTTCTAAGCCAAAGAGCCAGCGTTATCCGTACACACCTCCAAGGTCATGACTGCATGGAGAGCCATTACCTTCCCGCTGGAGCAGTACCTATTGATCTACTCACATTTGCATGTTTTCGAACTGCTAGTTTGGGAGAAACTGGCGCTAACAGCAGGCGCTCACACCGCTCCCTGGATTCGAACCTGCGACCTTTCAGTTAGCAAGTTTAGCAGCTCAGCGGTTTAACCCATTGCGCCACCGGGGGCTCCTCCCACTATATAACCTGCTTTTAAAATATCTCAAATGTTGGAGTGTATGCTAGGAACTCACTTCCACTCCCCAATCACATGATTCAAGGGTAGCATCATTACAAGATCATCAAAAGGCACATATTTAATTCTTTTGGGCAGATTTCTCATCTCCCCCCCCCACCGATAAAGCTGATAGCAGCAGATGGCAGTTTCTTTGTCTGTCCCCTCTTCCAATTGCATCTATTGGTTATCTATTCTTGCCCACCACACAGTCTTTCAGTGTTGTACCTAGCTCAGGCCATTATTTCTGCTTCAACTGCTGCTTTTCACTGATAATTCAATTCATTTGGAGTCTGAAGTTGTGGGTGCTCACAGGGATGCTATC
The DNA here is from genome assembly GCA_030556195.1 of Anolis apletophallus. NCBI lineage: Eukaryota > Metazoa > Chordata > Lepidosauria > Squamata > Anolidae > Anolis > Anolis apletophallus. Next base: position 105,280,219 of record JARBWK010000012.1, on the reverse strand, counting down.
TTGATGACTTCAGCCATGTCCATTAGAAACAGTCCCTTCGTTTCCTGCTGTCTCACTTTCTTTACTCCTCCCCCCATTGTGCTAATCCATACTGAGTGTGCATCAGCTAGAGGCAGAGACAGAGAGACCGTGTCTTCCCTGTTGAAAGCAAATATACATCACAGACACCACCAGGCAGAAATCAGCATGAACTGGCAGGTTTTAGAATTCAGCAGACTCCACAGGCTTCTAAAAACATGCCATTTGGCTTTGCAAAGGGGAAAGAACCACTTGCTAATGGTGCACACATACAAGGCTTCCTATACAGAAGCAGGGGAGCCTTGTTCAATGGCAAACATTTTCATTTAGGGTCTCTAAGGGCCCTTCTAAACAGCCATATAACCCAGAATATCAAGGCAGAAAATCCCACAATATCTGCTTTGAACTAGGTTATCTGAGCTCACACTGCAATAGATTCCAGTTCAAAGCAGATAATGTGGGATTTTATTCAGCTGTGTGGAGGGGCCATAGATGATAGTCTAAATGCTTATATGATGCACCATGCATTAATTGGATAATTTATGCATTGCATCTATATGCCAAGCACACAAAGATCTATATGTACATCTTTGTGCATTTGGTTACTTGGCTGATGTCTTGGTTCAGTTATGTGATGTTGCCATGCAACAAAAGTTTGGGTATCTAAATCAGTGCAAGACTGCATATGCAAAAATTTGTGACTGACAATCTTGATGTAGTAACTTGATCCTAGACTTGCTGTTCGCACTTTAGTTGAGGATGACGGTTTTGAACAATAAGAGATCCCAAGATTTTTTAATTCTTCTTTTCCTCCCATTCCCCCTTGGAAAAAGAGGACCTCTGAAGCATATTGGGAATGCGAATGTTAGGGGAATCGAAACCTTCTGTGACTAAGGCCTATCTCTCATGGTTGCTCCACTGTACTAATTGTTCCTGCTGAAGCATGGAGGTTAATTTCATTTGAGTTTTTTTAAAATCCCAGAACTAATTATTATCACACCTATGTTGTCTTCAAGAAATGTGATAGGAAGCCATTGGTGGTGCATGTTGGATTCTCTTTTTATGGAGTTTTAAAAAAAGATTTGAATAGCCATTTGTCAGGAGGGCTTTCATAGTATATTCCTATGTGACAGAATGGTCCTTGTGGTCTCTTCCAACTCCATGATTCTACAGTTATGTGGATAACTAGGCTAAAGACCATTATACAGATGACCCTCCCCCCATTTTGCCAGCAATTGCCTGTGAAATGGCAGACACAAAGTGAAAAAAAAACCTTGGTCCCACAGAGCAGGCAACAGAATCCACAGAAGCAAGCAGTCTCCTCGAGTGAAGCAAGAATCTTTTATTTCAGCGTGGCCACCAGACACGGAACAGCTGAAGACCAGTGTGTATTCAAGGAAAGAGCTGTCCGTCCTGTTACAATATTTCTGTTATCTTTTATACAATTTTTGCTAGGCCATGGTGTAACCTCTCTGCCAATACCTCTTATCCAATCAGGTTCTTAAAAACATTCTTTTCTCATTATTTTTCCATCTTGGCACTTTTAACTAATAAGCTCTACATATGTGGTGCCAGCATAGATAAACATTATATTATTTGTATATAGATAAGCATTGAATTATCAGGTCACCCTGTGTCTTCAAGATACATAATCTTGACCTTTCGTCTTCCGCTCCCCTTTTGCCAAGAGGGGCACTTTTATTTTAAGTTAACATTTCAGCATTTTGCACTATTAAGCTCATTGACCCCTTCAACAGAGTGCCTCATAATGCCCCACACACCCTTCCTCCTTCTCCCATTACAAAACAAGTTGCCACCCTGTCCCCATCATATGGGGGAAAAGTCAACAACAAGTGTTGTCCAATTTCCCTTTCCTCCATCAGATGGGGAAAATAGCTGGAAAATAGCTGAAAAAACACTTGGTTGAGTGTGATGGCCAATGGGGCGGAGCCTGCCAAGCATCATGTGATGGTGCTTGGTAAGCTTTGTCCCAAAAGTGTAGCAAGGTGTCAAAATGCCCCAGTGTGATAAGGTGGTATAATCCTCATCAAGGCAATGCTATTGTTAGTGGTTCAAAGCACTCCAATAATAGAGTCAATCTGGACCTTCCATGACAGAGATTCAGAAGTACTCCCAAACTAGACACCTCAAACCTTGCATGGAGTATAACTCATTTAAAGAGAGTAATTCACCCCCGAACATTAAACAGCTGTTTTTTTAAAAAAAATCTACATGCAAATATTGCTTTGAAATACGTATATTTAGATAGGATACGCTCTCCATTCTTTCATGGGTTAATGGTACAAGACCCCTATGATAATAGGGAAAGGCATACAAGTTTTAAAAGTTACTCCTATTCTTTAGAGTAAACCTCTTTAAGAAATCTCTAGCAGAAGTTGGTCATGGAATTGTCCTGGTGGTTCTAGAGATTTCTAGAGAGAACATATTAACAAAATGCACAAAGAATCAAATCCATAAAAAGTTAAACTTGCAAATATGGCATGTTAACAATTACTTGAGTTTAGATTCAGATTGAGAAGCATACAAGCTTCTTGCCAGAAGCAATCGTCTCATCTCCATTCTTTTGAGATCCAAAAAATTATGTGTAATGGGTGGGGGAACACATTCAACTGATCTAGGAAGTCTCAGTACTAACTGGGAGCAGAGTGGTGTTCATGAAACAAACTGAGTACATTAGATTCTGTAGTACCTCCGCTGCACAAAAATGGATTAATGAAATGGAACATTTTCAACTACTAGTTCCACTTACATGAGCCATCTCTTTCCTGCCTCTTGCTTCCTAATCATGAACGATTAAAAAAATTGAAGCATAGTGTTTCCTCTTAGTGGCTATCTTGGACATAATGCTTTTGCATTATGTTATAATCAGTGCATCTTCCATTCCATTAGAATATATAGCAGAGGGTGGTTGGGGGTGCCACCTTCCATTATCAGGAATTTATTGCTTGGCAGAACCCACAGGGAGTAGCAACAAGGCGGCCTCTGGTGCACTTTATGGGAATATATTGCATCGCGAAATGCAGGATGTGCTGACTCCTGAGAAAATAAGTGGAATGGATTTTAAAGAAGCAAATGCCATCCTATAAAAGCAGCATTAAAATAACTCCCAGGTCTTTGGCTAGGAGACACTAAATCCGAGAGCCTAAAAGTAATTTCTGTAATGCAGGTGTCATCACTGCATGCAGCATATTTCAAAATTACCTCCAGGTTATATAAGAAGACTGAGGAACTTTTCTCCTGTTAAGACTTGTGGTGGAAATCTGGTGGGTCTGTACTCATAAAAGGGTTGCAGACAGAACCAAACTGGGCCAGAACTAGACTCAGGCTTGGCTCTACCATTAGGTACACTGAAGCAACCAACACAGGTGATGGAGTGATGGATTTATAAATACCATCCTTCACGAGAACTTATTTCATTGAGGATTTAAACAGTGTTCCATAGCAAGGAAGCAACTAATTCAGTTCTGGTGGCAGCAACAGATTTCTACAGAACCCTCACTGATATTTTTTTCCACCTCCAGAAGATCTCATTGCTCTCCAACTGCAGAAAAAAAACACAGGCAGGTAGCATCTGGACACATCTCTGAAATATGATGGTTTCCAAATTGCTTTCTCTGGGGCAGTTCGTGGAGAAAGGCATTATGAGCAGTGAGACCAAGGATATTGTCCACAGCGCTATGATGTGAGCAAGAGGTGAGCAAAGGGTGCAAGCTGTTTTTTTGTGGCTCGGGGTAAACAAACTCCCAAAGTGCCCTCAAACAATCTCAGGAAGAGGGCATTTTCACCAAGTTTTTGTCCCTTTCAGGGGTGATATGTGACAGAAAATGCCCTCTGGGTCCCCTAAAAGGCATTTGGGCCATTTTGAATCAAAATAAATGTTTGTTTGTGGAGCAGGGCCCTCTTGCTCCACATAGCTTCCAAAAGCTGCCCCTGCCCCTGCCCCAAAACCAGTCTCTATAGCTATGCTGAATACTTTGTCTTGTTCTGAGGAAGAAGATCATAGAATAGAATCATAGAGTTGGAAGAGACCACAAGGGCCATTCATTCAAAGCCCTTGCCATGTAGGAATACACTATCAAAGAAATCCCAACAGATTGTCATCTAGCCTCTGTTAAAATGTACAGAGAATGAGATTCCAACACCCTCCAAGGCAGCATATTCTGCTGTCAAGCAGCTCTTACCACCAGCAGGTTCTGCATATTATTTGGTTGGAATCTCCTTTTGTGTTGGTTTGAAGCGTGTTCCATCTTCAGTAGCACACAGAATAATCATTTCAGTATTTAGACATCTTTCTCCAGGCTAAACATGCCCAGCTCCCTAAGTTGCTCCGCAGCAAGCCTTTTACCATTTTAGTTACACTTCTCTGGTTGTATTAAAGCTGAGCAATATCTTTCTAGAATTGTGGCGGCCAGAACTAGACACAGTACTCCAGATAAGCAAAGCAGAGCATAGTGGGATTATTATTTCTCCAGATGTAAAGACCACTAACACTGAAGAAATATAGTAGTTTTATGCCACTATAACTATCATTGCTCCATCCTACAGAGTCCTGGGATTTGCAGTTTGTTGTGGCTGTGGAGATATCTGACAGAGAAGGGTAAATATCTCACAAGTTTACAAATCCTAGAATTCCACAGCATTCAGATATAACAGTTAATGTGGTGTCAAATTGCTATAATTATAATGTGTAGACTTCTATTGATTTCAGCCTTAAATTGCAATGCTGCTCTGTTGCATGCAGCATGTTGTAATCCGCCCCGAGCCTGCAGGGAGGAGCGGAATATAAGATCGAATAATAAATAAATAAATAAATAAATAAATAAATAAATAAAGTGAGCCATTTCTCAGTAGGGTGGGCTAGATGGGGACTGCTATGGGGAAAAAAGGCAGGAGTTGTGGTGGTGAAGCACTAATAAAGAATGAAGAAGTTGCAAGACAGCTATTTGGATTCGGAGAAACCCAATGTTGAGGTTTCTTCATGATCCTGTTGTGAAGAGACAGACAATACTGAGGGACCAATGGCTTAGTTCAGAAGGAAGAAGACACTCAATATCATTCTCAATGTAGAGTTATGAGAATACTAATCTATGTTCTTCCATTCAGTTCATTATCTTAAAGCTGAAAAGCAATAGAGCATAAAGGGAAAACAGTTTCATCCACCCCTAGCAATAATATCTGGGTCAGAAACTGAAGCCATGACATTGCCACGGTATCCTTGCTTATGGCAATTCTATGTTTTGCAAAATGCTGTCCTAACTGGAGAGCTGCTGTGGATATACCTATTATATTAGACAGGAATAAAGAAAATACAGTTTTCATTTATTTTTAACCTCGCTATTCACATTTAAGACCCTTGTTTGCTGCCTTTGCCTTATTCAGAAGCATGTTTTGCTTAATAAAAGCTCCAGTACTTTCAGTACATAATGTTAGAAAATAATCTCTCTCATCACATAAGCTACAATTTCTCTCAGAAACAGCTATCTTACTTACAAAGGAAACAGATGTAAAGGATTTCTTTCACTTAAGCAATTATTCCAGCAAATTTCCTAAAGAGAATATGATGTTATACCATTAGACAAAAAATGATAAATGAAGATATTCAGTTCGCTTTGTGTATGTTGTCTCCCCCAGTCTGTTTTTTTAAAAGCACTATTATGGTATGATTATTTTGGCTTTGCAATTCATCAGATTCTCCTCTTTTATTAAGATTTTGTCTGCTTTTGTTGTTTCTGCAGAATACAAATTGCAGTTTTTTTGAAGTTGTTCTCCATATACCTGCCCCCTTTTCCCTAATCATATCTATTGATGGCTGTAACTCGGGAAACATGGAAAGCATTGGATGCGTTGTAATTATTGCAGCCCAGACACATACTTGATCCCCTTTTCACCTAAACACTACACAGATGAACAAGAATAGTAAGTTTATTAAGAAAAGAGTGTCTAATATAAGAATAGTTTCAAAATACATCCATGAGCTAGACATTAAGTAGCTTAACAAAAAACAATGACCAACTCTAAACAGGAATTCCAAAAATCACATGAGGCAAAAGCAAGAAATTGTAACCCAAGCTTTGTTGCACCAACTAGAACTATATCCAAAAGCTTGGAAGCATGAACATGACCATAATCCAAAGGTTTGATACTTGAACTTGACTATAAAGCCAAAAGCTTTAAACTTGAAACAAGATTTCTAATTCAAACAGGAAGCATGGAGCTTAAACAGGAAAACAAGATCCAACTTGTCCCATGAAAATCCAATGTTGGTCTCCCCACTGAACATTGACTCCAGTTCCTTAAGAATACTCCTTCTTTCCCATGACATCACCCTTCTCACACCTGGGTTCCCTTTGTTTATCTTTCAATCTCTGGGAACATTGGATTTGTTTCTGATCTGTAAACACTGGTTATCTATAACCCTCCTGTCTCCTCCACATTGCTTTCAGAGTCAATCCATGGCCTATTCTCATGAGAATCATTGCCTGTTTTCCTGACAACAGATCTACCCAAAACATTCCCTTTGCCGTGAAAAACACATTTGCTTTACCCTACAGAAATACCAGGCTCAACCAGAAAATCCTCATCCTCAGAGGCTACACAGGCCTCAACAGTAGTCAACAAATGCTTAAGCTGGAATATACTTCTTAGGGTATATCTGCACTACACAGGTATAACAGTCAGATACCATTTTAGCTGTCATGTCTCTGCACTTTAGAACTTTGAGATTTCTAGTTTGGATAGAATTATCTACTAGCGAGCTCCAGTGCGGTAGGAGAAGCATGGACTGGAGTTCTCTAGCAGGTTATTCTGAATTCCACACCAAACTACAAATCCTAGCATTTCAGAAGATGGAGTCATAAGAGTTAACCTGGGGCCCATATTCATACAATGGAGTTAGAGAATTATGACTTCATTTTAACCACCATGATTCGGATGGAATCCTTTTGTTCTTGCAAGTCTTCAAGTAATCTCTGATTTTTAGTGACCAATGATGAACCAATCACAGGGTTTTCTTGGCAAGATTGGTTTTGAGAGGGTTGTTCTTGCCTTCTTCTGAGACTGGGAGAGTATGATTTGCCCAAGGTCACCCAGTGGGATTTGAACCCTGGTCTCCAGAATCAAAGCCCAATGCTCAAACCACTACACCCTGGTGGCTCTCTATGGCATTTTATAGAGATGAATTCTCAACCAGAGCATGTTACTGGTTCCACAAACTACAAATCCCAGGACTCTGTAGGATGGAACTATGGCAATTAAAGTGGAGTAGCAACACTATAAGTCTGTCACATAAATGAACCCCTGTCATATTGGTGTAGTGGAGAGAGACTGTTGATGTTTGCGATAAGAAAATTCTGATTTCATTCCATGAACACAGTATGCTGGGTTTTTATGTATTTTAATAAGTTGTTGCAGTTGTTTTTAAATTGTATAGCATGGATTTTTTGCTGTTATGCCGGTCTGAGTCCCTCGATAGAGGTGAGAAGGTCGGGGTACAAAAGTTTTAAATAAATAAATAAATAAAATTCTCTAAGATTGTCATCATCATTATTTTGTCTTTATGGCAGTGATATGTTGTTGGTAATATCTTTTAAAATCAGAAATAAGTTGAATAACCGCAATGCTATTCTTCTGTTTTTCACCTCCTTCTAAGAATCTGTCGCTGTTAAATCTGAAATTTGTGGGTAGGTGGGGAAATGCATCTTAATTCCAGTGTAGTGATGTAAATCTTCACTTTTCATTCTCTCTTATAAGAGGGAATGCTTTGAAAAGTTTAGCTTCTGTTGGCTGGGCTGATGAGAGTTTTTCTGCATTATTTAATTTTTTTCCACATTGCATGAGCTTTCTGCAAAAAGAAAATCTACAAAATCCCTTGAAATTTTGAACATAGAACAGTATGAGAGTTTTTCTCGCACAACTGATAAAATTGCATTGAGGGTTGTTCCTGAGTACACTTGTATAGTTTTTATATAGAGTTAGCATGATTCCTAGTAATAATTAAACTGCCCTTTTTGCTGTGGAATCACACCATGCCCTTGGCTCCAATCTCTTCTGGAATGTACCTCCTTGATCCTTCTTAAACTGGAATTTATCCCCTGAGCCTGGAACAGTTCCATGTCCCTAATGTATTTGGATCTGTACTGGGTGGAGTAATTTTTTGGGCATCTTAGCAAGTTTTGAGAATTCAAGTGAATTTGGAAGTGTCTTTACAAGTGGAAATTTAAACTGCCCAGTTTCAGCTAACTGAAAATAACAGGATACTGCAGTCTGATGCCTTTTTCCTTTTCCCCTTCAACATCCCAAGCCCACTGACTATCCTTAGTACTTAGGTTGTTTTCCAATTGGTTTCCCATCTGAGGGTGCTTCCAGACAGGGCTTAAACCCACTTCAGAGTGGGTTAAAGAAACCAACTCTGAAGCAGGTTTAAGTCCCCAAGCCTACCCCAAAACAACAGGGGGGGGTTATTTCAAGGGGGGGTTGATGGGAAGGAGGTGGGTCTAATGAGGTATCTTATAAATTTGGATTTTCCTGCTTTGTTATGAAATAATCCTCTTTTACATGAGGCATTGTTTGGATGCCTCAAGTATATTTATTATTTATTTATGTCATTTATAAGTACAAGCCCAACAGGGCCCACATTTTGGGCCCTGTCTGGAAGGGCCCTAAAGTTTCTTGGTACTTTTTCCAATCACATGATTCCTCAAATTTGCTAATACATACATATACCACTAATGCATAGATCAGGGGTGGGCAATTACTGGCCCTCCAGGGGTTTTGAACTTCAACTCTCAGAAATCCCAGCCAGTTTACCAGCTGTTAGGATGTCTGGGAGTTGAAGTTCAAAACACCTGGAGGGCCGGTAATTGCCCACTCCTGACATAGATGGTGCTGTTTTGATAATCTGTGTACTACTTTGGTGGGACTTAATGGCCATGTTGTCAGTGGAATTCTAGAAGTTGTAGCCCAAACTCATCAGAATTGTAGTTTTTCAAGGTCCTTTACCCTTCTCTGCCAAAGGGTGAATGTCTCACCAAACTACAACTCCTGTGATCCCATAGCATTGAGCCACGGCAGTTAAAGTGGCATCAAAGTGCATTAATTCTACAACATTCTAAATCTTAGAAGAAGGCCTATGAACAAATCTTACTGAGAAAACTTCATAAATGATAATACAACTTCAAAACACACAAAAACAACAGACATATTGTGTGTGTGTGTGTGTGTGTGTGTGTGAGAGAGAGAGAGAGAGAGAGAGAGAGAGAGAGAGAGAGAGAGAGAGAGAGAGAGAGAGAGAACAATATCATCCAGGACAGGGGATTAAAGAGTCAATGAGAGAGTACCTGCTTTCATCTGCAGTATGTTAGATTATGTGCAGTAAGCATTCATGTCAGTCTTCTAGGCAATTGGGCAGTGTTTAATAGCCTTTGAGAACATCCTTATTTTCATATGCATATGGTCTTTCAAACATGTGGCAATGATCAAAGTGTTCCAGAAGCCCTTTCTTTAATGCTTAACATTCATCACTTCAGTAGACCTGTCTACGTGCCAAAGAGAATATATCTCCCCATCTCTGATTTCACCCTTTAATTGAAAGGCAATTAAAGTCCTTGCCATTTGCAGTTGCGGTGGTCATCATACTGTATCACCTTTCGTCCTGCTTTGACTGTGGGCATCACAAATTGCAGTTTAAATATATATATTATTATCCCTGTCTTCTTTTTACAGAACAGGTTTTTATTCTCCCTCTCTAAGCTTTCTCACTTGGTATGGGTTTTGTCGGCTGCGATTGCTTGTGATGAAAAATTCATCTGTGCACACCTTGGCCTCGTAGAGCTTTTCAGACACATCTCAAAACATTATCAAGAATGACCATAAAAATTGCTTCCAGGCTTCTGTTTTTTGAGATTGCTCAAGGAAAGAAATACTTGTATTTCAGAAATAACCCATCTAAAAACAACGTTGTAGAAGCTGTTCAAACAGAAATTTCCCATCCTAAAATGGCAAGGATCTGTGGTCATTGTTTTGGTGACACTTATTTCTATCTATTTACAGGTTCTAGTTGTGATGCCATGGAAAGTGCCACCAGCAATGCAGAAAATTTCAACTCCATCAAAAGAATACGTTTGTAGAGAAAAGAATTCAAGTTTCCAGTTTCAGGTTAAATGTCATCTTACTTGTAACTCAAGAACTACTGTTGACATAACATGTTATTTCAATAGTCAGAATAATGGTCCAGTCAAGCAACAATAGCAACAGCAACAATAATAACAATAAATAGTGGATCTGTAGACCAATACTGCTCCTTGTGACCATAGAATTGCTCCATCACTCAAAATCTTCTGAATAGCCATGCAAAGAACTTTCAATAATATTGTAAAATGATAAAAATATGAAAGTGTGACTCAAGCATCTGAAAATCCTAATTGGCATAATCCTGAAATAATGAGAATATTTGTAGTTTGATCATATTTTGTGGAGGAAAATGCATGGGATTTTAAATTGTATTTTTGGTGCAGGAGACAATGATTACAACAGAAATTCATGCTTCTGTACAGAATTCTGAAATACTTTTTCTAATTGTTAATTCAGCATCTAGTCTGATTTTAAATAACTGTTTACTGGGGAGTTGTCCTTCTCCTCTTAGGGCGCTTGTGCCCGCTTTGTGCTGGTCTGTGACCGTAATAAAGTTTTGATTGATTGAATTCAGCATTCAACAATGGATTCAATAAGTCAGCTGTAGTAGATGGTATTGCTTTTGGGGACAACCAATTTCTTTCAGACAAAGCCCATTTTGTTAAAAAGACCCAAGGCTTTTCACAAATTTTCACCCAAACTCTACAGATCCGAGGAAGATTAGCTCCCCCTCCCCCGGTGTCAGGAGCAACTTGAGAAACTGCAAGTTGCTTCTGGTGTTAGAGAATTGGCCGTCTGCAAGGACATTGCCCAGGGGATGCCCGGATGTTTTTGATATTCTACATGGGGAGCTGACAGGGGGAGTTTAACCCACTTTCCCTGGATTTGAACCTGCGACCTGTCGGTCTTTGGTCCTGCACAAAGGTTTAACCCTTTGCACCACCAGGGGCTCCTAGGAAAAATAGCTGAAAAACACACAAAAGAAGTTGTAATTTTGCTTGCTGAAACCCTGCTGTTCCATTCGGGTTTAACTATACACTTCTTATGTTCGGGTCAATTTGACCCGAACCTATTAAAATGTTATTTTGAGCCACTGAAAAGTTCTTTTTGAATACCTGTTGCATTATTATACTGTGTGTGATCATAGTTGTTCATTATCAAAGAAAAATTGAATAAAAAACTTTATTTTTTTAAATTTTGTGTTGATTAATGTAAAACAGCCTAATTTGCATGTTACACCAAAGCAACAAACTTGTGCGTGAATAATCAGCTATATCTTTTACAACAACATCAACAACAACTTCAGGTAACTATTAGTACAACTAACTTAAAACTAAAATAAATTTTAACAGTATAAAAGCATTTTGAAAAAAAATTAGTAAAAAATAATCAGAAAGAAATAAAAAAAATCAGTTTTCCCCCCAAAAGGTTTCTGCTAATCTATTTATTCAAAGGCAAAGAAAGAAAATCACTTTTTCCACACCCCTTTCCCACCTAAATCTTTCACCCTTCTCCAGTTTCCCCTTCCCACCCCAATCTGTCTTTCTTCTCCAGAAACCTCCTTTCCACCTCATAGCTGCCTCATTTCCCACCCTCAGCCTATACTCAAGTCAGTAAGTTTTCCCAATTTTTGTCGTAAAATTAGGTGCCTTATATTATATAGGTGTCAGCTTATTTTAAAGTATATACTCAAGTTTATATGATATGTGCTTTCTTCCCTGTGTGCGTCCTTTGATGTATATGCAGACTCTCACTCTGACTGAATCTCTTTCCACATTCCGTGCATGTATGTGGCTTCTCCCCTGTGTGGGTCCTTTGATGGATACGCAGTTTGTCACTCTGACTGAATCTCTTTCCACGTGCATGTATGTGGCTTCTCCCCTGTTACTGTTTTGCATAACAAAGGTACTATTCTGAGGTCAGGGAGGAGTCACACCTGGTAATGCAGCCAGGCAGGCTATGAAAACATACAACAGAAAAAAATCACATTACCTAGTCTGTTCACAAGGGAAATAAACTTATCATTTATGCAAAAATACATCAGTACAACATACCACAGGTACAATGAATTCAAGGCTTTGAGGTACACTCTCTCAGCTGCTTCAGCAAACAGTTCCTATCTTCAACAGCTTAGCAATTTCTGACTGAGGAAATGGGAGAGGCTAGTACTGTGTTACTGTTTTGCATAACAAAGGTACTATTCTGAGGACAGGGGGGAGTCACACCAGGTACTGCAGCCAGGATAAGAAAAAAATTGGTACTGAAAGAAAATGCATATGGTTTGTTCTGAAATCATTTGCATAAATGTATCCATCCATTTATGTCCATCTGTGCACCTAAAGCAAGTAGATAACTTGATAAACAATAGTAGATGCAATAAGTAGTCTCAAAATAAACTAAAAATCCTTTGTTTTACTCAAAATATGGTATTAGATTAGTATAACAGGCTTACGGGTCATTTTTGACTTTTGTGCTCATTTTATACACTTGACTTTTTTGACTTTTTGTGCTACATTTTATACACTTGTTACGTTACGGGTCATTTTTGACTTTTTGTGCTACATTTTATACACTTGTTACGTTATGGGTCATTTTGACTTTTTATTTGTGCTACATTTTATACACTTGTTACGTTACGGGTCATTTTTGACCTGAACATAACAAGTGTATAAAAAACTGTAGCACAAAAAGTAAGGCACCGACAAGAAAAAAAACAGGACCCTTAGTATGAACCCCGTAAATTAGGAAAATAGAAGGAACCAAAAGTTTCAAAATCAAAAAATTAATGACTAAAATATTATCAATTTCCAAAACGGACATTCTGGACCCGAACAGAACAGCAGGGTTGCATGCGAAACAAAACAAAAAGCAAACCAAAAAAATGAAGATTTATTTTCCTAAAATGTCACCCACTTTTAGATCCATGATTGGGTGGATCTTAAATCTTTAAAAGAGACTAAGCCATGAAGGAAACTGCTTGAAATAGAGAGAACTAGTATATACATACAGGCCTAGAGCTAAGAATTGGGAAGTGTCAGTTCAGAATGGATCCTCATCCAGTCCATGTAGAGTATGAGTAAAGCCATGACCCTAATCCAGATATGTCTTTTGATTGTAGGCTGCATCAATAAGGTCTAGATGGAGGATACTATAATGCCATTATGTTCTGCTTTGGTCAGACTTCTCTTAGAATACAGCAAAGAGGACCAACAAGATCAGCTCCCTCCTTCTTCCTGGTTGTTTGGGCACCTTTGCACTGGGCACATTCAATGACCTGGAGTTCACACTGAGCTCTGTGGATGGCTAGAAGTGTCAGTGGCAACATGGAAAATGAGGTCACAGTCCAAAGGGGTGAGCATAGTCCTGGCACCACTGTGTAGACTGCAACTTGCTGCTTTGGAATTCAGAAGGGGGCATTTGGCTACAACTGTGCCGTCTTAGAGCATTTCTGCTCCAGATCAGCCACAGATTATGGGCTAATGCAGATGCGGCCAAGGTCACCACACCCATATAATTCTAGGTGAAGTGTCGACCTGGCAATTGGAAAAGCAGCAAAAAGATTTTGAATCAGCACCTGTTCCAAGACTAATGTGGTTTACTGTAGCATCTTTACTGTTTATGTTCTAGAGTGTTGCATAGATAGAGTTGCTAGAGAAGTACATGAATTAAATATGCTGAGCCTATTCTTTTTTACTTTAAAACATGTTGTCCTTTTCTATCACAAGTTAAGTACTTAGTCCCAAGCAAATGTGTTTATCATCAGAGCAACAGAAGCAAACTCCATTTTGTTCCTGTTGTCATGATGAGGCTGTGGTTTAAGTGAGCTTAAAACGCAAAGCTGCAAACGCTCAGAGTATTTTTATGAGGGTTAGGATTTTTTTAAAAAAAAGTTTTCTAGATCCCTTTCTTTTACTAACATATAAAGTGCATAGATACCGCTCTTAAGAATTGAATGGGGAAAATGGAATGGAAACACATTTTAGTGTGTCTCTTAACTGTATATAAATACACGTCTAGCAAAATAGGGTGCATCTATATTGTAGAATTAATGCACACCACTATAACTGCTGTGTTGTAATGCTGTGGAATCCTGAAAATTGTAGTTTGGTGATGCACTAACACTCTTGCTGACAAAACTACAACTCCCAGGCTGACATAGCATTGAGCCATGTAGTGCATAAAGTAGTGTCAAACTGCATAGATGCTTACTTAATTATTTACTTAGGCAAGCTCTCATAGCCCAAAGATGATGGTCCTCCAAGTGTAGTGTCTTGGCGGTGGGTCCGTAAGTGGCTGTGGAATCCTATTCTTGATCCACATGTTCTTCTGCAGTTAGGACATCGGTTTCCAAGTAGAAGGTACTCCCAGTGAGGGTTGGCTTGACATGCCTTCTTCTTGGCATGTTACTCCCTTTGGCCCTCCATTTGTGCCTCTTCGAATTCTGCAGCACTGCTGTTCACAGCTGACCTCCCACTAGAGTGCTCAAGAGCCAGGGCTTCCCAGTTCTCAGTGTCTATGCCACATTTTTAAAGGTTGGCTTTAAGCCCATCTTTAAATCCCTTTTCCTGTCTACCAACAGGTAGAGGCACCCTAAGAATATTAAATTGAGGCTCTAAACTTGTCTATTGCTCTACTAGTTGCATGTAATGTAAGGAAAACTTGCAAATGTTTTCATTATTATTTTCTGATTCTGAATATGTATCTGAGCACTTTGACACAATTGGATGAGGTATTACCAAAACATTTTCTTTTGTGAAAAGTAATTTTGTTGAGAGGTTAGTGTATTTTCTGTTGCCTTATCTAAACCCTTATTAGAACTTACTAATTGTATCGTTAGCATTTACCTACACATTGATTCTTCATTCACCAATTGATCCCATACATCTGTTGTAAGTGGAATTAATCAATAGGATTACAGCCACTGAAGTTTTAGGTACAAATAATTCTATATGAACCAAATTCACGTTTTGGAGGGAGGATGAAACCAAGATGTTAATGCAAATAAAATGTTAATCAAAAAAGTGCCTGGATGTTAGAAATTGTTGCTAAATGCATGAAAACTGTTGCAATCTTGCTCAGTGAGGAGAAAACATTTTAAATTATTTCTTAGTATGTGCAAAACACAAAACAAATACAGCAATATGAAGATTTATTTCCCTAATCTTAAGATTTTGCCCATATTTAAGTAAAAGTTGACTTTAAAGTGGCACTTGAGGACTTAACAATTCCTAGAGAGGTATTCTCTTAGATACAAATATGCATCCCCCCCCCCCCCAACCACAGTGAATATGCAGGGCTGATAATGATGATGATAACACAACTAGCTATTTTGAGTTGGATTTCTGACCCATAATAAGGATGGTTTTAAAAGTTTCAGTCATTCAATCAGACATACCACCTTTTTGAATTTCCCTCCTTTTAAATTTCTTTGTTCGGTCTTAGTTTTGATTCCAAGCAGAAAAGGGGAAATCATCTGCCTTGTTTGGTGTGTAGATATACATACAATCTCACACAAACTGTGACAATCTTTATCTGTGCAGGAAGAAAGCTCTTTCCCATCTGCAAAGCAGCTCTTTCTTCTTGGATGCAGATTGCTTTTCTTTGCATGAGCTTTCTGTATGAGCCGCAAACAGGAGTGACTCTGCCATGCTGCACACCAAGACGTGTTTCTGCGTGTGGAAGAGGACAGAGGTTGGTGGCGGTGATGAAAATAACTGCAGCCTGTTCTGTGAACAATAATACCCTGTATTGCTCTCTAGCAAATTACTGCAATCCTGAATCACACTGTGTCTCTCTGTCTCGGTGCCACACTCAGCAGGCTTACAGTCCTCCCTCACCTCGAGATGGAGGATTCATTCTCCCTTTTAATTCTCAGTGTGGTGCTCCTGCATTTATTGAATAATAGGGGCTCCCCCTGGTGACTAATTGAATACCTGCAAATTTCCATAGCTCATCACTATGGCTGCAGGATAGTGTTTGCCTTCCAATCAGAGACGAGCCGTGGTGTTCTTTGAATCTGCTTTTACATTTGGCTCCTGCAACAGCTGAATGTACGCAACATAGTATGGATGGGTTCAAGAAGAGAGCTCAAACCCATTCAGAGGTCTATGCCAGGAAAGTCTAAATGAAGAAAAGGTCCCCAGGTAATGGCAAATACAAAGGGGGAATTTATGCAATTCAGGAATCCGAGGGGCTCTGGAGTCATAATATCAATAAATTGCTACAACTACATGGTGCCGTTGTTGTTGTTGTTGTTGTTGTTGTAGTTGTTGTTGTTATGTAAACCCTGCCTTTCTGTCCACAAAGGAAACTCAAAGCAGCTTACATTAAAAGCATTTCTATACAATTTAAAACCTACAAATATACAAGCACTGAAACAGAATTAAATATCAATTGTATTAAAATATTCACAATTAAAATCCAGGAAAACTGATTAAAAACAAATTCAAAGCTAAAACCAAAGCACTCCCTGAGTTGACCTTAAAAACCTACTTTTAAAAAAGCCTGCCTGAATAAATCCACCTTGACAAGAGGACAGATTTGTAAGTCCTACAGCTCCCAGGGCTCAGTTGCCATCACTTGGGTATAATCCCTACTCACTGGCATTGCTAGAGGGAGTTAAGGAGTGTGGACCACACTGAGTGACCTCATCAGCAGGGGCAGTCTTACATGTATGCAAACTATGTGGCTGTGTAGGGCGCCATCTTGGATGGGGGCGCGGCCACGCTGTCTGCGCCGTCCGTACCGCCGCTGCACATGCACGTAAATCTCCGCGGCGCCTGCAGCAGCTTCTGGGCATGCGTGAAAACTTTCGCATATGCCCAGAAGCTGCTGCAGGCACTGAAGCCGAAGGCTTAACAGGCTTCAGCACCTGCAGCAGCTTCTGGGCATGCATGAAGGTTTTCGTGCATGTGCAGTGGCTCCGGAGCTCAACTTGATCCGAGCGGCGAGGAGGAGGGGGCAGAGGAGGAGGACCGCATGGTGCCGAGAGAGAGAGAAAGAAAGAAAGGGTGAGGAAGGAAGGAAGGAAGAGGAAAGAAAGAAGAGGTAGGGAAAAGGTTTGCTTTTCATGGGGGCAAAATAATGTTGGGGGGGGGACCAAAATAATGCTCGCTTACCAATTAAAGTGACCTTAGACCGCCCCTGCTCATCAGAGTGGGTGACATCAAAATAATTTCCAGAGCTGCCAGCTCTAACATTCCCCAACCTGCATAGGATACATCTGTGCTGTCCAACATCTACCGGACCAGGGGCCTGATTGCCGGTCACTGATGACTTGGGGGGCCGAAGGGTCTGGCCCCGCCCCTGGCTCCGCCCCCTCCCTGGCTCCACCCCCATACTCAATATGCCCAAATGTGAACACTGGTGGATTTGGGGGAAAATAGACCTTGACATTTGGGAGTTGTAGTTGCTGGGATTAGTAGTTCACCTACAATCAAAGAGCATTCTAAACCCCACCAATGATGGAATTAACCAATCTTGGCACACAGAACTCCCATGACCAACAGGAAATACTGGAAGGCTTTGGTGGGCATTGACCTTGAGTTGTGGAGTTGTAGTTCACCTCCATCCAGAGAGCACTGTGGACTCAAATAATGATGGATCTGGACCAAACTTGGCATGAATACTCAATATGCCCAAATGTGAACACAGATGGAGTTGTGGGAAAATAGACCTTGACATTTGAGAGTTACAGTTTCTGGGATTTATAGTTAACACACAATCAAAGAGCATCCTGAACTCTTGCAACAATGGAATTGAACCAAACTTGGCATATTGAACTCTCATTACCAACAGAAAGTACTGAAAGGGTTTGCTTGGGAACTGACCTTGAATTTTGGAGTTGTAGTTCACCTACATCCAGAGAGCACAATGTTGGATCAGGACCAAACTTGGCATGAATACTCAATATGCCCAAATATGAACAGGAGAAGGAAGGAAGGAGGGGAAGAAGAGAAGGATGGAGGGAGGAAAGGGAGGAGGGAAAGTGAGAAGGAAGAAAAGATAAAACGGTGACAGGAAAGAAAGAAAGGAAGGTGAAAGAGGGGCAAGGAGGGAGGGAGAACAGTTGAAAGGAAGGACGAAAGGGTGGATGGATGGGTGGAAGGAAGGAAGGAAGGAAGGAGAAAGAGAGGAGGAAGAAGGGAGGGAGGGAGGAGGAAAGGATGGATGGGTGGAAGGAAAGAAGGTGAAAGAGAGGGAGGGAGGAAAGAAGGAAGGAAGAAAAGAGGAAAGAGTGGCAGGAAAGGAAGGGAGGAAGGAGAAAGAGAGGGAAGGGGGAGGAAAGAAGGCCGGGCGGCAGTTGGGGCTCCTGAGGTGGCGGCGGAGGAGGCGGGAGCACCGCCGCGAACTGGGCCAGGCCTCCGTGGCCGCGGCCAGGCCTCCGCGAACTGGGCCAGGCCTCCGCGGCCAGGCCTCTGCGGCCACAGCCAAACCTTCGCAGCTGCGGCCAGACCTTAGCGGCCGCGGCCACACCTCCGCCACCGGCGCGAGTGCGCCTGCGCCGGCGAGAGTGCACCAGTGCGCCTGCACCAGCGAGAGTGCACCTGCGCCAGCAAGAGTGCGCCTGCGCCGTGAGAGTGCGCCTGCACCGGCGAGAGTGCGCCTGCGCTGGCGAGAGTGCGCCTGCACCGGCGAGAGTGCGCCTGCGCCGGCGAGAGTGCGCAGGCGCCGGCGCGAGCGCCGATTGGCGGGTGGAGGGAGAGAGTAGGAGGGAGCCTGCTCCTCCTCCCAGCCCCGCCCCTCTGCGAAAAAAATAAAATAAAAAAATAAAATAAAAAAATAAATAAATAAACAGCCGATTCCTTTTTAAAAGGGTAGGGGGCCGTAGGGAAGGTACTGGGGGGCTGGATCCGGCCCGCGGGCCGGCAGTTGGACAGCCCTGGGGTACATGATGCTCCCTCATGTACCTCCTCTCATACCATAATTTCTCCACTGGACCTCTCCTTCTGCTCTGCGCAGAGTTGAGCAGTCTAGAAAAGCAGCTAGAACAGGAACTTGAGTGTGAAGCTTTACCAGCCAAGGAGAAGGAGGCAGTAGAAGCTGCAGTAACAGCATCAAGTGAGATGGGAGGCAGCCTGGCCAAAGAAAAGGGGAAGAGTAATCTACAATGTGCTTACTCATGAGTATTTATTCATTTATTTTAATTTACTGTATTTCTAACCCGCCCTTCTCAACCCCCAAGGGGGGACTCAGGGCGGCTTACAAGGCACAATTAGATGCAGACACAATACACAATATAAAAACACTAATACAATAGGACTAAAACATCAGCATTAAAACATTAGCTAACCCATTAATTTAAAATTCTATCAATACAATCCACATTCAATCAATCAATGGCGGAAGCCGTATTTCATGTCCGTCGTTAAAACAGTTCATTCCAAATAAAGTGCTGCAGTTACTGTGCAACGGCCTGGTCCCACAGCCACGATTTTACTTTATTCCTGAAAGCTAGGAGGGATAGGGTTGATCTTATTTCATTTGGAAGCGCATTCCACAGGTGGGGGGCCACAGCTGAGAAGGCCCTGACTCTCGTCCCCGCCAGCCGCAATTGAGTTGCTGGCGAAAGCGAGAGCAGGGCCTCCCCGGATGATCTTAAGTTATGAGGTGGGACGTAGCGGCAGATGCGTTCAGACAAGTAAGCTGGGCCAGAACCGTATAGAGCTTTAAAACTCAAAACCAGCACTTTGAATTGAGCCCAGAAGTAGACAGGCAGCCAGTGGAGCTGACCCAACAGGGGGTGGTATGCTCCCTGTATGTAGCTCCAGTTAGTAGCCTGGCTGCTGCCCATTGGACTAGTTGAAGTTTCCAAACTGTTTTCAAAGGCAGCCCCACATAGAGTGCATTGCAGTAATCTATTCGAGATGTGACAAGAGCATGGACCACCATCGCCAGATCAGACTTCCCAAGGTACGGGTGCAGCTGGCGCACAAGTCTTAACTGTGCAAAAGCTCCCTTGGCCACCGCGGAAACCTGGGGATCCAGGCTCAGCGATGAATCCAGGATCACTCCGAACCTGTTTCTTCAGGGGGAGTGCAACCCCATCCAACACAGGCTGTAACCCTATGCCCTGTTTGGCCTTTTGACTGACTAGGAGGACCACTGTCTGAGTAAACTTTCACCACCCCACTGTAAGCAGACCCAAAAGGACAAGCATGTAACAGGAGTGAAGACCATGAGAGGAGGTTCCTCAGGGTGACATCATGTTAAAAAGCTAGGATGAGACCAACCATATTGATGCTTTTGTTCCTACTTCCAACCGGGGAAGAGGCTTTTGCTATGCAGTTGAGGACCTGACTTTTTAAAGGAAGATCCTCACCAAGAACTATAATTTGTAAGGCCTTTAGCCCAAATTGGTCCTCTGCTCTGCTGCCCCTGAAAAACTCCTCATCACATTTTCTGTTTCCCAAATATGTTTTATTTTAAAAGAAAAAGAAACATAAAAAGTGACATGAGTAATAAAACCATTTTAAAAAGTTATAAAATAACATGAAAAGTGGTGGAACAATATCCATATATAGAAAAGTAGGGGAAAATTAGGAGAGGAAACAAAGAAGGGGGCCAGATGGCATCCACCCCAGAGTTCTTAAGGAACTCAAGTGTGAAATTGCTGAAATTCTGGCCAAAATATATAACCTTTCTCTAAGATCAGGCACTGTACCCGAGGACTGGAGGGAGGCAAATGTAACTCCGATCTTCAAGAAAGGATCCAGGGGTGATCCAGGAAATTATAGGCCAGTTAGTCTAACCTCAGTTCCAGGCAAAGTGATGGAAACCATTATTAAAGAAAAAATTACAAAGCACATAGAAGAACAGGCATTGCTGAAGGAAAATCAACATGGTTTCTGCAAAGGCAAATCATGTCTTACTAACTTGTTAGAATTCTTTGAGGGTGTAAATAAACACATAGATAAAGGGGACCCAGTCGATATTGTTTACCTTGACTTTCAAAAGGCTTTTGACAAAGTCCCTCACCAAAGGCTCCTAAATAAGCTCTTCAGCCATGGAATCAGAGGACAGGTCTTGTCCTGGATTGGAACCTGGCTAAACTGTAGGAAACAAAGGGTGGTAATAAACGGACATTTCTCTGGGTGGAAAGAGGTGAGAAGTGGCGTACCCCAAGGTTCAGTTTTGGGTCCGTTACTTTTAATTTATTCATTAATGACCTGGATGTAGGAGTAAATTCTGAGGTAGCAAAGTTTGCAGACGACACTAAATTGTTCAGGGTAGTTAAAAATGAAACTGATTGTAAAGAGTTCCAGAAAGATCTCTCGAAATTGAGTGAATGGGCAACAAAGTGGCAAATGCATTTTAACCTAAACAACCCCAACTACACCTACCAATTGATGGGGTCAAAGCTTTCCGAGACAAACCAGGAAAGGGATCTTGGGGTTTTGGTGGACAGCTCAATGAAGATGTCAACCCAGTGCGCAGCAGCAGTAAAAAAGCAAATTCTATGCTTGGCATGATCAGGAAGGGAATCGAAAATAGGTCGTCAAATGTTGTATTGCCTCTCTACAAATCTATGGTGAGGCCACATCTGGAGTACTGTGTACAATTCTGGTCACCGCACCTCAAGAAGGATATAACGGAACTGGAAAAGGTACAGAAAAGGGCAACAAGAATGATCCAAGGGATGGAGCAGCTCCCTTACGAAATCAGGTTGCAACGCCTTGGTCTTTTCAGCCTTGAAAGACGGCGTTTAAGAGGTGACTTGATCGAAGTGTATAAAATCATGCATGGGATAGAAAGGGTGAATAGAGAAAAATATTTTCTCTGTCACACAACACTAGGAGGGGGGTCGGGAGCAGGTGAGGGTTTTGCCCTCCTTTCTGCTAGAGATCCCTGTGTACAACTAGTGGGCCACTGTGTGACACAGAATGCTGGACTAGATGGGCCGATTCAGCATGGCTCTTCTTATGTTCTTATGTTCTTAAGAGAAAAGGGGGGGGGAGAGAAAACGGAAAAAATATTGACTTCCATACTGAACTTGTGTCTTTTCACAGTTTATATCTCTCAATCTATTTTCACTTTTTTAAATTGTTTCCTCCAGCTTTAATTTGGTTCATATTTTTGTTATGTTTTGTATTTTAATCCTATGGTGAACCCTGTTTTGAGGAGGAGGAAATTTTAAAATTCTTATTCTGATTAGTATTGATCTATGACAGCTTCCCCAACCTAATCCGAGAAGGAGTGATTTTACTGTATTTCCAGTGTGTTCCTTTTGCATCTGTTGCATTCTTTCTGCGTGGGGTCCCGTCCCCCCCCCCCCCCCCACCGCCCCTCTTAATTAATTAGGATCAGAAAACTCTGGATTTTTGGTCTTCTGAATTTTAGGCATTGGATGATGAGCACATATCAGTAATCTCTTGAATATGAAATATGTGTTTATGGCAGTGTGATTTATTCCCATCCAATCTCTGTCTCTCCCTCTCTCCCTCTCTACCTTCCTCCCTCTCTCTCCTGCCCCCCTCCTGCCCCTCTCATCCTTTCTCAGCATGATCTATTCTTACAGATTTGCTACAACCACTTTTACACCTAGAAGGTTGCTGACATTTCCTTCTAGATGAGTGACCATCTATCCCAAGTAATATCTCACTCTGATCGGCTTTCACCACAGAGCCAAGCACTGTGGGGGTGCTGACCCTCGGGATCAGCTCTCAGTGGCAGTTCATGTCTCCCACACCACTGGCTCCATGATTTAGGATGCATCCACAGTGCAGTCTGATGCCACTATGAAAATCATAGGATTTATAGTTTGCATTACTTCTCTTTGGCAGAAAGGGCTAACATTTTTGTAAAACTACAATGCTCATGATTCTCTATCATGAAACCATGGCAGTTAAAGCAGTGTCAAACTGCATTAATTCAACAATAGCTGCACACTTAGTCTGGATTTTGAGGAGCTACACAAGCTGCTGAATATTTAGAAACTGTGTCTATCAAAATAAATAGATCATCTAAATTCTGGATTAATACCCAAGTGGAATTTTGCTATCAGTTATCATTGTTATCATTGATATTCTTACATTAAGAAAGATGACAAAATAGAGAACGTGGGAAATCTTGGCTCATTCTTCTGCTACATGCCATCTTGTGATGGTTCTACTTGTGTGAACATTTTCCAGAGACATTTACTACTCTAGTATGGATAGTAAAATGGGTGGCATGTATAGGTATGGACAAAGATAAATATATGAATATAGATAATTTGAGAGCCACCTTGATGCATTAATTTGCACCAAGGGTTGCAAATCCAGGGTTCAAATTCCAGCGTTCAAATTCAACAAATAAAGACATCCAATAAACCATTCAGAATGAGAGACAATTTCAACAACTCAACCTTTATATTTGAAATTGCACACCGAGAGTTCAATCCACTCATTTGTTTAGGCTAGAGTAGACCATTGAATAAATAAAACTTTTTATAAGCATTAAATTCTAAATGAGGGTAGTTCCACATAGCCCTTTAAGTTGGGAGCAATCACATTTTAAAATGTGTGTGCTCCATAATTCTAATCCACACACCTCTCCAGAAAGCATGTGATTTTCTAGGAGGGGTTGGGGGTGTCCCAGTGCCCTGCTAGAAAGCAGGAAACTGGGACACAAAAGAAAAACCCCTTTAAAAGCCTTCAAAAATTCACCTGGTCACCATTTTCCCTTCTTCAGAGCTCTTCTGGCAGGTACCAACGATGTGTCAAGGAAAGGAGGGCCAGGTGGATTCCCCCCCCCCCTCCTCTCGGCACGTCATTGGAATGAGCCAGGAGAGCTCCGGAGAAGGGGAAATTGAGGCTGGCTGAGTTATTTTCCTTTTAAAAGGCTTTTAAAGTGGATTTGGTAGAGGGTGGTGGCTGTCTTGGGTTTCTTGGGTTCTATGAGCCCAAGAACCTCAAGACAGATGTGTAGATGAGCACCAGAAGTTGCATGATGCAATTCCCGGTCCAATCTACACAGGCCCCCACACCTGGAAAGTCACGGGTCTTTCCAGAAGACACATTACCTCAGCACAGGCAGGGTTTTCTGCTTTGTGTTGAAAGAATTCGTTTTTCCCTGCAGCATCATCTGGATGCCCCAGGAGAAAACACAGGAAGATGTGCACTATAGGTGCTATCTGGATGTACCCTGATTCCACTCTAATTAGGTCCTGATTCTAAGATGTTTAGCATAAAGAAGTATAGGGTGACAGTTCCCATCTTCCCTTGCTTTTGATTTTTGCTTCATTGGAAACCATTTCAGAAAGTAAACTGGATCCTCCATGGGACATACATTTCATGTAGGTTTTCCGTTTAGCATGCATATCTCAATATGTTATTGAGAAACCAGATTGTTGCCTGGGAGACTGCATTGCATTTTTAAACAACCTAAGGTGGTTGTGTTGTTGTTTCTTCCTCCTCCTCTTCCCCCTCCTCTTCTCCCCTCCTCTTTCTCCTCCTCCTCCTCTTCTTCTGCCTTCACTTTTTCTTTCACTTGAAGAATTTCACTCAGTGTACTTTCTAATTACAACTTACCACCTTTCATACATTTATTAACAAACACAACAAAAATAACTCAAGAGTTAAGATGCAAAGCAATATTTAAATTCTATTGCTAGACTGACCAAAGCAGAGCCATTGAATCAATTCGACTCACCTATATGGTTGTATTCTAGTTGGGACTATCCCAGCTAAAGGTGGGAAAATGAAAAATTCATTAATCCATCCGACAAGCAGGGATTCCATATTTAAAATCAAGTTATAAATATTCTTCCTTACTTTTTACAGTGAATTACCAGCTTTTGTCACCTCACTTTCCCCAGACAGGTAGTTACAAGGCAGGCATTTTTTTCATGTTGGGAACAGATTAATTATTGAATGTGCTGAATTCTTGAATTGAATTATTTAAAGAACTTACCAAAATCCAGACATTCCTCCATAAAAAGGGGGGTGGACTTCAGAATTAAAAGCAAGCAAACAAACATAGGAGGTAGTGACATATAGCAGGTTTATCCATCTCTATCTTCATCTTCATCTTATTTTTATTCTTAGATTGTCTAACCACACTATTCTGAATTGAATGGAAGATATCATTCCACAAGCCCTGTTAGATGACTTCTGATACAGAAAATGGCCATATCTTGATATAAATACACTTAGCATCTGACATTCTCATAAAGGGAAGGGGGGGAGTCACAAGAAGAAAAGCAAGAATCATTCCCTTTGTAGCCAGTACCTGAATATTACTGCTAATAGAATAATTAGTTCCTTATGCATTGCTGATTAGGCTAAGAAGTTATAAATATTTATGCTCTTCCTTTGAATCATGTTCTAAGCGAAGAAAAGGGGGAAATTAATAGTGAACTCCCTTTTATAAGTTTGATTTACATGCTCCAGCTAGTAATGGGGAGGTTTTTCAAATATGGTTTCTATAGTAACCAGGCAACCCAGCTGATCAAATGAAATGACTATATTATCATAATGGAGCAATTAGCATAGCCTTTGGTGTTTTTAAATTATTTATTTATATACTTACCTTCTACTACCAGAGTAGAAGAGTTGTAAGCTGATTATCATAAAACTTGGATCACCTTGCCATGACCACAAATGTGTCCTTACATGAATGGTGACACCTATTTCTGAAAATGACTTTTTACTTTATTTAACTTAGTTCTTCTTGGACAGTTCATTCACTTCAGGCTGATACAAGGAAACCAAATGGTTCTTTTCTTTCCTTTATCGTCCGCACCATCTTTTATCTATGATATTCATACGTTTTTGACTGAAATGTTGCTTGTTTGTGTCAACTAGTGTAAGCCCGCTGAATAGGAAGCTGAATGGTGAATCAATATATAGGTCAATTATATGTGTATTCAATGAAAATGTATTTAATTTATATTTTACTTTGACAAATCTAAAGATAGAAATAATGTTCAAAATATTGTTTAACACTTTCAAGTGTTAATAGACTGTGATGGGAAGAATACTGGACTGATGAGAATCTTCACACTTTGAGGTGTATTATGTACAAAATTTGTACAAGGTTATTTTATAAAGAAATCAGCAGGAGCAGCTTGGGGAGCTGGTATGTTTAGCTTAGAGAAGAGAAAGTTAAGAGGTGACAAGATAGCCATGTTGAACAGATGTGATATTGAAGATGGAGATGGTTTGTTTTCTGCTACTCTAATGTCTAGATCATGCGGCATTAGAGTCAAATGACAGTAAAAGACATTCCACTGAATATTTGGAAGAACTTGATGCCTATAACAACTCTTTGGCAGTGGAATATACTGCCTTGGAATGTGATGGAGTTTCTTTCCTTGGAGATTTTCTAAACAGAGTCTGGTTGGGCATTTTTGGGAGTATTTGGTTTCTGGGATTTGGATAATTAGAAGATGACCCCTGAGGCGTCTTTTCTATAATTCCATGAACTTTATCCATGGACAAGTGTTATGAAAATTCCCCTGGTAAAGTATTTTGAACATCATCCATCCATGGTCTATCATCACAGATGAAAAAATTATAGTCCTCCATGTGTTGCAGATAATTGCAGTTCCCAACAGTCCTCACCATTTGCTTTCTTGATTAGAGGTAATGTGTATCTCAATACCCAGTTGATCTAACCTTTGCCAGCTCTTGGTTTATGGTACAACTTCCACTCATGCCCAATGGAGAAATCTTTCATTGCTATGTTTTTTTGCTTGATCATCTGTTCTTACTCCTTTTCTTTTAAGTTCCAGTCTTGATTCCTCAAACATATTCCACTTCTTGCTCAAAATAATTTGAGGAAAGGCTTGTACTGAAAGTTTTTTGTATGTACATGTGAATGCAGGAAGTCTAATGGCCATATTACCACACTGTGGTTTGGGAGGTGTGAATCCTAGGAAAGTACAGCCTATTCAGGTATTTTTCATTTTCTCACCAAATTCCTCTTACCACGATGGGACAATCCTGTTCAGAAAACCACAACTGCAAGATTTATTGCCTCCTGCGTAGGAATGAAATGCCAAGTCCTTTCCACCTTTCTTCTCAGTTTCTGCATAATTTGTGCAAGAAACCTCTGGGTATAATTAGTCTCTATTTCCTTTGTCAAGCAAAGCACACAGAGAAAGCTAGCACAGAAAGTATGGATTATTGACCCAGAAGATGCAAACAATGCATCAAAGACTCATGCATTGAAAAGGTCTGTGCAAGAAGGCAGAAACAATTGTAGTTTGTGTCAAAATTGTTCACACGTTTTCTGCAAAATAGTCTTGCAAATGCAAATAATCTCTTTGAAAGAGCACAGAAATATCTCACCCAACAAAGAAAAAAATACAGTACATATCTTTTTTGGATGTGAGAATGAAATAAGCAAGGATTTACATATCTAGTGGAACTCATAATCAATTGTATTAATCCTGACAAAGCTCCTAGTCTGATACTTAATATAGGTTCCAGAATATACCATTCATTTCATGTGAATTACCTATATGTTAACTTTCCACTTAACTATGGATGAAATTTGTGTAGTCAACAGAATTTGGGCTTCTGTGAAATTCTTTGGCTATTTCACTTAAGTAGGAAGCTACTGATCTGAAATGGTTGCTTTATAATAGATGGAAAGATGGAATAAATCCATTCAAGCATTCAAGTAAGATTTTACAAAAATCTGCAGATTACTTCATGTTTAGAAGAAATAATCTTGAGCTTGTAAACAGGAGGAATATATCAGTAGAACAAACCTCAGACTGGACATCGGAGAAATTGAATCTGACAGATTCATCCATTTTGGCTCAAGGTTTGAAGTACTTAAGTCTTAAAAATCCAAGGCTGTGATTCTATATCAGAAGTTACGATGCGTAACTTTAAAGACAGAGCTACATTGCTGACAAGTGGCAAAATCTTGCTATTGAATTCTGTCACTGCACAACAGGGCATAGCAAAAGAGCCTAAATGACCTTAGATATATTCTGAAACTATGTATCCTATTTGTTCATCAGAAACCAGCTAAGTTTTGGTCTCATCTCAAGTATGTTTTTCCAGGGCCATCAATGTATGAATAAGGACAAGTTACCAATGAATAGATTAGGACATTAGGAAAGGGATCTTGGGGTTTTGGTGGACAGCTCAATGAAGATGTCAACCCAGTGCGCAGCAGCAGTAAAAAAAAGCAAATTCTATGCTTGGCATGATCAGGAAGGGAATCGAAAATAGGTCGGCAAATGTTGTATTGCCTCTCTACAAATCTATGGTGAGGCCACATCTGGAGTACTGTGTACAATTCTGGTCACCGCACCTCAAGAAGGATATAACGGAACTGGAAAAGGTACAAAGAAGGGCAACAAAAATGATCCAAGGGATGGAGCAGCTCCCTTATGAAATCAGGTTGCAACGCCTTGGTCTTTTCAGCCTTGAAAGACGGCGTTTAAGAGGTGACTTGATCGAAGTGTATAAAATCATGCATGGGATAGAAAAGGTGAATAAAGAAAAATATTTTCTCTGTCACACAACACTAGGACTAGGGGCACTCCTAAAGCTCCAAGGTAGGAAAGTTAGGACTAATAAAGGGAAATATTTCTTCACCCAGAGGGTCATTGGGTTATGGAACTCACTTCCAGAGGAGGTTGTGACAGCTGTCAGCCTGGACAGCTTCAAGGCAGGATTAGACAGATTCATGGATACCAAGGGAATCAGCAGTTACTGAAATGGACATCCAAGTGCCACCTCTGTGTTGATGGAGGCAGGCAGGATTTTCCCGGGTACTGGTTGTGGGGGTCGGGAGCTGGCGAGGGTTTTGCCCTCCTTTCTGCTAGAGATCCCTGTGTACAACTGGTGGGCCACTGTGTGACACAGAATGCTGGACTAGATGGGCTGACGCCCGATTCAGCATGGCTCTTCTTATGTTCTTATGTTCTTATGTAATTTATAAACTTATGAATTATTTCTATCCTGCCAGAAAGCAATGGCACACACTCTCCCTCCCTCTCTATAAATGTAACCAAGTAAATCATGACTTGAAGGAACATAGCAACAACAAGGGATAGAAATAAATTTGTGGTCTTGAGATTTCGATAGAAATTACTTTTCCTACACTTCTTACAAACCATATCTTGCCATAGAAATCTGCACATTTATTGAAGTTCATAGTGGATTTCTTATACACAAAGTCATGGCTTTTAACTCTTTGGTTAGGCCACATTAGAACAGACCCATTGAATCAATAGAATATACTGAAGTGTTGGCTCATCATTTAACCGTTGATTCAGTACATTTACTCTAGCTAGGACTAATCAATAGGATTCAGTCTAGGAATACATTGAAAAAGAACAACTAAAATGCTTGGAGTTGGAATATGTGCAGAAACATTTTACTGGCTGGAGAAAATGTCTAAAACCATATGTATGCCAGAGGGAATGTGCAAATAAATACATGGAAATGTATACAAATTTCCATGAAATAAGGGAATAGAATATTTATAATCTGGTATGGACAATGTAGGTAGAAACTGGAGAAACTAGACAGGTGAAGAAGTCTCCCTGAAACAATTGGGAGCCATGTTATTAGAAAACTGGTGTCCTTCAATATTTGTCTTCTGAAAATCTGAGATTCTCAACAGATTGTCCTTGGTGATTGTCCCACCGTATCATGCTTGCTTGGTGGGAGGACCTTGCTGAGTTTTCTCAGCACCAATATATTTACTTTCCTTGGGAAAGTCAGAGTGAATCCATCACTTCCAATTCATCAGTGGGCAACAAAGATCTTCTATTCATCTTGGCCATTGATTCTTGAAATAAGAACATAAGAACACAAGAAGAGCCATGCTGAATCGGACCTCAGCCCATCTAGTCCAGCATTCTGTGTCACACAGTGGCCCACTAGTTGTACACAGGGATCTCTAGCAGAAAGGAGGGCAAAACCCTCACCTGCTCCCGACCCCCACAACCAGTACCGGGAAAATCCTGCCTGCCTCCATCAACACAGAGGTGGCACTTGGATGTCCATTTCAGTAACTACTGATTCCCTTGGTATCCATGAATCTGTCTAATCCTGCCTTGAAGCTGTCCAGGCTGACAGCTGTCACAACCTCCTCTGGAAGTGAGTTCCATAACCCAATGACCCTCTGGGTGAAGAAATATTTCCCTTTATTAGTCCTAACTTTCCTACCTTGGAGCTTTAGGGAGTGCCCCCTAGTCCTAGTGTTGTGTGACAGAGAAAATATTTTTTCTTTATTCACCTTTTCTATCCCATGCATGATTTTATACACTTCGATCAAGTCACCTCTTAAACGCTGTCTTTCAAGGCTGAAAAGACCAAGGCGTTGCAACCTGATTTCATAAGGGAACTGCTCCATCCCTTGGATCATTTTTGTTGCCCTTCTTTGTACCTTTTCCAGTTCCATTATATCCTTCTTGAGGTGCGGTGACCAGAATTGTACACAGTACTCCAGATGTGGCCTCACCATAGATTTGTAGAGAGGCAATACAACATTTGCCATCCTATTTTCGATTCCCTTCCTGATCATGCCAAGCATAGAATTTGCTTTTTTCACTGCTGCAGCGCACTGGGTTGACATCTTTATTGAGCTGTCCACCAAAACCCCAAGATCCCTTTCCTGGTTTGTCTCAGAAAGCTTTGATCCCATCAGTTGATAAGTGTATTTGGGGTTCTTTGCCCCGATGTGCATGATTTTACACTTGTTTAGGTTAAAATGCATTTGCCACTTTGTTGCCCATTCACTCAATTTTGAGAGATCTTTCTGGAGCTCTTTACAGTCAGTTTCATTTTTAACTACCCTGAACAGTTTAGTGTCATCTGCAAACTTTGCTACCTCACAATTTACTTCTACATCCAGATCATTTATGAATAAATTAAAAAGTAACGGTCCTAAAACTGAACCTTGGGGTACGCCACTTCTCACCTCTTTCCATCCAGAGAAGTGTCCATTTATTACCACCCTTTGTTTCCTACAGTTTAGCCAGGTTCCAATCCAGGACAAGACCTGTCCCCGATTCCATGGCTGAAGAGCTTATTTAGGAGCCTTTGGTGAGGGACTTTGTCAAAAGCCTTTTGAAAGTCAAGGTAAACAATATCGACTGGGTCCTCTTTATCTATGTCTTTATTTACACCCTCAAAGAATTCTATCATGTTAGTAAGACATGATTTGCCTTTGCAGAAACCATGTTGATTTTCCTTCAGCAATGCCTGTTCTTCTATGTGCTTAGTAATTTTTTCTTTAATAATGGTTTCCATCACTTTGCCTGGAACTGAGGTTAGACTAACTGGCCTATAATTTCCTGGATCACCCCTGGATCCTTTCTTGAAGATCGGAGTTACATTTGCCTCCCTCCAGTCCTCGGGTACAGTGCCTGATCTTAGAGAAAGGTTATATATTTTGGC
This sequence comes from Anolis apletophallus, assembly GCA_030556195.1. Classification (NCBI taxonomy): domain Eukaryota; kingdom Metazoa; phylum Chordata; class Lepidosauria; order Squamata; family Anolidae; genus Anolis; species Anolis apletophallus. The sequence goes on along the minus strand of JARBWK010000012.1, from coordinate 105,248,699 downwards.
TAGAATTTCAGCAATTTCACACTTGAGTTCCTTAAGAACTCTGGGGTGGATGCCATCTGGCCCTGGTGATTTGTTGACATTTAGTTTAGTAAGGCATGTGAGAACATCTTCCTTGTTTATCTCTATCTGGTTTAATTCATTTAATTCCCTCCCTGAAAAAACTGACTCAGCTGGAGGCATATGTTGTCTGTCCTCCTGTGTGAAAACGGAGGCAAAGAAGTCATTTAGCCGCTCAGCAATCTCCTTGTCTTCACTTATTGTCCCTTTCTTACCATTTTCGTCAAGTGGCCCAACTGCTTTTCTAGTTGGGTTTCTGCTTCTGATGTACTTAAAGAAGTTTTTGCTATTTTTAAAAATATTCTTAGCTATATGTGCTTCAAAATCTCTCTTGGCTTTCCTGACGGTTGCTTTGCATTTAGTTTGCCAGAGCTTGCGTTCCTTTCTGTTCTTCTCAGTAGGAAGAGCCTTCCATTTCTTAAATGAGTTTTTCTTCTTTCCAATCACATCTTTTACTTCATTTGTAAGCCATACCAATGTCCTCTTGGACTTTCCCGGCCTCTTTCTTATTTTAGGAATGCATTTTAGTTCAGCTTGTTTTAAAGTATTTTTAAACAGTTTCCAAGCATACTGGAGGGATTTGATTTTTTTTACTGTTCCTTTTAGTTTGTTCTTTACTATTTTTCTCATTTTGGTGAAATTCCCTTTGTGAAAATTTAAGGTCTCTGTGTTTTCACTGACAGTTTGCTATCCAAACTTAAGTTGAAGGTTATTGTGTTGTGGTCACTGGTACCTATGGGCTCAGTTACAAGGACATCTTGAACGAGATCTTGTTCATTAGTTAGCACCAAGTCCAGGATCCCCTTTCCCCTGGTTGGTTCCATGACCATCTGCTCAAGGGAATAATCAGCTAGCATGTCGAGGAAATAAGGATGGATCCTTTGCCTTTTGTTCTTCTTCTATTATCTGGTTTTATTTGTTTATGAGTTTTGAAGTATTCTTAGACAAAAGAGTTTTAATTTGGTTATTAGTCATGCACTTAATACCATGAATTTTTTGCCCATTGCACTTCAGCGGCCCTAAGAATTTGCGAGGCAATAAAACAAATGGCATAAAATAAAATAAAAACTCATTCCTGATGTGACAGGCAATCTTGACCCTTTCAGACAACTTGTCAACTAAGCATTGACCTACAAGGGATGTCTTGCCTCTAAACTGAAGAAAAGGAATGGGATAATATGTTTGTTGCAGCTGGTAAAATTTGTGCAAAAATGTCTCTGGGCAAAGTTAGCATCTTTTCACTGAATCATAGAATCTTATGTAGAAGGAACTACAATGACCATTTAGTTCAGCTCCCTGCAATGCAGGAATAGATAACTACAACACTCTTGAAAGATGTTCATCATACATCTGTTTGAAGATTTCTAAAATGGAGACTCCACCAGCCTCTGAGGCCGTCCTTTATACTGTTGAACAGATGTTTCTCCTAAAGTTTAGGTGGAATCTCTTTTCCTTTTGTTTGAATCCATTGTTCCATTTCCTAGTCTGGGGAACAGCAGCAAAAAGGCTTCCTCCATCCCCAATATAACATCCCTTCAAATTATTAAATCATATCACCTCTTAATTTTCTCTTCTCCAGACTAAACATACTCAGTTCTTTCAGGTATTCCTTGTGAGCTTGGTTTCCAGATATTTGAGCATTTTGGTTGCTCTTCTCTAGACGAGTTCCAGGTCATAAATATTCTTCTTCAACTGTGGTGCCCAGAATAGAAAATAGTGATATTCCAGGTGAGGTCTGACGAAAGTTGAATTCAGTATCATCACCACTTCCCTCTATCTGTACACTATGCTTCTATTGATGCAGTCTAGGATTGCATACACTTTAAAAAAATTTTTTTTTCTGGGGACCACGCTGTTGGCTCATGTTTAGCTTGTAGCCTACTCAAATCATTCAATTCTTTCAGATACACTGCTTTCAAGAGATATACTAACTCATTCTATATTTGTGCATTTTCTTTTGAGAAAGCAGGGGGCACAGATGTTCCAAGCACAGAGCATCGGGATGATTCATCAAAAAGTCTCAATCTAATTGTTGTTTTGAATTTTTAAAAGTGTGTCCAGCAAGGTAACAGTAACCATAGTTTTATGCAAACTGTTCATTATGCCCCCAAATTATTCTCAGAAATATGAAGATAGTAATCAATACTAGCAAAAAGGATACAATTTCAAGATGGCATGATAGTCAGTGGTTTCTTGATCTCCCATAAGACATAGGCAAATTTTTCTCTCTCAGAAAAAATGCAATAAAAATTGGGATAGTATGCTTTTCACATCTCACATCAAACTTCAGGCAATTGAAGCCCATTTCCTGTGACACAAGCCCAAAGGCATATCATACCAACTTTCCTAGATTTGAGGGAAAGCTCCAGAACCCTTTTTTCTGATTCCAGGAGCAAATGAAATTTGTTATATATCATGAAACAGAAACATTCCATCCCTGAGGGATCAAAGAAAAATGAATAAACGTTGAAAAGGAATCTAAATGCTTTAATACTTGTCAACAGCATTACACTCTTATGGGTCGGTTGAGGTGGGGAGATATATGCTTTTACAGTGCTTATTATATACACCAAACATCAAAAGGAACTGGTGTGTGATCAGTGTCACCAATCACCAATCTCTAAGCCATTTGTTTTTTTTTTGCAGGAATTCTTTGGGGTTTTTTTCTTTTGACAGTGTACATGGATCATCTCGTAATAAAAAGCAAAAGTGTATCCATGAGAAATGGCATGAGTTCAGTAGAAGTCGATTGTTTTTCCATTTATTCCCCTTGCTATTTTGGGGGACAAAAATAATGTTTGACTATTTCCCAAGTAAAGATACAATGAGCTGCACATATTATTTGTTTATGTCACCAGTGTAACTGTTGTGATTGAGCCTGCGGCTCTGCCTGTGAGTAGGGCTGGGAAGGATGCTGAATCCACAGCGTCTGAGTGTAGTATGGAACTGGGTGGGACCAAGAGTAACCCAAACGCTGGAGCAGGCAGAAAGAGGGCTGCAAGTGATTCCAGCAGGGAAAGTTTGGCACAAAGGAAGAGAGTACGGCAAATACTTATGGCTCCTACTGACTCTGAGTCCATTGATGCCTTCCCAGAAGACAGTGAAACTGAATTAGACTGGACTCAAGTAAAGGAAGTTCAGGATGTGTGTGATGCAGCCATCAGTAGTGATACTTTTCTAGGGTTTGATAGTGATGATGAGTGGCTCTCTGAAACCTCAGGGAATGATTGGGATACGCTAAGTTTTGAAAGACGCTGGGGATCTTGGAGGGACTCACAAAGGGTTTCAGCTGCAGAAAGGGAAGCAGTTGCATCGCCTAATCAGGGGGAGTTGTCCTCTTTGGGCGAGTCTGATCTCTAGGTCTATTTAATGTGGGCTTTTGTGGGAGTTTTCTTACGGCAAGCAAGGAGTTGTTTCCTGGTATCCTGTTTGGTATCCTGATACCTTGCATCATTTTCCTGATCCGGTTTACTCCTACAACTGTGTGTTCCTTGTGGCAGGGTTTGAACTCCGCTGGACTTTCTCTTCTGTGGGCCTTGGATTGTCTCCTCGTTTCTCTGTCTTTCTCCTGCCCATGACTCCGGACCGGTTATCGACTACGCTATTAGCTCAACCCTCTGAGGACATCGCAGAAGACATCTCTACTTTGCTTTTGATCATCCTTTCAGCGATTTCTTTGGGTTTCTCCATGTGTTTTTTTGGGGGGGGGGGGGGTTGGCCAGTTAGGCTAGTTTTTTGTTAGTCCTATTCCCATTTCTTGTACAATAAACTCGTTGTTATTCCTTTGTACTCTTGGGTTTGGCTTTAATTGGTATCTGCATCACGACAGTAACTCCCTCAGATGTGACGATTATAGCAGGAAGGAAATGATAACTGACATTGTAGCCATGTAGGAAGTAAGATACTGGTGAAATAGGGCATTTGAAACTCATTGGTTTGATCTGTGTAACGCTGGAGAAAGTGCAAGAGCTAGTGTAGCACACCAGAGAGATTCATGTCCAAAATAAAGGTGCAGAAGGAGTCATTTATATCTGAGTTCTTGTTCAAGTATGGTTTGCACTGTAAATTCCCACTTTTAGAAACAGTTTGTCATCTATAATGTTTTGTAATTGATGGTGGTAGTAGGCCTAGCAGTTGGTGATGGAAGGGTTAATGTAAGTTTTAGTTCTAAAGAGTTCAGTAATCTCTAAGTGTTTATGGGTGAAAGCAATTAAGGGTGGAGACATGCAAGAGATAGCTTGCAGCTGGGTGTTCCTGGATACAAGGAGCTAACCTTGGGACTGATCTTTGGGAGAAAAGTATCTGTTTTATTTTGGTGGTGGATGCTGCTGGTTTCCCCCCAGGTTTGTTGGATTTTTGGTATCCTGACCTGTCTCCTGTAATCTTGGAGCCCTGGAACCTTGAACCTCTGGACTGGCTTCTGACTATGGTATAGACCAGTGATTTTCAGCCTTTTTTGAGCCGCGGCACATTTTTTACATTTACAAATCCTGGGGCACACCACCAACCAAAATGACACTCTAACACAGTAATACATATAGTTAATATGTTTTTAAATGTATTTATACTGTAAACTCACTTAGTGTGAAACCTGGGCCTGTTTCATCTTTTCTTTATTCCACCACTCATATTAGGGCCTTCATCTGTGTGATAATTTTGTCCAGGGCCCTGTTCGGCATTTGCATTTTCCCTTCTCAAAAACTTCTCCATCACTGTCACTCGCTTGTCTTGCTGTGTTCCCAAATTGCCACTGTCACTTAACGCACAGCTGCAGCACTAACTCTAACTTTGTTTACTTAGCCGTGTCTGAGCGAATCCAAGATGGCGCGACCATAGCACTCTCGCATCACTTCTTAGGTGATGCAAGAGTGCTATGGTTCCATTTCTTAAAGGGACAGATGCACCTTATAGTTTATATATGAATGAAGTTTGAAAATAATTTCCCAGGGCACACCTGATGATCTCTCATGGCACACTAGTGTTCCGCGACACACTGGTTGAAAATCACTGGTATAGACTCTTGATCCTTGGACTTTGTTTATTGAACTCTCGGCATTTGACCACTGGACTGGACCTTTTGACTATGGAATTATCAGTTTTTGTTTATTCTGTGGCTGAGTGCTATCTTTATGTTTTATGTTTTGGACTATTAAAGCAGCCAGAAAATAAGTGATGTTTTAATTAAATTGTTTAACACAAACTGGGTGTTTGTTTGATTCATCTCTGCCGGAAATAATGGCAGAGCCCTAGCAACGTGACACAGTTATAGAGACTTACAGAGAGCTAGCGTAGTATTGTAGTTTTAAGACTGGACTATGATTCTGGAGGCCAGGGCTCAATTTCCTGCTCAGCAATGGAAATCCCCTGGATGTTCTTGGACAAGCCATAAACAATCAATCCTAGAAACCTCCATGATAGCCCTAGGATTACCATGATTCAAAAATTTCTTGAAGAAACATCACAACATAGAGACATAACCCAAAATAGTTATAAGAAAATTGATTGTAGAAAAAATGAACACTTTTTAAACTTTTTTCAGCTCAACAGAAAAATGCATTCTAGCAATTAATACTATTTTTGTAAAAAAAATGTACATACTGGGAAAATGACCACCTCCTAAAGTTATTTTCAATCTCTGTGCACATCAACCCACCACTTTGATCCTCCTTTCAGTCAAGCATAGGACCACCGACTTTGGGCTTTATCTCATGTTTAGATGCAGAGCTTTTGTTTGTTGTTGTTCATTCATTCAGTCACTTCCGACTCTTTGTGACTTCATGGACCAGCCCACGCCAGTCGCCTCCCCCAGCTTCTTCAAGGTCAAGCCAGTCACTTCAAGGATAATATGCATCCATCTTCCATTCTTCCTTTTTCTTCCATTTTCCCAAGCATCATTATCTTCTCCAAGCTACAGAGCCATTAAACTTTATTCAGATGTTGAATTCGGTTAAAAACCAATCAATGATTGCTATATACCTTTTCCATGAACGGATATATAATTACAGGTTGCTTTTACGGTAAATTGCATGGATAGTTGCAGCATGGCTACTTTTGTGGATCAAAAAAGAAAGAAAGAAAAGAAAAAGAAGAAAGGGAATGGTGAGAAAGAGAAACTGACAAATGACTTCATCCTGAGAAGCAAAAGCTCAGGGAATCCGAACCAGCAAAGATGTGCTTTGATTGTGTATCTTTTCATGGCAGAAGAAGGTTGCATTGGATGGTACGATGTGGTCTCTTCCAAATCTATGATTCTATATTTCTAAATGGATCCCAGAACATATCAATCTTGTACCCACCCTAGAAGCCAAGATGATTAAACAGAGAGTCTTGGTCATATCATGAGAAAACATGACACACTAGAAAAGATAATATTGCTTGGTAAAGTAGAAGCCATAAAGAAAAGAAGAAGACTGCATTCCTTCATTTATCACTCTGTCTTCCCTGCAAAGGCTTTAACTAGGCCAACAGTGGACTCCTATTCACTACTGAGGCTAGGCAGCTGTGAGCAAGAACTGTGAGTAAAACTATTGACTTCTACCCATTCCTCCATCCCAGAACAATGAAAGCAGGAGAAAGAGGACATCTGTGGAATCAGGATGTTATAGATGTGCTAAATCAGGGCTGTCCAACTGGCGGTCCTGGGGCCGTACACGGCCCCCGAGCCCCTTCCCTCCGGCCTCCAAACTTGTTTTAATAAAATAAAAATAATAATAAAAAAATACCCATTTCCGGGTTCTGGGAGGAGAGGCAGGAGGCGGGCTAAAGCAGGAGGAAGAGACACGAGTCCCTTCTGCTTTGGCCTGCCTCCGTCCCGCCTCTCCCCTCAGTGCACCGGCTTCCTCCCTTCTCTTTCCTTCCTCCTTCTCATCCTCCCTCCCTTCCCTTCTTCCTTCTCCCTCCCTCCTTCACTTTCATCCTTTTTTCTTTCCTCCTTCCCTCTCCCCCTCCCTCCCTCTCTTTCTCCTCCCTCCCTCCTTTCCTTTCCTTCCACTCTTTCCTCTTTTCTTCCTTCCACCCACCCTTCCACCCTTTTGTCCTCCCTCCCTCCTTCCCCCTCTTTCTCCTTTCCTTCCTTCCTTCCTTCCTTCCTCCCACCCACCCACCCATCCACCCTTTCGTCCTTCCAAGTTTTATGCCAAGTTTGGTCCTGATCCAACATTGTTTGAGTCCACAGCGCTCTCTGGGTGTCGGTGAACTACAACCTCCAAACTCAAGGTAAATTCCCAAGCAAACCCTTTCAGTACTTTCTGTTGGTAATGAGAGTTCAATATGCCAAGTTTGGTTCAATTCCATTGTTGCAAGAGTTCAGGATGCTCTTTGTTTGTGTGTTAACTATAAATCCCAGAAACTGTAACTCCCAAATGTCAAGGCCTATTTCCCCCAAACTCCATCTGTGTTCATATTTGGGTATATTGAGTATTCATGCCAAGTTTGGTCCAGATGCATGCATCATTATAGCCTTCCAGTATTTGCTGTTGGTCATGGGAGTTCTGTGTGCCAAGATTGGTTAATGCCATCATTGCTGGGGTTTAGAATGCTCTTTGATTGTAGGCAAACTACAAATCCCAGCAACTACAATTCCCAAATGTCAAGGTCTGTTTTCCCCAAACTCCATCAGTGTTCACATTTGGGCATATGTAGTATTCGTGCCAAGTGGAGGGGGCGGAGCCAGGGAGGGGGCGGAGCTGGGGAAGGGGGCGGGGAGGGGGCGGAGCCGGGGGCAGGGGCAGACCCTTCGGCCCCCCAGGTCATCAGTGACCGGAAATCAGGCCCCTGGGTCGGTAGAAGTTGGACAGCCCTGTGCTAAATCTTTGCTTTTCTGTTTTTGATACACATTACCCCAGTGGAACTGAATGAGCTTTTTAAGGAGCAGGAAAGCTACAACAGTAAGAGTGTTACTAGAGGTGTGAAGAAATCTCACTGTCCCTATATTCTGGTCAGCCTTGGCTAACTTGATGCAGCAAGAAAACTTCTTGCGACGTCTTCAACTTTCTTCAGGCAGCTTAACTCTTATGCAAGGTGAAATTGCTAAAAAATATTCTTTTTATGTGCAGATTTTCAATTTTCCTGAAACATAATTTAAATAAAGCTCCTTTCTCTGTGTAAAACTACTGCCTTTTCTTCTTGCAGAGATACACACCCAACCACCCACACACCCCAATTACAAAAGGGAGAGGCTGATTAGTCACACAAAGAAGAGAGAACCCTACTACCACTTTTATTAATTTGTAAAATAAGGAAAAAGTGCCTCTGTACATTGTATACTCTGTGTTTGCTAAGCATGTGTATCTCTGTGTGTAATTAATTAGTTGCATGTTTTTATACACATGAGAGTCAATCTAGATTAAAGCTATCCCATAAAGGTTCAATCACCTGTCACATCCATGAATTTTATATCCATAAATTCCACTATCTACAGCTTGAAAAAAATTCAAAAAATAAACACTGATTTTGCCATTCTATATGAGACATTATTTTACTATACCATGGTTTAACATGGGACTTGAGTATGCACGGATTTTGGTATCCATGGGAAGTTCTAGAACCAAATCTCCGAAGATAGCAAGAGCTTACAGTATGCAGGCAGTATGTAATATGTTTGGGTTTTATACCTGTGTGATCAATGAAACAAATGTTTCAATATTCATTATGATATTAGGGGGTGGGGGAATGGTTTCTAAAGTGTTTCTGAAAATGGACAGTCTGTATCATACTTTTTGTGAAATAATTGTACCAATGGGAAACTTCAGGAGTGCCTTTCTCCCTCATTATTGGAGCTATTGTGTAGCACAGCAGTTCTCGTTTGTGCCTGGAGGGCAGGGGATAGGACCTGGGGTCCCATTAGCATTAGAACCAGCTGAGCTAGAACAGGATTCAGAGGATGAGCTAGATGACTGGGGTGAAGGGCAGCTTTCCCCGCAAGGGCCTCTTTCGCCCACAGAGAGCTTGGCCTGGGAAGAAATGTGTTTTGGTCCTAGGGATGATTCAGATAACCAGGTGCAGTTAGATAGTGATTCGTGGAGTTATGAACATCCGGGAGGAAGATCTTCCCAGGAGCCTCCTGAGGAAGATATGGAAGAAGGCGAATGGGAAACGGCTAGGGAGGAGAGCTCTCAGAGAGATAGCAACACAGCTGGGGAAAGACAAGGCCGAACCTTTGATAGGAGACGGAACATAGAGTCTAGCAGAAGGGAATGGTCAAAGAGCATAGACCGGCCGAGGTCCGTGAGCAGCGATTGGAGACGCAGAAGCTTAGAGCGTCGGGGACCTCGGCCGAAGGATTAAGTATAGGATCTGTGGGAACGAATCCTCAGTGCTCCGGCCACGTCTCATCTGAATAGGTGTGAAGCGGAGTGGGACCACAAGCTGAGTTAGCCTTGCCTTGCCTTGCCTTGCCTTGTTTCCTGATCCGCGTCGGTTGCGGAGCCTTGCCCTGGTTTCCTGATCCGCATAGGTTGCGGAGCCTTGCCCTGGTTTCCTGATCCGCATCGGTTGCGGAGCCTTGCCAAGCTTTTGCCTATTTGCTACGTTATCTTGGACATTGATACTTCAAGCCTTTTGGATTATTTCATATTCTATTGGACTATATTCTTTGGAACTGTTTTTACATTCAATAAAGTAGCTAGCCTTTACTCTGTCTCTGTGTGTGTGATTAAGGGGCCGGCCAAGTCCGTGCATCGTGACAGTTGGCCGGAGCACTCCTGAACCCCTTATCACACCACGGGACGCCGAAGGAAGCGACCCACGGCGGTAGCAGCCATGGCCAACTTGTCGGACGCGCAAGTGGCGGCGTTACAACAGGAGGTGGGAGAGCTGAGGACCCGTGCCGGGCACCACCCGGGAGTGAGCGCGCCTGCCTGCTTTGGGGGCAATCCCGCGCAAGTCGAGGTGTTCCTCTGCCAAGTGGACTTATATTTGGAGTTGCGACCCACCGAGTTTGCCACCGACCGAGCCAAGGTGGGGTTTATTTTTAACCTGATGGAGGGAACGGCAGCGACGTGGGCTACTTCGTTGATCCGGGCCCAGTCTGCCCATGTGAACACGCCGAGGGCGTTCATGGACGCTATCCGGGCGACCTGGGGGCCACCTGTGAATAAAGAGCTGGCTGAGCGTGATCTAGCCCGGCTGACGATGAAGGATTTGTCCCTGTCTCAATACATTTCCCGTTTTCGAGTGTTGGCTGCCCAGGTGCAGTGGAACCTGTCGGCATTGCATTACCACTACGTCGCGGGGCTGCCCACGGAGTTACAACAAAAGTTGCTGAAGCATGCACGACCCGCGGATCTGGAGGCAGCGATTGCCTTGAGTCTACGTGTCGAAGCAGGACTGCAAACCCGGAGGCGATGGGACAAAGGGGTGGTGGAGAAGCCGGTGGCGCGAAAAGAGGCAGGGGCTGGGCAGTTTTTGCCCCGGCAGCTCGCGGCGCCACCCGCGGGCTTGGATGAGCCGGAACCCATGCAATTAGGCACGGTGCGGCCTAAAGTAGAGCAGGCCGAAAAAGCCCGGCGACAGCGTCTAAATCTGTGTTGGTACTGCGGGGGGGCTGGACATTTTTCCAGGGAGTGCCCCCAAAAGCCCCGTGGAAAGACTCCCAGAGCCTCTGCCGCCCTGGGAGGGGCCCCGGAGCCCGAAGAAGCTATCCAGGCAACGGGGGAAGGAGCCGGCCGGGTGTAAGAGGGTTTGCTCACTCGGCCGCCGTCGCTACTCTTCCCCCTGAACCCAAGACTGGACAATTGTTCCTTGTAATGGTTGGCCTGTGGTCGCCCGAGAAGGGGCCGATGATGGTTCATGCCATGATCGACTCGGGGGCCACCAACAACTTCATTGATGCAGACTATGCCAAGTCTGCAGGATTAAAATTTCTGGATCTCCAAGAGCCCAAGGGTGTACAGACTATTGATGGCAGGACCCTGAAGACGGGGGCTGTGACCCAGTACACCGCTCCTACCAAGATGTGGACCAGCTCCCATAAAGAGGACATTTCTTTTCTTGTGACTAAGCTCCCCGACTTCCCCATTGTCCTGGGCATTGTGTGGCTTGCTCTCCACGACCCCCAGATTTCCTGGACCAAGAGACAGCTTGTTTTTTCTTCCGACCATTCCCAGAGTCACTGTCTGACGGCCCGGGCCTGCCAGGCTCAGGAAGTCGAGACAGTGGCCACACTGCCCAAGAAATATGCCGGATTTTGGGACGTCTTCAGCGAGAAGGAGGCAGAGCGTTTGCCTCCCCACCGGCCCTACGATTGTGCCATTGAACTTGAACCCGGAGCCCCTATCCCGCGGGGAAGACTCTACCCTCTCTCGGAACCAGAGCAACAGGCTCTCCAAGAGTTCCTGGATGAGAATTTGCGGAAGGGCTTCATTCGGCCCTCCCAGTCCCCGGCTGGGGCACCCATTCTTTTTGTCAAAAAGAAATCGGGGGAGTTGTGGCTCTGCAATGACTATCGAGAACTCAACAAGATCACGGTTCGGAACCGTTACCCCCTCCCCCTGATCCCCGAGCTCTTGGAGCGGATGCGGGGAGCCAAGGTGTTCACTAAACTGGACCTGAGGGGTGCTTACAACCTTGTCCGGATTCGCCAGGGCGACGAATGGAAGACAGCCTTCCAGACCAAGTGGGGCAGTTTCGAATACCTGGTGATGGGATTCAGTTTGTGCAATGCCCCAGCATGTTTCCAACATTTCATGAATGACATTTTCCGGGACCTGCTGGATCGCTGTCTGGCGGTCTACCTAGACGATCTGCTCATTTTTTCTCCGGATCAGGCGACCCACGACCGCCATGTCAAGGAAGTACTCCAGAGACTGAGAGCCCACGGGCTCTATGCTAAGCTGGAGAAATGTGCTTTTGATCTGCGTGAGGTGGACTTTCTGGGCTACCGTATCTCACCAACGGGCATTGCCATGGATGACACCAAGGTCCAAGCTGTGGCTGACTGGGCGGCTGCAGCCAGCAAAAAGGACATTCAAAGATTCCTGGGCTTTGCCAACTACTACAGAAAGTTCATCCCGGACTTTGCCAAGTGGGCTGATCCTATCACCCAGTGCCTGCGGGGAAAGGTGCCGTTCCGGTGGACGCCGGAGGCGGACGTGGGGTTCCGGAAGCTGAAGCAGCTGTTCACCACACAGCCGCTTCTCCAGCACCCCAATCCCCGCACCCCTTTCATCGTGCAGGCCGATGCGTCGGATGTGGCGGTGGGAGCGATCCTGCTACAACCGCAGGGAACGGACTTGTTGCCCTGCGCCTACTACTCCAGGCAGCTCACGGCTCTGGAAAAGAACTATACCATTTGGGAGAAGGAGCTCCTGGCCATCAAGGTGGCTTTTGAAGTGTGGCGCCATCTGCTTGAAGGGGCCAAGTTTCCAGTGGAGGTGCACACTGACCACCGGAACTTGGAACACTTGAAGTCCCAGCGCAAATTGAACCAGAGGCAACAGAGATGGTCCCTGTTCTTTGAGAGATTCAATTTCCGCATCTACTATGTGACCCCCAAGCAGACCAAGCAAGCTGATGCCCTGTCTCGGAAGCCGCAGTATGTTCGTGGCGGGGAGGGGCTTTCTGAGGCCCGTCTCCTGAAAGCGGAGAACTTTGCTGCGGCCCGGGCGGCTCCTGTGAACCCTCCGTTGGCTCCGCCGGCCCCTAAGGACAAGAGGCCTTTGAGTGAGCGGGTCCAGGCGCGCCAACGGACAGATCCCTGGGTGAAAGAACAGCTGACCAAGGGGGTGCAAGCCCCTTTCCAGGTAAAGAACGGGGTGCTCTACCACCGTGACTCTGTTTATGTTTCCCCCGGGCCCGAGAGGGAGGACATTCTCAAACTTTGCCACGATAGTCGGGCCGCTGGCCATTTCGGGCTGTTCAAGACCCTGCAATTGGTCCTAAGGGATTTCTGGTGGCTTAAGGTGCGGAGGGATGTGGAGGACTATGTGGGCTCTTGCCCTGTGTGTCATCGGGCCAAGAACCCGGGGGGCAAGCCGGCCGGGTTGCTTCAGCCGCTTCCCACCCCCTCCGCTCCCTGGAAGATGATTTCGGCTGACTTCATCACAGACTTGCCTAAGTCCAAGGGCTTCACCACGATCCTGGTCGTGGTGGACTGTTTCACCAAGATGGGACACTTCATTCCCTGTGTGGGGTGCCTACTGCCAAAGAGACTGCTGATATGTTTGTGCAACATGTGTTCCGGCTGCATGGCCTGCCTCAGAGTTTGGTGACCGACCGCGGCACCCAGTTCACTTCCCAGTTCTGGAAGGCTGTCCAGAAGTTGCTGGGGATTGATGTGCGGATGTCCACGGCCCATCACCCCCAGTCTGACGGCCAGACCGAAAGGGTCAATGCCACCTTGGAACAGTACCTACGGTGCTATGTCAACTATCAGCAAACCAACTGGGCGTCCTTGTTGTCTCTGGCGGAGTTCGCCTACAACAACGCGACGCACGAATCCCTCAAAGAGACTCCTTTCTTTGCCAACTATGGACACCATCCTCGCTTCTACCCTCCGGTGGACCCGTCCGGAGGGGCGTCGGAAGCGAAAGATTGGCTTCAGGAGCTCACTGCCTTGCAAGACTTGCTGCGCACTCAATTGGACCAGGCTAAAGCGGATTACAAGCGGATGGCTGACCGGCGGCGCCAAGAGGGCCCTGCGATCCTGGTGGGGGATAAAGTTTGGCTGTCTACCAAGAATCTGCCCACACAGAGGCCTAGCCGCAAGTTGGATGCTCGATTTTTGGGGCCTTACACAGTGTTGGAGAAGGTGGGGCCTGTTTCTTTCAAACTGCAACTCCCAGCGGACATGAAACTCCACCCTGTGTTTCACCGTTCTTTGCTCCGCCCGGCGAAGGGGGTGCGGCCTGATGTGATGCAGCCGCCTCCTCCCCCTGTGATGTGTGACGGCGAGGAGGAGTTGGAGGTGCAGGACATCCTGGATGCGCGTATCTGCTACCGGAAGCTTGAGTATCTCATTGACTGGAAAGGCTTTGGACCGGAAGAGCGTTCTTGGACGCAGGCTCGTGACGTCCATGCCCCGGACCTTGTCGCTCGATTCCATCGCAAGTACCCTGACAAACCCAAGCCTCAGGGGCGGCCTCGGAGGGGCCCTGAGGGGGGGGGGGGATAGTGTAGCACAGCAGTTCTCGTTTGTGCCTGGAGGGCAGGGGATAGGACCTGGGGTCCCATTAGCATTAGAACCAGCTGTGCTAGAACAGGATTCAGAGGATGAGCTAGATGACTGGGGTGAAGGGCAGCTTTCCCCGCAAGGGCCTCTTTCGCCCACAGAGAGCTTGGCCTGGGAAGAAATGTGTTTTGGTCCTAGGGATGATTCAGATAACCAGGTGCAGTTAGATAGCGATTCGTGGAGTTATGAACATCCGGGAGGAAGATCTTCCCAGGAGCCTCCTGAGGAAGATATGGAAGAAGGCGAATGGGAAACGGCTAGGGAGGAGAGCTCTCAGAGAGATAGCAACACAGCTGGGGAAAGACAAGGCCGAACCTTTGATAGGAGACGGAACATAGAGTCTAGCAGAAGGGAATGGTCAAAGAGCATAGACCGGCCGAGGTCCGTGAGCAGCGATTGGAGACGCAGAAGCCTAGAGCGTCGGGGACCTCGGCCGAAGGATTAAGTATAGGATCCGTGGGAACGAATCCTCAGTGCTCCGGCCACGTCTCATCTGAATAGGTGTGAGCGGTGGGACCACAAGCTGAGTTAGCTGTGGTCATCAAGCCTTGCCTTGCCTTGCCTTGCCTTGTTTCCTGATCCGCATCGGTTGCGGAGCCTTGCCCTAGTTTCCTGATCCGCATCGGTTGCGGAGCCTTGCCCTGGTTTCCTGATCCGCATCGGTTGCGGAGCCTTGCCAAGCTTTTTGCCTATTTGCTACGTTATCTTGGACATTGATACTTCAAGCCTTTTGGATTATTTCATATTCTATTGGACTATATTCTTTGGAACTGTTTTTACATTCAATAAAGTAGTTAGCCTTTACTCTGTCACTGTGTGTGTGATTAAGGGGCCGTCCAAGTCCGTGCATCGTGACATGTTGGCATGAAACTTGCTCCAATTATAGAAACATTTGCCACTGTTATTCCATCAAGTTTCAGAATGTTTTCCTGATCCACGGAAAGTTTGGGGAATTTTCAAGGTTTTTACAAACAGCATTTTATATATGTATAAAAACCTACAAGAGCAATCTCCTTGAATTTTCTATACAATGATACAAGATAACAGGGAATAATGCCATCCAAGTTTCTGAAACAGTCATATGTCTATTGATTTTTGAGAAGTTTTGAAAGTTTTAATGAAAACTTTTTTTTAAAAAAAAAAGCCACAACAGCTATCTCATTGAATGTTTGTCATAAAACTTTGCTTAAGGATTTCTTCCCAGCCCAGCACGGATTTACTTCTATTGAAGTATCAGGCAGTCCTCCTCTTTGCAGATTCAACTATTTATTGAAACTCTTGCTGCTGTTAGGAGGGAAAAATTATCCTTGATCCTAATTGGAGCTTTATGATGCTGAGTAGAATTCTGGGAAATGTATTTTTAGCAGGGACTTTTGAATTCTGTCATATGGCCCCTCGCCTTCCCAAACTACAATTCCCAGAATTCTGTGTGCTCTTGTTCTCTTTCCCTACTCAGCTTGTCCTGCGTTCCTGCCTTTTTCTCATCATGGTGAAAGGTCATTAATTTTAATTAATTAATTAATTTGCTTATGTTGAAAATTAAACTGCCTTTTATATGCTTCTAAGCATTACAGAATTCAAATGAAAAAGTACTGGGTGAGTTTTGATTCTTAAGTAATTTAGTGGGTGCCCCACTCCCCTATATTTCTTAATATCTGTTCTTACATATAAAACTTACGAATTAGATACGACTTACTAATTCAAAATGAAACTTTGCAAACCTGTAATACTTATATACCCGGGGTCACATAATAATTTTTGGGGCAAAAAAGGATCATGGAAAAGTGGAAAAGTAGACTGGTATAGAGCAAGGACTATATAACTATGTCAGGGTAGATTTACACTAGTGATGTATGATGTAGACCAGGGGTGCTCACACTTTTTCAGCATGCGAGCTACTCTTAAAGCCACCAAGTCCGAAAGATCTACCTGCCCCCACCACCGCGCACTCCCGCTGCCACATGCTCTTGCCACCGTGCGTGCTCCTGCTGCTGTTTTCTGCCCACACAGCACTTCTTCCGCCTACGGGGCATTGCAGAAAGGAAAAAGCACGAGGCGGGGCATCCAGAGGGAGCGCTCCGCCCTGCCTGTCTTGCCAGTAACTGAGGCTGCACAGCTGCTTCTGGATGCGAGAGAGGCAGGGCGCTCCCTCCAGAGGCCCCACCTCGTGCTTCCTTCTTCCTGAAATGCCCCGCAGGCAAAAGAAGCACCACGAGAGCGGAAGCCAGCAGCAGGAGCACGCGTGTGCGCAGGGTGTGTGCGCCCATGGCATGAGCGCCCCATCCGGCTGGTGAGGTCCGAAGATCACCTGGAAGAGGGCCGAAGATCTACTAGTAGCTCCCGAGCTACCTAATGAGCACCCCTGATGTAGACTCTGAGATTACTAGACTACCTATTGGTTATTTTTAGATTTGGCAAGCATCTTAGCATAGCCCTCCTCTGAAGTTAGTATGAGCTTTCTGTACAATTCTTGTGTTGTATTTACCTATCAAACAAATTTGTTTCACCATATGACCATCTTTAATCCTTTCAAATGCCTCCAGTGCCTTTTCCTCCCTTAGTTGTTGGCCTCTTAACCTGCAGCTTATGTGTAAACACAAATGCATCCAGCCAAAAAAAATTCTGTGCTGGTTGGATGGCATTTCTGAAAGCACTCAAACTGTGCAGCTATATAAACAATACAGACAACAGCTTCGGTCACTGTGTCTTATGCTTATATGTTACTCTTTGCATATAATTATATTAAGTGCAGGCTGCCTTTTTTGAAGCAACACCACTTTGTATCTTCTTATGAAAACTCACTGCTACTAACAACCTCATCAGATGGGTCTTTGGAAGCATCATAGTATGCTTTCATCTCAGTTGAGGCATGGAGCCCCGTGCTGCCCATTAGACAACACAGGCTGGGTGCAAGCAAACATCCTATGATGCTGCACCAGAACACATTTTAAACAATGGGGCCAGCATGAAAGGAAGCCACATGGTGACACTTCTCCACGTGTGATGGGGAAATGTTGCTGTGGGCGAGGCAAGGCACAGGGTGTTGGAATTGCCTTGGTGCCTTGTCAATTCATCATGGAGGCTGCTGAATCACCCCATGGGATCTCATTAAAGTGATGAGGTCCTAAGTCAAGCTCAGACTCAAAGCCTGAGAACAAAAACCCTGTGCCAAAGTAGTGGACTTTCATAGGAACAAATAGCCATGCACAGATCTTGTTCCATCAGATCTTGGCAGATCACACATCTTTCTTATTGCCATTCAATCTGATCACTTTGATTTCCTGGCATCTGCCATACTAATATAGTGATAACAATGTAGCATTATTTATACTGTTAGTGATTTCTCATATGTGGACCTGTACAGAAGAATGCATGTTGAAATGTTTCATTCTCTGCCTCAAGCGGCTTACAGTTTTAGGACTGGTAGTGTTAGAGATATTAAAAAGAGAGTGAGGGGGAATGCAAAAGTAATAAACAACATAGAAGAAAAATAATCATAAATAAATAATGTGAGTGCAAGATGACATTCAATTAAGGACCCATAAAAATTTGGAACCGTTGTGGGAAAGGACAAAAAGGGATGAGCAATTCATGTGCACCTTTGCTTTCTGATGGTTCAATGTACAAAAACTTTATTCCACGCACAAAGATGTTGTAAAGACGTTGTCCAGGGGATGCACAGATACTTACGGGAGGTTTCTCTCATGTCCCCACATTGGGAGCTGACATAGGGAGCTCATCTGCGCTCTCCCCAGATTCAAATCTCCGACCTGTTGGTCTTCAGTCCTGGCGGCACAAGGGTTTAACCCACTGCACCACCGGGGGCTCCAGGCTATATGTATGATATTTGTGTTTAAACTTAGATTCCATTTCTAAGATAGATGATAGATCAATCAATCGATAGATATAAATACAGGTATCACAACACACACACACACACCCCAAAATACAAGGTCAGAAATATTTCTGAAACCCAGCATTTGGAATAAGGCATACACAGCCTGCACTATTTATGGGATGTTTGAAATTGTTCACTTTTACCCTGTTTATTTGTATACTCTTCTGGTTGAGTCTGCTTCTAACATTGTTGCTTTATAATACTGATGAATTATATCAATTCATAAAAGTCAATTAGCCATGGTTTACTTATCAAGAAAAGAATTAATTGCAAGTAACAAGTTTATTAACTTTTGCTACTTTTTTGGTTTAATTTATGTCTTGCCGTTCTCCTGTCATGGGACTCAAAGCAGCATACAGCATTTTAAATACAGCAACAAAAACAAAAACAAAAACACAGTACAATTTAAAAGTTCTTAATATAAAAATTAAAACACAATTAAGCTAAATTTGATGTTAGAAACCCAAGTTAAAAACAGTGTTAAAATATCAAATATTGAAACAGAAAGAAAGAATGCTACTTCCCAAGTAAATGCTCTGATGCAACAAACTAAAAAGCAAGAGCCTCATAAAATAAAAAAGGCCTTTAGCCGCTGGTGGAAAGGTAATAAGGATAGAGCCAAATGAACCTTTTAAAGGCGAGCTACACTGTAGAATTAATGTAGTCTGACACCACTTTAACTGCCATAGCTCAATGCTATGAAATCATGGGAAGTGTAATTTTATAAGGTCTTTAGCCTTCTCTGCCGAAGAGTGGCATGTCTCACCATATGAGAAATCCCAGGTTTTCATTGCATTGAGTCATGGCAATTAAAGTGAAGCTGAGCTATATCAATTCTACATTGTAGATGCACCTCTACAAGGAAATTCCATAAATTGTGAGGAATCACCAAGCTAGCTCTTTCTTTCTTTCTTTCTTTCTTTCTTTATTTATTTATTTATTTATTTATTTATTTATTTATGAAATTTATACCCCACCTTTCTCCAATCAAGGGCCCAAGGCAACTTGCAGCCAGTACAAACATCTATATATATAAAAATCGAGTGGTCGTGCAAAGGACGTTATGCACGGCCAAACTACGCCCCCCAGAAACACCAATCCAACGAGACACATTCCCACAGACCACGAGGTATTACCATCACACAAAAAAACCACCTTCCTACCTTCCAACCCCCCCAAAATCAGCCCCCAAAAACCGCCCATAGGCTCCCATTCTGTGCTGGCCACGAGCGCAGAACAGAGGGAGAGCCATCGCGCAGGCGCACTCCAACCCCCCCCCCCCGCCACCACAACGCAGGACCGAGGGAGAGCAAACACACTACGCACTCTGACTCCCCCAACCCATCCCGTCCCCCTCTCTCCCACACACCAGCAACTTCACCGCCACACCGGCGGCGCCCAACCCGCCTCCTCCGCCCCCTCACAGAGGGAGACCCGCAGCCGCTCTCTGCCGCATCGGTCGCTTCTAGGGCTCTCCGGGGAAGCCACACTGAAAATACCCCAAAAAACTACAAAAAATGGCCGCAGAACCGCTTCTGGTCCAGCCGAAAAGGCTCCGACGGAAGTCAATCCGTCAGGAAAAGGGTCCGGCCGGAAACTGACAATGCAAACCGGAGGTCCCGCACCCTCCTGCCCCAAAGTGCCGCCAGGAAAGATGGCGGCCGCCACGGAGCAGCGGCTACCACACGGAGACCTCCTGGTTACTCCGAGAAGCTTCCGCACCCCTGAGCCTGCCCTCTGGAGGACGGAGGGTGAAGAAGGACGAGGCGTGGGGACGCTGCCCTCGCCACTACTGCCCTCTGGATGGCAGAGGGTGAAGAGGGAAGGACCGGGGTCGCTGCTGCCGCCTTCTTTTCCCTCATCAGCCCCCTTCTTTTCCTCCATCAGCCTCAGGACCTTTCCTTCTCCCCCTCAGCCTACGGCCCCAACCCCCCTACGTCAGCCCCAGGCTCCTTCTCTTCTCCCCCTCACCCTCAGCCCCCTACTTTTCCTCTCTCAGCCTCAGAAACCTTCTCCCCCCCTTTTCCCCCTCATGTGTATGTACACATGCACACACATATACAGTACCATACACACATATACATATATAAACATACATACACATATATACATATACACACACATATATACACTAAATACACACATATACACATGCACACACCCACCAAGACCATAAGTAGCATCATTTCAAACCCTTACATACTCAGACTTTCCCGCATCTCCTAAATAGGACACAGCAACGCGTGCCGGGTACAGCTAGTACAACATAAAAATTAAAAACAAGTTAAAACCATAAATCATGTTGAATGTTTTTAATTGCACTTTTATGAATGCCTCACATCAAATTATGCCAATCTGTAACCAGCCTTGAGTCACCATATGGCTGAGAAAGGTGGTCTATAAATATCGTAAATAAATATATAATAAATAAATATTAGCAAGTGCTGTGAAACACTACTTAAAAATCAAGGTGGTCCATGCTCTTGTTACACCTCATATAGACTACTGCAACGTGCTCTATGTGAAGTTGCCTTTGAAGATGGCCTGGAAGCTTGATTTAGTCCAATGGGCAGCAGCCAGATTTCTAACTGGAACACTGTACAGGGAGCACACTACTCCTCTGTTTTGTCAGCTCCACTGGCTGCCAGTTTTCTGACCTTGACCTCTAAAGCCCTAAACAGTTCTAACTTATGTGTCTGAAATGTGTCTGGTCTAACTTATGTGTCTGAAATGCATCTCCTCCTTGGGGTAACAAGAACCTTAAGATTGACTGGGAAGGTCCTGCTCTCAGTACCACCCCCTTCACAAGCACAATTGGTGGGAATGAGCGATAGGTATTTCTCAGTGGTGGCCCCCTGGCTGTAGAACTCCCTTCTCAGTGACATCAGGCAGGCCCCATCTCTTCTAGCTTTCAGGGGAAAAAGCTAAAGACTTGGCTCTGTACGCAAGCATTTGATTAATATATTATTATGGATTTGACAGAGTCTGAATAAGGAGTATGAACAAGGATTATGAATAAATGGAATTATGCACTTTATATGTTTTAATTTGTTTATTGTTCTATGTGTTTTATTTTTTCAACTGTTTTAGGTGATGGGATATTTTTTTATTGCTGTTTGTAAGCAGTATTGAATCTTGCCGGAGTCGTAAGCCACCTTGAGTCCCCAACAGGATGAGAAAGTTGGGTTATAAATGAATCAAATATAAAGAAAGAATTTTTTAAAAAAAATCCCAATGAAATACCTTAAAAACTACCCTGTTAATATGTAACAAAATTGAAGGGCCTTCCTAACCTTCGGATAACACTAGTTTTCTCCAAACACTTCCATGAAAAGAAAGATTTTTAGGCTCTTCATCAATGCCAACAAAGAGGATGAAGATCTAATCTCCCTTGAGAAGTATTTCCAAAGAGAGGGAGTCATTCTCGAGAAGAACCCCTCTCTAGCGATCTTCAAATGGATAATGTCATAGATTCTTGAGGACACCAGCATTTCCCCACTTGATCTTAATGCTCTCACCGATGGGTACAAAGGAACTCGATGTCTCAGGTAATCTGGACTGACGCCATGAAGGGCTTTAAAGGTCAAAACCAGAACTTTGAATCGAGCCTGAAAACTAATTGGGAGCCACAATGCACTAGTTTCAGGAGTGGAATAGCATGTTCTCTTATATTCACTCTTGCGAACAGTCTAGCTGCTGATCTTTAAACAAACTGAAGTTTTTGAAGTGTTTTCAAAGGCAGCCCCACATAGAGAGTGTTATAGTAGTCCAGGCGGGATGTAATCAAAGCATGTTCCACAGTGGCTAGGTCATATTTTTCCAGTTGGTGCACCAGTTTAAGTTGGTGCACCAATTTAAGTTGTGCAAAGGTGATCCTGGTAACCTCCACCACCTGGGCTTCCTGGTTTAAAGAGTATTCCAGAATCACCCCCAAACTGTGAACTTAAGCTTTCAGGGGAGTGTAACCTACATGAGACTAGTAGTACTTCCATCTTGTTTGTATTCCGTTTCAATTTGATTGCTCTCATCCAGTCCATTACTGCCTCCAGGCATTGATTCAGGCATCCCTGGCATTATCTGATGAGAAGGAGTAGTAGAGTTGGGCATCATCTGTGTACAGGTGATATCAAACTCCAAAACTCCAGATGATCTCTCCCAGCAGTTTCATGTAGATGTTAAATAACATTTGGGAAGTGATGAGCCCTGTGGGACCCTGCAGACTAACAGCCATGGGTTCAAGCAGGACTCCACCTTCTGGCTGCAATATGAGAGCAAGAACTGGAACCATTGCAGAACAGTGCCTCTCAACCCCATTCCCATCAGTCGCTCCAGAAGGATACCATGGTCGATGGTACCAAAAGCTGCTGAGAGGTCAAGGAGAACCAACTAGCTCACGCTACCTTTATCTAGTTCTCTGCATAGATCATCCACCAAGGTGAGCAAAGCCATCTCTGTTCCATGTCCTGGCTTGAAGTAGATTGAAATGGATCAAGAAAATTATGTAAACATGTGGTGGGATCAAGTGAAAGTCTTCATAGATCTTAGAACATGGGTGGTCTTATATGGGGAAATAGACTTTTCAAATAATCTGGACTCAATTTATATAGGTCTCTTAAGATCATAGCTTATACTTTGAATTCTGTCTGGAAATGGATTAGCAGCCAGTGAAGTTATTTTGGTGAGGGGTAAATATATTCCTTATAACTTGCCCCAGACAGTAGCCTGGCTACAGGATTTTGGAGATATTGGGTTTCCAAACATTTTCCAAAGTCGTGCTCACATAGAGTATGTTGCAGTAATCCAAATGGGTTGTAATCCCAGTTTGTATCCCAGAAGTGAAAAGTTATATATAGCTAGTTACTTGCAGTTCTGTTCCCCTTGTTTCAGGAGAATTTATACTGCTTTCTCTTATGCACCTCCCCAGAACAGAAATCCATTTTCTTTAAATTTCTAACAATTAATTCCAACATACTTCATATCTAATAGGTTGCGGTAGCCTTCCTTTTTATATAAAAAAGTGTTAAATGTGACCATTTTGGTTGCAGTGACAGGTGATGAATCCAGCCACAAAGTGGCTGTTGTCTGAATGGCACCCAAGCGGATATGGACAAAGAGAGAAATACAATAATAATAACAATAAAAAAGACAGAGAAGGAAGAAAATAACCTCAGGCTGTCTTTGGTAATGCACTAAATTCATAAAGGTTTTGTGAGGTTTTCGAAATGATACTTTGGACCAGGAAAACAAGAAGTAACAAATGGCTCCTTTGGTCAGACTCCAGCAAGGCATTCAATTAAAATGCAATTACAAAGAAGAAGAAGGCTGTAAGAAGCAGCCAACAAAGAAAAGGAGAGAAAAAGCTCAAATATACGCAGGCTAGTTCAGTTTGCAAAGGGAGTAACAATCAGTATCCTAAACTGTAATGAGCTTCAGGCCAAATTGTTTCAAAAGGCTTGCCTGGTCAGGAAGCATAATAGCAATCCTCCACTTTTGATCTTCCAACAAAGTATTATCAGTGGTACAGAGAGATTAACTGGAAATTAACAAACTGATTTGCAAAACAGAAGGAACACCAAGACTTCCAAACAGAGTATTAGTGAAATAAGGTTTTATTGGCCCAAGATCATCCATTTCTTTTCCATTGGTGCACACAACCAGCTTAATTTCAATTCACATCTTGGAATAAAATGGAATTGCTCAACTGTATCCTGCCAATACCTTTCTAGGAAAACAATAATTTGAATGACATACAAGTCTCTCTTTTCCCCCCACGCCCCAGAAAATATATGTTCTGCTCAAAAATATGTCCTAAATTCTCTAGTTAAATATGTGGTCAATTGAATTTGTCTATGTGCTGGCTCACCATTCAGTAGCCAATTCACTTAATATGCTATAGTTGAAATTAAATAACAGAATTTTAGTCTGTGGTTTTTTCATAGAAAACCTTCCTTGACAAATACTTTTCCCAAAGATTTTACAAATTTTCATACTGCTCTGTTTCTCCTGGCAGGTATTTCACAACCAATATCCTTTCTACGGTCATAGAAAGGAAACAAAATGATGGCACCTTCTCCCCATAAGAATTCTGCTTCCTAAAACATGCCTTCATTCTCTAAATTTCTAGCATTGAACAGAAAATGAGACACTGAAAATAGCTCACACCTTGAACTCTCATATTCTGTGTGCTTAAATTTCCCCTTTTTAGGATGTGCCTAAACAATATTTTAAATGCTCAAATGAAGCTCTAGCTTACTGCAATGCTAGAAAGTTGTGGATGTAAGGAAAATATCATTGAAAGCAGAAATGTCCTTATTAGAAGGCAATGCCTTCATTTTGCTCACATACCAATACCCCTAGCATCAAGTAGAGAGAGAAAAATCAACATTTCACTTGTAAAATTTTTATTTTTATTAGCAGTCATTTTATGCAAATTATGTCCACATTTTCATAAATGGCGGAATATGACTCAACATTCTTGGCTGCCCAGTTTTATATCAGAGATAAGATATTTTATAGTGGGTGATGGGTCCTTGTGCAGTCTAACCATGGTGAGACAAGCAGATTTGAAACAACATCAGGTTTCACATCCTTAATCAGAGAGTAGTGACACATTGTAACTGGTTTGTCAGTGGTTCTGTGATGAATGCACATTAGATTTTAGCCGAGTGAAGTTCTCCAATGTGCTGGATGCTATATCCAAACCAGATTCAGTACGTCGGATAACTCCTTTGGATTCAAAATTAAATG
This sequence comes from Anolis apletophallus, assembly GCA_030556195.1. NCBI lineage: Eukaryota > Metazoa > Chordata > Lepidosauria > Squamata > Anolidae > Anolis > Anolis apletophallus. The sequence continues at coordinate 105,223,830 of JARBWK010000012.1, read as the reverse complement.
GCATAGAAATTCACAATTCCACTTACAAAGGTAACTACCAGCTGACTATCTGGAGGTAGGGATGCAATTCTCTACTAATTTCATTCTGAAATGATTCAATGAAAAAATTAGCCAATTTTCTTCTTCCACAGTTTTCAAAACATTTTTTGTAGATTGGGACTTAAGATGCAGAAAATTCACATTCTCCTTCCCTTTTTCTGTTTTTATCTGTGGATGGTGCATTGTTAAATCATAGGTTTTTTAAGGCAAGAAATACTCAGAAGTGCATAGAAAATTCTATTTTCTACAAATTAATATTTTGTGTGCAGAAAATTCAATAGTCAGATATTTATTCTGCAAAAACACAGTAGGCTTGGGATGCTGTAAGTATTTCAGGCTGTATGGCCATGTTCCAGAAGCATTCTCTCCTGACGTTTCACCTGCATCTATGGCAGGCATCTTCAGAGGTTGTGAGGCCTGTTGGAAACAGACCTCACGACCTCTTAGGATGCCTGCCATAGATGCAGGTAAAACATTGGGAGAGAATGCTTTTGGAACATGGCCTTACAGCCCAAAATACAGCAGCCCAGTGATTCCAGCCATGAAAGCCTTCTACAATACATAGTAGGTTTTTTTGTGCATTCTCAATCCAGATTTCAAGACTCCCATTAATCCAGATTTCAAGACAGACATTTTTCAAGCATTTTTCTGAGTGTCAGATATTATTTCTCTCATCAAAAAGAAATGCTAGGACAAGATATACTGTTATTTGTGTGCCTCTTTCACCATCCCAATTACCCCCTTTGTAAAAGAATGATGAAAAATCCGTATGACCTACCTTACAAGGCCATTTGTTAGAATTAAAGGATGATGGACATGAAAAACATTGAAACCTTGGAAATTCAATGTGCATGCCAAATATTATTTTCTTTTGAATCAGCCAGCAGCAAATTGTCTCTCACATTGATATTCAGTGGACTCACTGGGACATCTATTGGGCTGGGAAAGAGAACACAAAAGATACTCATCTCCCTAGTAATATGGGATTTCTTCTAGCAATGTGTTTCAAATTGCTCTCATGCTGAGAACTGGATGGATTACACTGCAATTTGATATATCTATCTGTTCTCTTTTCTTCTTAAACCACCTCCCCTTCCTCTCCATTCACTAACTATCCTGCTTGCAGAAGAAATAAAAATGCTTTCTCCTACTTGGTATGCTTCCTTATGCCATATGCCTAGAAGCATATTTATTCTCCTGGTTTATGCAATTTCTATCTGATGGACTTACTGAGATATTGTCCAAGGTCAAGTAGTTCAGTTTTGTTCAAGTAGCAGAAGAGGAATGGCACAGCCATGTTGATATAAAAACAGGACATTTAGTTCCTTCTTCTCCATCACCTACATCTTCTAAAATAATTGTATTCTGTTCAAGAATTCCTAGTAACAGTGTACTACAACTCACACATGTCTTCATAAACACAATAGAAAGAACTTGAGATTTAAGAAACAAAACAAATTCTAAATCTTATAGTTAGTCTTCAGTAGAGAAGAGTGATAAGTCAACACATAGGTAAATTAAATTGATTCAGTGTGTTGCCTCACCATTCAGCTGTTGAGTCAATGGAACTATTCTGGTTGGGATTAACCAACCAAATTCTAGATTGAATGTGTGTGTGTGTGTGTGTGTGTGTGTAAAGCGCAATTGATTTATTCACCCAATCAAAAGGGTTTTGCTCTATAAAGTCTGGGTTTAAATACCTGCATATTCCCTGTGGTGAATTAAGATAATCACTTCATTTCCCCCCTGAGACGTTGTTACAAGACAGGCAGATACAAGATGATCCGCTTCATGCTGAGAAGAGGTGAATAAATTGAATTTGATCACGCAAATGTGTAAGCACTTTTATAATATTATTATTTTGTAAGAGCTGATCAAAACCGAGGAAGTCACCCTCTTGCTCTTCTTCCATCCATTCCAGGAATGGGATTATAGATATGATGGGCAATTGTAAAATGTCCCCTTTTGGACTGTTTTTGTTTTGAAAACCGAAAGAGACTTCTGATTCACTTGCACACCCATACCTATATGCTGTACAGGCAATATTGCTCCAGTTGGCCCTCTATATATCCATAGATTCTGCACTCACAGATCCCATCATCCATGGCTTCAAAATGTTTTCAAACTTTGCTTTTGCCATTTTATTATGACCTTGCATATTATGGATCCAGGATTTTGGTATGTAAAGGGTGTTTTGGAACAACAGATACCAGGGGTCCACTGTATCCTGCAAGGCATTTATGAAGTTAATACGATACATATTCACAACAAGTTGAAACAATGTACAATCATGTCCATACAGTGACACCAGGGGCCTCATCAGAGGCTGCTAGGCTCCATTTCCATGAGCTGTGGAAACGGACCCGCACAGGATCCCCACAGAGGCCATCTATAATAGTTAAGGGTATTTAATCGTTGAACAAATTCTCTAAGCTGACACCAATTATAACAGACAGCAGGTTTACCCAATTGGGACAAGGTGGACCAGAGCAACGGGGGAAGAGAAGGGAGGGGAGAAGCATTGACCAGGGAGAGAGAGGAGGAGAAGTAATCTATCCCACCGCTGCCACCAAATATAATAAGGGGCTGGAACCCTTGGTTGCCACCACTTATATTATGTTAAGGGATTGTGTATTAAGGAATCCCAGCTGCTGTACACCAACACAATGGAATGTGAGATTGGTTAAGTAGAAACCAAAAGCTGTAATAAACTGGAACAATCCACTGGCCAGAAAACCTTTTGAAAACCCACTGGCCACCACCACATTATAAGCAATATTAAGCCTTTGGCTTACTTGAGGTATCTTAGGCAAGAATGCGCTCTCAGGCTTGTATACTGAGATAACACTGAAGCTTTTGCATTAAGCTTAGTGGTTCGGAAATATTGGCACAAAAGCATATGGTTCCTTTAAACAGTTCAAATCTTAGTTGTAAACTTCTTTCTTCCTCCCAAATTTACTGACAGGATTTCCTCTCTGACTAGTAATTTAAACTCTACTGCAGATCGTCCTCCCCAGGATCTATCTCTCCACTTCCAACTATCCTTCCCAATAACTGTTATCTTCTAACTAACTAACTCAGCTAGCTAACTGACCAATTTTCAGGCTTCTTTGCCTCTTCTCTTCCCCTCGCTCTCCCTACTCCTCTGACACCCAGACTTCATCTTTCTCCTCTGACACCCAGACCCAATCTGCTGTCAGATTTTTTAAAAACGCACCTACTTCAAAACTTTTTTCTCTCCCCAAGATAGGCTCCACCCACTCACTCCCAGCCAATCCTAACACGTCACATTTCCCTCCAAGCTGCTACTAGGCATGCCCTCTTCAGGGAATAAGATTCTAAGATGGATGCCTCCTGTCATACCCCAGCCTGCCCCTGGCCCTCAGCAAGTCCAATGCCATGTTAAAACCACAGTCACAGAAAGGCCTACACAGACTGAAGGCAAAATGCTTTCATAGGCCCTAGTTCATTCAACGTTCAAGGACAAAACCTAGGCCACTTCAGCTCAGGCTGATAAGAACCGAGATAATGGTAGAGCAGAGTTAGTTAACTCCCAATCGGCCAGGTGCTGCTGCTAATTGGGCTTACATTTCAATTCGATGCGGGAGGCTTGAGAAGCCTCAGCTGGACAACTGTTGTGAGAACCCGGTCCGACGCACTGGACATTGTAACTTCAAAGCCTAGGAGACCTATAAGAGTTTGGGGCTGAGAGATATATAGTATCTCTCGTCAATGTTGGATTCCTGCCTTCATGAACTCTGTTTGGGCTACAATGCCTTCCAGCCATTGAACTCTATTTGCCAAGCTTTGTGCCAAGAACTTTGCCTGTGGATTAGCCCGTTGGGGCATCAAGCTTCTTTCATCTTTATTCCTGTTTGCTTTGGACTATAACTTTGCAATACCTGGTGCTTGGAAGGTATTTTCTTTACTCTATCCAGTTATTCTAAATAAAGCATTTAAACATGGCCGGTCACCAGTGGTTTAATGAGGGGTCCTTCAGGTCCAGGGCCATAGCCAGGATTTTGGTTCCGGGGGGGGGGCTGAGTTTGGTTTGGGGGGGGGAGCTGAGACTGGGTGGAAGAGGGTTTACCCTAGGAAATCTTTTGTATTGTTATCCCAATAGCCCCATGAAGGTGGGATATAATAAGCATGGTGATCAGATCATGATATGAATAAACATAACAGTTTAAATAATGTACCAGTAAGGCCTTCTCGCGGACCACCCTGAGAATTTCGGGGGGGCTGAAGCCCCCTTAGCCCCTGGCTACATGCCTGTTCAGGTCTAAGATACAACACCTCCAGACACTCTTCTAAAATGTCTGCCAATTTCCTGGGCCTACTCTTCCAGGCTTACCAAGCCTAATGGGTAGGGAATTCACCACACCATCACATGACATAAGGGCACTTCTGGTCGAATTTTGCGGTGCTCCATTTCGACAGTGCATGGAAGCAAAGCCAATCAGCCCTCTTCAGCAGAAAGCAGGGGGAAGTGGGGGGAAGCAGGGAAAGGTTTGGTAAGCATATGGAAAGACTGGCCATCTCAGAAGATGGGGAAACATTAGAAGGAATGGGGTAATACGGCCCCCTCTTCTTTCTCCTGCTTTTCCTTGTTTTCCACTACTTTGTCTGATGAAGTCCTAAGTGTATAATATTGCTTCTTTAGTGACTTGCCATATTGCACAACCAAATGTACATTTATGACCATTGTATATCAGTGAGCAAGATGCAACTGGCCACAAAGGCAATAAGGGGATAAATCTGCTTCCAAAACCTTGAAGTAAATGTGGCTCAATGCTATGGAGTTCTGGCAGTCAGGCATGTAGCCGTGGGGCTCAGCCCCTGCCCCCTGAAATTATCAGGCCTTACTGGTACATTATTTAAGTGTGTATTCATTAAGTATGTATATGTGTATTCATATCATCATCTGATCACTATGCTCAATATATCCTATATGCATGGGGAATATTGGGATAATGATACAAAAGGTTTGCTAGGGTAGATCCTCTCTCACTCAGACTCAGCCCCCTCCCCCAAATCAAAATCCTGGCTATGGCCCTGCTGGGAGTCATCATTTTACAAAGTCTTCAGCCTTCTCTGCCAAAGGGTTCTAGTGCATCAGAAAACTGCAGATCTTAGGAATCCATAGTATTGAGCCATTGCCGTTAAAGTGCTATTCAGATCTGTGGGAAATTGACACAGTTTTTTTCAGCCCTATTTAAGGCCACTTTGCATGTAAGTATGTTTATTTATGTGTGTTATGAATGAATTAATGCATGTTTTTGGTCTTTCAAAAAACCCACAAATTCCTGTAGTTATTAATATAATTTTGATATACAATAATATATCACTTGAGTTAAATTTCAATGCCACACATATTCATATAGCTATGTATAGGACACAAAAGCCGCTCCAAGTCCTCCCTCAGGGGTTGAGAGGAGCGGAGTAGAAATAATGTAAATAAATAAATAAATAAATAAAAATGAAAACAAAAAGAATGCAAATAGAGGAAATCCCACTTTCCTAAATCTAGGGCAAAGACTTGGCATAAATGTTCAGCTTCTTGTTTTCATTTTGTTTTCTAACCAAAGAAAGATACAAAAAGAAGAAAGGACCTTTAAATGTTAAAACCAAACACCACAGTATTTATTTTTTCTTTATAAAGCCTATAAATAATTCCCAATCATTTCAGACATTATCCAAGTATTTCTCTTTAATATACATGGGGAACATCCATTTCAGCGATTTCTGGGGCCTATATTCTATAGAATTCTAGAGTTATTCATAATGTCATATCACACTATTTCTTTGCATGTGATGTAGCTCTACTTCTGATTTTGTATTATATGTACTGTATGTGTATAAACATGATGGATATTTGAGTGCCATCACAATGTGTGACATTGCATGGTTGAAAGAGCACTTGTATATGCCAAGCAGCATCATTTGAGCTTCTCTCAGACAATAATTATCAAGTGACCAGAATTACAATGTCTTCTCTATATCTGATGATGGACTGATGTTATGTATAACAGAATGTGACTGATGCTAGCCTAAGGCGAGTGTCTGAACTTGAAATACATATCTGCACTAGTCAGAAATGCAACTGGAGCTGTTTATCTGTTTGGTATCTATAAACATCAAGGCTAAGATCCTATAATCATACCTAGATAGTGTAAACCTGAACTCACCGAATTACATGGTAGTTGAACTAAAATAATAACATAATAGAATTGGAAGAGACCCTCCCCTCAGAGCCATCCAGTCCCACCCTCTTCTGCCATGCAGGAACATATAATCAAAGTTGTCAACCATGGCTCTGTTTAAAAAGCTCCAGATGGAGACACTACACGACACTCCAAGGTAGTGCCTTCCACAGTTGAACAGCTCTTACTTGTCAGGGTATTCTTCCTAATGTTTAGATGGGGTCTCTTTTCCTGCAATTTGAGACCAATGCTCTGTGACAGGGGTGGGCAATTAGCGGCCCTCCAGGTGTTTTGGATTTCTACTCCCAGAAATCCTAACAGCTGGTAAACTGGCTAGGATTTCTGGGAGTTGAAGTCCAAAACACCTGGAGGGCCGGTAATTGCCCACCCCTGCTCTGTGACCTTGTATCTGGAGTAGCACAAAACAAATGTGCTCCATTTTTAATGTGAAATCCGTTCAAATATTTAAACATGGCTCTCATATCTCCTCTTAACCTTCTCTTTTCCAGGCTAAACATACTGAGCTTTCTAAGCCACTCCTCAGAGAGATTAATGGTTTCTAGACATTTGGTCATTTTGGTTGCTCTTTCCTGGACATGTTCCAGCTTAAACTCTGGTGCCCAGAACTGGACAAGGTCTGATCAAAGCAGAATAGAATGGTTTATATTAACACTAACTACATTAAACGTCCTGTTGAATATTGGCTTAGGCAAGCAATGTCATATCTGCCAAAGATTATTATGCAATGCACAATAGCTGTCTCCTCAATAGCAATGAAATAAATGGTACATTGAATGGTACAAATAGGAGGTTTACCCACCAGTGCTATAGAATGGGAGCTAATCGTCCGAGCTCCTCCTGCAGAATTCTGGGAAATGTAGTCTAGGGAAGCCAAGGACTCCCCTAACTGGGAACTCCAAAAAATCAGCCCTGAACTATATTTCCCAGAATTCTGCAGGAACAGCTCAGACTCTTGGCAAGCAATAGCTTCCCTTTTGTAATGCTGGTGGGAAAGCTTCCAGAGACTGGAAAGCATGTACTATAAATTTGCTGAAAAAAGTTATTGTAGAGATGGACTGGAGTTCTTCTTTAAAAAGCCCCACATATTTTGGCATGGACATGATTAAACTGACATTTTTCAAGGGCTATAAAAAATATTGTAAAAAATATTGTATTTTTTACAATATTTTTACAAAGGAACAGCAGATGCATACAATTATTTAAATATAGATATTAGGTTAATAAAATTAAATGCATCCCAGTAATTTACCAGTAGATATTTCAGAAATTCATATACATGTTCTCCATTACGTGAACTGAGAAGTGAATTAGGGCAATAGTTCGACTATTCATTGGCACACCCACTCCACTCCTCTGTCATCCAGTTGTGAGACTATTCATTATGTATATATTTGTACAAATGGTCAGAATTGAGGGCAGGGTATGGGAATGTGTGTTAATTCATTGGTATTGAGGAGACTGCTATTGTGGATTGCATAATAATCTTTGGCAGATATGCCATTCGACTCTAATTAACAGCTATTTGCTGTGATTGTATCATAATTTTGACCCCACCACACCCAGGGCTTCGAAAGATCGATCTGAACTTGTTCCCAAGTAGGTCCATTCATCATCCTGGAATTCAATGATGTGTGGGCAGAATATAATGGACATTGTTGCCTGATGGATCATGTTCCTTTGCAGTGACTCAAATCAGGAGCTAGACTTCATCTATGCATGTTGATATTCCCATTGGTTCCTTTGCCTCCAAGTACCAAAATTGATTAGGCTGCTCCCTCCTTTCTGATTGATGCGTCGTAGAATCCTCTTTCTTGCCTCCAGGGAATACATGAAAGATTTGTTTGGGATTCAGGTGATAGTGCCTCCATTACTCACCCAGGAGCATGATCATGTATCCTTAATGTGGAGACTGCAAAGAACTATGCAAAATATCCAAAGCATGGTGGTTAGGAATTGGCATCTTAGAGAATTCTGATAAGTGACCTTTTTCTTACCTTGCGGACATTATGTAGATCAGGATTAGGGAAGTACTGTTAATCCAAACTTGTGGATTGTCATGCTGAGATGCCTATTATTAATATTATTATATATATTTATAACTCACTTTATTTCCCCAAAGGAAACTTGACATAAAAGCATTACTATACAATTTTAAATATGCAAATATACAAAATATACAAAAATTAAAACAAAATTATAAACAAACAGCATTTAAAAATTACCATTAAAATCCATCAAAACATATCCAAATTTAAAAACCACAGTAACCCTTGAATTGATCTTAAGCACCTTCATCTTTAAAAGCCTGCCTGAACAAAAAGGTTTTAGCCTTCCACTAAGGGACAGCAGCAAGGGGGGCATTGTGGCTTCCCTGAGCAGGGAGTTCCAGAGTTGTGGAGCAGTCACTGAGAAGGCCCTCTCTCTCGTTGCCACTGACCAGGTTAAGATGGCAGTGGGACCAAGAGAAGGGCCTCTACTGAAGATCCCAGGGCCTGGGCAGTTTCATACAAGGGGATGCGGTCAACCAAATTATCTGGACCCAAGCCATCTAGGCTTTTAAAGGTCATAACTAGAACTTTGAATTGTTTCTGGAAACAGACTGGCAGTCAGTGGAGTTGCTGCGTGGGGGGGGGGGGGGGTTCTGCTCCCTCTAGCCAGTCCCAGTTAGTGGCTGCAGCTATTTGGATCAGCTGAAGTTTCCGAGCACTCTTCAAAGGCTGTCCACATAAAGCATGTTACAGTAATCCAGACAGGATGTAACTAAGGCATTTACTACTGTGGCCAGATCTGGCTTCTGAAAGAATGGGCACAATTGGCACACAAGTTTTAATTGTGCAAAGACCCTCCTGGCCATCACTGACACCTGGGCCTCCAGGTTCAGTGCTGAGTCCAGGAGGACCCCCAAACTATGCACCGTGTCTTCAAGGGGAGTGTATCCCCATCCAGCATAGGCTGGATCTCCATTCCCTGATCTTCCTTCCAAGTGACCAGGAGTACCTCTGTCTTGTCTGGATTAAGTTTTAATTTGTTTGCCCTCATCCAATCCATTACTGATGACAGGCGCTGATTTAGGGTCAGGACAGCTTCCTTGACATTACACAGGAAGTAGTAGTAGAGTTGGGTGGCATTTGCATATAGGTGGCAACATATTCCAAAACTTTGGATGACCTTTCCCAGCAGTTTCATGTATGTTAAATTTAGATTCATATTAAATCTAGAGGCATAAACATTTTGTTGTTGAAGGAAGCAATTGAAATTTTTAGTAATTTTCTTTTGCAGTGATAAGTTCTCAAAGACTATTCAAAGTTCTTTCCTTTGTTGTTGCTTTGTACCCTCAAGTAGTTTCTGACTTTAAAAAAACCCAAGATAGGGTTGCCTTAGGGAGACTATGCAAAATTCACCAATTTCCTTTGCAGAAATAGAATAATTTTCTGTACCAAAAATGCTGTTTCCTGCACTGAAAATGAAGATCTAGATGTGAATTTTGCACAGAAAAATGATATTTTCCATCTTCAAGTTATTTCATTATATATGTATATGCAAATATTGGTATCTTAAAATCCAAAAACATCCAAAATCAAATGCACTTCTGGTCCTGAGTATTCCATTCAAGAGATACTCAACCTGCATTTGTGAATGTTAATTTCAGTTTTAGATATTGTAAAACTGACTTAAATTGAAATCACATTGTACAGTTTTCTCTTAAATAAATAAATAAATAAATAATCAGTATTAAACTCATTTTATCATTGTGTGTCAGCCAAATAAATGCAGTCATTTTTCATCTGGCATTAAGGGATGCCTTGTTTCCTGATTCTTCTAACTGGATGAGGCGTATATTGCTTTCATTCTGTATCTGCAGTGCTGTTCACTGAGTTAGAAAAGCTGAGGTTAGGGAGAAGAAATCATGCAGGGACAAGCTGAAATACATTTGGTTTTCCAAGGAAACGCTTATGCCACTGGACCTCAAAGCAGCATATAGTAGCCAAGGCACCACATGAAACTGGACATAATTTACTTCAGGGTAGTGATGAAACCCCATGGCTTGCGGTAGTTAACCTGACATTGAGCAATAAGAATATGTTGCATACCACAGGGAAGAAAGAAAAATGTGGCAGAAGGAAGAAGAGCAGGATGACCCAGTGCCGCAGTCCTCTTTTCTCTCTAATGACCATGATATTTCTCATGACAGTGTGGAAAGCGCTCTCTGTTCAACCATCTATTGTATAACTCCCTGCTTGCTCCTCTGATTTATGCCAAAGTCTTCTGCCCAGGGCCAACAACTCTTTGGCATTTCTGCTTGTAATCATCTCTAGCAGCGGGGACAAGACAATTTCCCTGCAGCATGGTGTGTGATTCTCTCCATGTCACTCTCTGCATTAACATCTTGATTCCAAGTTGGTGGAAACCCTTCATAACTCAGTCAACTGAAACAGGTGGGAGGATGTTCTTCAAGGTTGGCCAATGCTTGGTGAGGACCAGTTGACACATTCTGCAAAATTGCCAAATTCTTACTTCAGAGGGAAAGTCATGGTTTCACAGCTCTTTGATGTAATATATAAATTAACAAAAAATACTTCCTGAATGTATTAAGCTAGCATATCAGTGAGACAAAATGATGAGATAAATCATAGATGCTTAGAGATAGAAAGGACAATAAGTGTCATCCAGTCCAATTCCTTATTAAGCAGGAATCTAAAGCATGAAATAAGACAGGACTAGCTTCAGACAAGCTATAGAAGAACATACTGACTGAAAATGTGTGATTATGAAGATGCAGCTGGATTAAAGCTCCCTTCAGTCCTGGTCAGTATTGCCAAAGATAAGAGATTGAAGTCTCCACACTCCTCAAGTTAAGTGTAAGGCTTTCCACCATGAACCTTTCATATTATATCAACATATCATGCTGACTCCATTTCAGTTGTCCTAAAAGCATCGTATAGAATTATGGGATTTTCAATGTGGGGAGAGTTACTTAGAATTTTCAGGCAAACTACTTAAGAGCCTGAAGGTGAATGACAATTAAATATAACCATAGTGCTATAAATGTGTATGCAGAAGAAGCCAATGCCATGACCAGATCGAGATACTCAAGGTCCCTTCTATACTGCCCTACATCCAGAATCTGATCCCAGATTATCTGCTCTGAACTGGATTATATGAGTCTACACTGCCAGATAATCTGAGATAAGCAGATAATCATGATCAGATCCTGGTATATAAGGACAGTGTAGAAGGGGCCAAAACCATCTCCTGGGACTTTGCAGGGATGACATTATTATTGTTAAGGAACATAGTGAGATGTTTCTATGGGGAAAAATAGGAAGATGAGGGATTCTGGCTAGAACTTTGCACTCTGTCCCCTCTTGTGAGAAATGTATTTCCCGTTTTATGGGGAATCGTTAAAATAGCTCTCCTTTTACCCTGGAGTACAGAGGATTAAGGAAAGGCATGAAAGCGGCCTCCAGGTATCAAAAGGATTGCCATGGAAAAGGTGAAATGGACTCCCCCCCCCCCCCTGCTCCTCAAGAGAGCAACACTAAAGGGAAAATGCAAGAAAACATATAATGGAGAAACATCCTAATAGTGCTAGGTATGGAATGCTCTCTGTTGCTTCAAGTATATTAGCCAAAGCTGAACAGTTAGTTCATATTGTGTTCTACATCACGCAGCGGGTATTGCACTATGGATAAGATTTGATGATTATCGTGCCCATTTCCAATGAGCCATGAACTGCAATCACACAATCCAATTGTCCACTTCAGGGTATTTGAGAAGCTTCCACTCTCATTCCTTCAGTGGCATTGGAAATCTACACTGTAATCCCATTGGTTAGTCTCTACTGGAGAAGATCCATTCATTGAATTGCTGAATAGTAGCCAGGGTGAGAGCCAGTGTCCTGTAGTGGTATGTTCATTGACCAGCATTCAAATTTGTTTGGCCATGGGAAACCCACTGGGATACTTTGGGTGAATCACACACTCTCAGACCATAATCCAGAAATAACTTGAAGGCATACAATCACAAAACAAACATATAGGTAAATCCTATTGATTCATTGGGTTTACTTTAGGTAAGACTAGCAAAATAATTCAGGACATTCATTGATAGCTTTTGGCTCTGCTGACAAAAGAGGTAAGGAACGTTGCCCTTTTGTTTTTAAAAATGATTTCCTTGGCTCACTGTAGATTCACAGCATCTGCACATGTAATAACCACTTTGTTGACATTAATTAATTATGTAGCTTAGCTTTTCTCATTTACCTACTGTTTTCCCTTTTTGTTCCTTGCCTCCTGTCTATCATTGACTCCCAGCTATCACTCTCAAATTAATTGGCCCCCTGTATAGTGAACTTAACTACTAGTACATTGTGTCAACCATGTGAAACATTTTAACTAGGTGGTGGTGTGTGTTTTAACTAATCAAGGCAAAATTACATCAATGTGTGCTTGGCTAATCAATGGATAAAGCAAGGGCAAATTATCATGCTTCATTGCAAGCAAACTTTTACATCAGTGACAAGCTTCTGAATGCTGATGTCCCACTGTGTGCCTGAAGATGTGTAAAAGACACAACCAAGAGAAGGCTTTATTCAACAAATTAGTTGAATACTTTTAAAGAAACTATTGTTAGCATGTAACATTCATCAGTTCTGGTCAGTATAATTAATTTCTTCATTTTACTGTTTATGGAATTTTATGTATGTTATATGATTTTAACTGTTTCCATTTTATAAACTGCCCTGAGTTGCCCTTGGGCTGAGAAGGGTGTATAGAAATAAAGTAAATAAATAAATAGTCATCATAGTTCATGGGCAGTGATGGAAACAGACAAAGTAAAATCAATTAAGCTATCATAGAACCATAGAGTTGGAAGGGATCCTATGGGTACCTGGTCAACCACAGTTTATTGCAGTATTCACCCTAGAGCATTCTCAGCAATTAGCGCTAGTCTCTTACTGAAGATATCCAGAGAAGGAAACCGCATCACCTCCTCAGGAAATTGGTTCTATTGCCAAACTACATCTAATGTCAAGAAGGCCCTTCTAATGTTCATATTGCTTTGGTTCACACAATCAGTTAGTTAACTAAGGAAATGGGAAGGCTTTAGCACAACAGGTTAATCACCAAACTATAATAAATCTTGTCAACCAGAAGATTGATATTTCAAAGCCTGGGTCAGAGTGAGCACCTGACCTTCTGCCCCACTTCTGCCAACCTAACAAATCAAAAACCAATGTTAGTAGATAAATAGGAACTGCATTAAAGTGGGGAGGTGTTTTAGGCAGAGTGTTCAGTTAGAAAAAGGAGGAAGTTTACAAACAAAGAAAAGCTCTTCGACAAGATGGAGTGACAGCACTCCTCAGTGGTCAGAACTGAGCAGTCTCCAAAGATGCCAAAAGATGGGAAAGCCCACCCTCTCTCTTTCTAAATACACACACACACCTCTAACTGTTCTCTTTTTTCATTGTATAATTGACATTGAATGTTTGCCATATATGTGTTCTGTGATCCACCCTGAGTCCCGTTTGGAGTGAGAAGGGCAGAATATAAATACTGTAAATAAATAAATAAATAAATAAATAAATAATATGACATTAATGGAGAGGAAGAAAAAGAAAGTAGAAGAATGGTTTGGGGTGGGCTGGTTGAAAAAAAAGGTTTTTGAAAAATCATAAACCTTCTCTTCCAAACATACCAAAAGAAAAGGACAAAGTGGCATCATGGAGTAAAATTCTGCACATACATTTTCAGCTTATTTCTAGTAAGATTTTTAGTTTAGGCTTTGCACTTCAGCTTAATGCCAGCTGAGTATGAGTGTTATAGTTGTTTTTTTTCCAACTTCTCCTGTAAATGAAATTAAATTAGAGATTGCTTTTAAAATTAAATTTCCTTTTGTTTATTACTGTAGTGACATCTAATCACACTAGGAGAAACAGCCATTCCTCATCACATCCAGAAACCTACATAGTTGCATTTTTTTTCAATACTTTCCAAATAACTAAAGAACCACTTGGGTGGGACGCAATGACCTGTCTTAAATTTGACATTTTCATAAATTACCAGTAAACAATTGATTTTGACAACAATTTCTCAATTTTTCTTACTTAGGAACTTATAATTTATACTCATGTATAAGTTAATTTCATGTATAAGTCAATAGCAAGTTTAGAGATCAAAATTATGGATTTTAATATGACCCATGGATAAGTCAAGGGTAAGTCGCAGGTTCGCAGTTTGGGAGTGATCCTGGACTCATCGCTAAGTCTGGAACCCCAGGTTTCAGCAGTGGCCAGGGGAGCTTTTGCACAGTTAAAGCTTGTGCTCCAGCTGCGCCCGTACCTTGGGTAGTCTGACTTGGTCACCATGGCCCATGCTCTGGTTACATCTTGAATAGACTACTGCAATGCACTCTACTTGGGGTTTGCCTCTGAAGACTGCCCAGAAGCTTCAACTAGTCCAATGCTCGGCAGCCAGGTTGCTCACTGGAGCTTTGTACAGGGAGCGCACAACTCCCCTGTTACACCAGCTCCACTGGCACCGAGCACAATTCAAAGTGCTGGTTTTAACCTACAAAACCCTATATGGCTCTGGCTCGGTTTACTTGTCCTAACGTATCTTCCACCATCAAGGTCTTTAAGATCCTACAGAGAGGCCCTGCTCTTGGTCCCACCACCTTCGCAGACACATTTGGTGGGGACGAGACAGAGCTTCTCTGTGGTAGCCCCCAGGCTATGGAACTCTGCCCCTGGTGAGATTAGGTCTTCCCCCTCTCTCCTGTCTTTCAGGAAGCAGGTAAAATCCTCACTCTGGAGTCAGACATTTGCAGATTGATGAATGATTTGATATAGACTAAGAGTTATTTAACCACAGCATTTTGGACTGAGTTACATGTTGTTTTAATGAGTTGGATGTTGTTTTAATGTGACTAGCTGTTTTTATGTATTTTAGAACTTATTTACTGTATATTGTCTTATGCTGATATTTATTTTATAGCATTGAACCGTTCTGAGTCCTTCCACGGAGGTAGAGAAGGACGGGATAGAAAAGTTATAAATAAATAAATAAGTCCACAGAGAGGGCAAATTAGCAATAATGTCACAGGGAGCAGCAACTCATGGCTCCTTCCATAACTTCCCAGTCCAAGCATTCAAAAAGTCCAGAAACTGTTCCATAGTGGAGACAGCAGAAGGGATATTGAGGTTTCTTTTAGGTGCTCCTAGAATGGACTAAACTTCTGCCTTTCAGTACTGTACTCAGACAAAGAGATGGTTCCTTTAAAAAAAACAAGTTAAGGTACAATACTCACACTAACTTATGGATAAGTCAATCCAGTTTTTTGTGTTGTTTTTCTTAACCAAAATGTCTGGATTTATACATTAATATATAGGGTATGTGGGTTCTACAACTGCCTGCCCCCATCTCAAAAGCAGTATAGACAACGTTTTGACCAAGGCCCGGAAGAACTTAAGGGTGCATTTTTGAATGAATGTATGACATTGTCAACAGAATAGAGGGCCATCTTGGTTATCTGTATTGTTATTCTTTCACTGTTCTCAATTTGAGAAAAGCAATAATATACTTAAACATTAGAAAGACAAAATGGAGAACCAACAGTTTCCTATGTGGTTTTCTGCCTCAGGGAATCATGCATTTGTTCAGATACAAATAAATTGAGTAGGAAACCAAAATAATTTAAGGAACTGCATTTTCTGAGGAATATCATCATTGCCGTCAAAGGTTTCAGTTAATGATGGAGAGAATCTGCAATGAAGACAAATATCCAACATACCAGGGAACCTATTTTACCTAGATGTTGTAAAATGTAATGTTATGCATTGTTCTCACTGCGAATAATAGCATTTTTGTCAAGTGCACCACAGTGTTAAAGAACCAAACTTTCAAAAATAAATTTAAATGGAAATAAGCAGAGTTGAGGAAAATCAAGATATAAAGGGCAAAGGACAAAAGACACATTTCTCAGATGAGATTTGAAAATAGATGGGAATTCAATGAGGCAAAAAAGGACAGGAAACAACTGATGGGGAATTAAGCCATATTAAGGAGGATATGGATCTGACCCTGATGTTACTTACATCTGCTTCGCTCTGGCCCATCACCTCAGTATGAAACTGAACTGCAGCTGACCACGCGTGGAACAAAGAGGAAGTTAATATCACTGCTCTAGTTGGAATCTATTTGAAACTGTTATTTGTACAGTACCAGGACTGTGTGTGTGTCTTGAAAGTATGGCTCTCATTTCTGTTTGGCAAAGGAGTATGAAGGAGGGAATGATCTGATCATTTTGACTTGCCAGCTGGTGGAACTACTGTTCCAAAAGTACTTGATGGAACTACTGGTGCAAGTCCCATAGCTGCTTCATGTTGAACAGGAATTGTAATGGTGTTGGATCCTACATCATCATGATCATCAATTGGAGCAAGCCTGTGAGGAACGACAATCTAACTGAGAATGAATTGGTAGCCATCACAGAAGCAAATTGACGGCCTGTTTCTGTCATCACTTCCCACCGAATTTCCTCTGCTATCTCATGGCCTCTGTGGTCAGGATTCATTACTGTTGGCTAGAGTGGAGACTGGAAGGTAAGTCAAATGTAGCAAGTATTTTATTTTATTTATTTATTTATTCAGTTTTGTATACCGTCTTTCGCCAAGGGCTCAGGACGGCTTACAGAGAGTATAAAAACACACTTTAAAACAACTGAAAAAATTAAACTCTTAGCTAAAAGCTATAAAACTATTTACAACTGGTTAAACCAAATCAGACCCCAAAAGCCTGCTGGAATAAAAACGTCTTGCACACTCTGTGGAACTTTGTTAAATCTCTCAAAGCTCGCACATCTTCTGGCAGAGCGTTCCAAAGAGTTGGAGTTATGATCGTAAAGGCTCGCCATCTTTTTGATGTCTGCCGATATAAGCAGCAGCTAGGAATCATCAAAAGATTTTGTTCAATGGAACGCAGTGACCTCTGGGGTTGATATGGGGTGAGATGGCCCCTCAGGTATGATGGCCCCTGACCATATAAGGCCTTGAAGGTGATAATCAACACTTTGAAGGAGACCCGGTGCTCCACTGGTAGCCACTAGGCATGGTTTAGAACCCAAAAATAGGAAATCAAAATCTAATGGGGGATTTTTTGATTAGTAATAGAAAGACTTACAAAAAAATTTTCAAAAATTTCTAAAATGTAACGTAATTGCTAACGAAAGTCATTAGTAGTTCATATGCCAGCGCATGCGCATTCCAGATGGTTTTGGCCTACAACTCCCAGAAATCCTAACAGCTGGTAAATTGGCTGGGATTTCTGGGAGTTGTAGGCCAAAACTTGAATAAATCACACTGAATTCTAGATGGGACTCTCCAAATAGGAGGGAGGGACGGAGGGAGGGAGGGGGGTATTCTATTCTTGGAAGCAGCAAAAAAAAAGGAGGAGGAAGAGCCCCCCCTCGCTCCTCGCTGCCTCTCTCTCACCCCGATCCTGAGGGAGTGAGGGCCCAAGTTTGCCCAGGCTGAGAGGAAAAGGAAGAGGCCTGAGGCTGTGAGGAATGGTGGGAGTTAAAGTCCAAAACACCCGGAGGGCTGAAGTTGGCCCGTCATGAAGCCTCTTCAAGGCTTTAGATCCTGGCAGGCAGAAGGGGCAGGAGGTCCACTCCTCCTGCCCTGCCAGGATCTAAAGCGCATCAAGGCTTGGCACGCTTTAGATCCTGTGAGAAACCAACCTAATGTATAATAGAATGAATGCTAACTTATAGAGTAAGTGCCTAAATATTATAAGTAATCCAACTGGTCATATACCTACATTCCATGCACATGCAATAATACAGCAGTAATAACAATGGGTATAAGAAGAGGTAAAATTCAAACTGAAGTATTCTGACTGGTCCCTTCTCAAGCGGTGCAGAACGGGCTCTTCTCTATCAGCCCGGATTCTGCAGCAAGCAAACGCTGTGCCCGGGCTTTTGGCTTTTCCCGGAGAGGCTGCCTCCCTGTTTGCAGTTTGCACCGCTTGAGGAGGACCACAGTCAGAATACGTCGGTTTGAATTTTACCTCTTCTTATACCCATTGTTATTACTGCTGTATTATTGCATGTGCCTGGAATGTAGGTATACTACCCCAATACTCTTTGATGCTGTAGATCCTAGCAGGCAGGAGGGGCAGGGAAGCCTGGAAATATGTAAACAGAGAGGTTTACTCAGAAGTAAATCCACAAAGGAGGGCACTTCATCCAAAGTGCCCTCCTTTGCGGATTTACTCATGAGTAAACCTCTCTGTTTACTTCCTTTGCAGATTTACTTCTGAGTAAACCTCTCTGTTTACATTTTTCCAGGCTTCCAGCCAAAAGAAGGAGCGAGTTTAGGGCTTGCCTTGCCATAATACTTATTGGCAAGGGAGGCGGGAGGGTGGTGAGAGAGAAGGAGGGTGCCCCCCATGGGTCTTCAAGCCTTTTCTAACTTATGTTCTATGCTTTTATTGGCAACATTTATCCAGAGGGATCACTTGGGACTAGCAATTGAACATAGGTCACAATGTCAGAATTGTTAATGTACCATTAACATGGCAGGTGTTGCATTAATTGTGTTATGCAACCCTTGTTTTCAGGGGCAATGTTGCACAAGTAAATCCACACTATGAAACTGAGTGCACAAGTGAATGTGTATTGCGTATGCATATCCATGCACATTCACACACAATGCATGTCTGGTAACAACCTCACTTTTATCAGTGTTCAGTGGTACCATTTGAATCATTCCACTTCCACAACCTTAATCTGAATGCAGACATTTCATATCAAAAAATAAAAACTTAATTTATGAGTATGAAAGACTACAAATATAAAGAGCACAAATGGGTGACCAATATGTGCTAGGGATGTGCAATTTTTCATTAGTCCTCGTAAGTAGTATCAAATTTGTTAAATTTGTACTTATGACACAATATCCATGCCAAAAACTTAAGAATCAGAACTTATCCAATACTTTTTGCTTGCATTTTGTAAATCTTGGAAGCATCCCAAAATCAGTTTCATTTTCAGCACAAGGAAGCCAAGCCAAGCCAAAAAGGCTGCCTTTCCTCTTTATATTAATGACCTCTCACCATAAGGAGAAGGAAGCAACAGGGAGAAAGCAGAATTCTCTGTGAAATAGACTGAGAAAGCACAGAATTCTGTGAAATGTAGTTTGAGAAGGTGACAATTCAAAAGGCCCTGCCCTAAACTACATTTCCCAGAATTCTGTTCGTCATTTTTTTTTTAAAAAAAACCAATCAGGATAGGGAATAGTGATTTTCCCTCCATAGCAGCAGCCAGACAGAATTCCAATAAATTGTTGGATCTGCAAAGAGAAGGACTGACCTTATACTTCTAGTAAGTAAACCTCTGTGCTGGGCTGGGAAGAAATCCCCAAATTGAAGTTCTATTGGTTAATGTTGGAAACATTCAATGAGATTGCTGTTGTGGCTTTAAAAAAATGTTTTTGTCAAAACTTTTAGAAAATCTCTAAAATCAGTAGACATACAGTATGGATATTTCTGAAAGTTAGGGAGGGGAATGATCCCCTGTTATCTTGTGCTATTGTACAGAAAATTCAAGTAGATTGCTCTTGTAGTTTTTTTAAGTGTTGTTTATAAAAATGTTAAAATTCCCCAAAAATCCGTGGATAAATGAAACATTCTAAAACTCAATGGGTTACAGTGGTTAATGTGTTCTACCCCAATAGCTGTGAAAATGAAGGAGAAAGTTTCCCTCACTTGCACAATTACTATAACAAAAAATAATAAAATATTGTTACTAAAACTTTTGCTACTATAACAATACTTTCAAAACACTTTTAATTTTGTAATGACTTTTGAAACATTTTCTAATCAATTGCACATGTCTAATGAGCTAAACAGTCTGAACCATGCATGCAAAGACGTTAGAGTCTAAAGGTCTTTGAGAAAAGGTATTAGATATGCTTGACAAGTCAGTGTGGGGGATGAGGGAAAAATGCTCCAGCTTTTTTGCCTGTTGACAAAGAACAGTTTTTCTTCAGGGTTAGAGTTGCTGTCACATCTGGAAAAAAATAGCCACTATTTGAACCTATCAGTGCAAGTATCTCCAACCACTAATGGAGAGTATATAAAGTTGATGCATAACCTCTGGGCAGCCTTGTCACATCCAGAATTCACTTTCCACAGTAGCAGTGATTGCAGTCTATGCCCTTTATCACTTACTAGCTTGGGGACCCGGCCATGCCCGGGTTATTTGAGAAGCGCAGCAGGATGTAGAGTGGGTCATGGGGGCTCTGTGTGCCAAGTTTGGTCTTGATCCATCATTATTGGGAGTTGCAGTGGTATCATGAAATTACTGAAGGTAGTGCAAGTCCCATCATCTCTGTCCCCCCAAGTGTAGTAGGATGTAGATTGGGTCATGGGGCTCTGTGTGCTAAGTTTGGTCTGTATTGGTGAATGGATGAGGGTGCATTGTTTTTCGGAAGTGAGTGAAGGTACAGAGTCCCATCATCCGTGGTCCATCTCACAGTAAACTGCACCAGGCTGTAGAGTGGGTCATGAGGGCTCTGTGTGCCAGATTTGGTGTTGATCCGTCATTGGAATAGGTTAGTAGCAGGATTGGGAAGTGAGGGAAGGTACTGCAAGTCCCATCATCCATGTTCTGTCCCCCTCCAAACTTCAGTAGGATGTGGAGTGGGTCACTGGGGTTCTGTGTGCCAAGTGTGGTCTTTATCGGTGTTTGTTGGGGGCCGCAGTGGTCTGTGGGAACAGAGGGGTGAAAAATACTACAAATTCCATCATTCATTGTCAGTCGTCCCCGAACCTCACCAGGACGTGAAGGCAGTCATGGGGGTTCTGTGTGCCAAGTTTGGTCTCAATCAGTAATTGGATGAGGGTCGCAGCAGACTTGGGAAGTGAGTAGAGGTACTTAAAGTCCCATCATCCATGGTGCACCCTCCTCCAAACTGCACTAGGATGTAGAGTGGGTCATGAGGGCTCTGTGTGGCAAGTTTGGTGTTGATCAATCATAGGATTAGGTTTGTAGCAGTCTTGGAAAGTGAGGGAAGGTACTGCAAGACACATCATCCATGTTCTGTCCCCCTCCAAACTTCAGCTGAGGACCCGGCGGTGCCCGGGTTATTTGAGGAAGGCATTGTGTGCCAAGGTTGGTCTGTATCAGTTGGCTCGCAGTGGTTTCGGGAAGTGAGTGAAGGATTATGGACCATGGACCATAATCCATGGTCCATCCTCCTCCAAATTGCACCAGGATGTAGGGGGTTCTGTGTGGCAAATGTGGTCTTGAACAGTCATTGAATGAGGGTCGCAGCAGTCTCAGGAAGTGAGTGGAGGTACTTCAAGTCCCATCATCCGTGGTCCATCCTCCTGAAAACTGCACCAGGATGTAAAGTGGGTCATGGGGGCTCTATGTGCCAAGTTTGGTCTTGATCGGTCACTGGATGAGAGTCGCAGCAGTCTCAGGAAGTGAGTAAAGGTACTGCAAGTCCCATCATCCATAATCCGTCCTCCCACAAACTGCACCAGAATGTTGAGTTGGCCATGGGGGCACTCTTTGCCAAGTTTTGTCTTTATTGGTAATTGGATGAGTGTCGCTGTGGCCTCAGGGAGTGGAGGTACTTCAAGTACCATCATCCATGGTCCATCCTACTTGAAGCTGTACCAGCATGTAGTGTAGGTAATGGAAGCTCTGTGTGCCAAGTTTGGTCTTGATCAGTCATTGGATGAGGGTCGCAGCGGTCTCAGGAAGTGAGTGGAGGTACTTCAAGCCCCATCATCCATGCTCTGCTCTTCTCCAAACTGCACCAGGACATAGAGTGAGTGGAGGTACTTCAAGACCCATCATCCATGCTCTGCTCTTCTCCAAACTGCACCAGGACATAGAGTGGGTTATGGGGGCTCTGTGTGCCAAGTTTGATATTTATCGGTCTTTGTTGTGGGCCACAGTGGTCTCTGGGAAGCAAAGCGCTTTGAAGTACTACAAATCCCATAATCCGTGGTTCATCTTTCTCAAACTGCACCAGGACGTAAAGGGCATCATGGGGGTTATGTGTGCCAAGTTTGGTCCAGGTCCGTTACCCGTGCTGGTCAGAGTAAGTGAGTGAAGGTACTGCAAGTCCTTCAAACTGCACCAAAATGTAGAGTGGGTCTTGGGGGGGGGTCAGTGTACCAACTGTAATCTTGTTCTGTCATTTTGGGGGCCTAGTCAGGAAAATAAAGTTAAGTAAGCCTTTCTGTCAATTCAGGCTGAGGCCTAGTCAGGAGAATCAACTTGAGGAAGCCTTACTGTGAATTCAAGCTGAGGCCTAGTATCGAAAATCAAGTTGAGGAAGCCTTACTGTCAATACAGGCTGAGGCCTAGTTTGTAAAATCAGCTGAAGGAAGCCTTTTTGTAAAGAACTCTGTCTGGCACCTTTGAGATTTGGGATGTTGCAATGCTGGCCTATCCATGGCCCAGCCTCCCTCAAACTGCACCAAGACGTAAAGTGGGTCTTGGGGGTTCTGTGTGCCAAGTTTGGTTTTGTTGTCTCATTGTTTGGGGCTGGGGGCTGCAAAGTGTTTTGGACTTAAACTCCCACCATGCCTGACTGCCTCAGGGCTTTTCCTTACCTCCCTCTGGCACTTTAGAGTCTCGGAATGTTCGTGGCTGGCCAGCTCTTAATCCTGGCCACCAATACCGACTTCGCAATCCCAGAGTGGTCTTGGTCACTCCCCAATGTCCTGCCGTCTTATGATCATGACCCTGCTCCAATACCTTCCTCCGCATCCCTCGGGGAACATACAACTTTGACCGAGCAAACCACAATCCTTCCTGTAGCTTACACTCCTCTTTATGACTGTTTAACCAATCATCCTCCTGATAATAACTCTGCAGCTTCTCCTGCCAACTTCCAGCTTTCACTTTCCACTCGTTCTCCAAATACTTAGCCTGAGCTCGCGTCTGAACTCCCAATCCCCATTGACTCTTAGTGAACACATCCCCCAAACTGGGAGGAGGATTGGGCCCCACCGAGGGGTAGCGAGAAAGCGCATCAGCCACCACATTCTCCTTACCCTTTATATGTCTGAGTGTGAAATCAAACCTAGCAAAATACTGCGCCCACCGAACCAATTTAGGCGACAACTTTTGCGGAGCCTTCAAATACTGTAAATTCTGATGATCACTCAAAACTTCAAAAGGATGTACCGCTCCTTCCAGAAAATGGTGCCACATCTGTAATGCGCAACGCACAGCAAATGCCTCTTTTTCCCACACCGGCCACTTCCTCTCCTGATCCCCAAACTTCCTAGAAAAGAAAGCACATGGCCTCAGCTCTCCCTTATCATCCCTTTGCAGCAACGCCCCTCCATAAGCCCAAGCGGACGCATCACACTGAACAACAAAAGGCTTTTCTGTACCCGGATGCAACAATAGAGGTTCACTAGTAAAGGCCCACTTCAATTCTTCAAAAGCCACCTGACAATCTTCGGTCCAAACCAACTTAGCCCCTGGGGATTTCACTTTCTTCGTTTCCCCTTTCCCTTTCGTCTTCAATAGCTCCGTAAGAGGAAGTGTAAGAGTTGCAAACCTCGGAATAAATGTTCTATAGAAATTTGCAAGACCAAGAAAGGCTTGCAACTGTCTTCTAGTTTGGGGGGGTTCCCATCCCAACACATCTTCTACTTTTGTGGGATCCATTGAAACCCCCTCCCTACTGATTCAGTATCCTAAGAAATCTATTCGAGTCTTCCCAAACTCACATTTGCTGAGCTTCACATACAATTTGGCTTGTCTCAACCGCTCCAACACTTCCCGCACTAACTTAACATGCTCCCCTTTCGTCCGAGTCACCACCACAATATCATCCAAATACACAAATACTCCTTTATATAATAGGGGATGTAATACCTCATTTATCAATTGCATAAATATGCCTGGAGCTCCGGCTAAACCGAATGGCATCACGGCCCATTGATATAAACCCAGAGGACAAGAGAAAGCAGTTTTCCATTTATCACTAGTTTTCACCCCCACCATATGGAAAGCGTCAATGAAGTCCAGCTTAGTAAAGTATCTCCCCCCCCCCATTAGATCTTTAATTAAGGGCAAGGGATAACAGTTCGTAGTGCTCACTGCATTGAGACATCGATAATCTATACATAATCTCAAACTCCCATCCTTCTTTTCTCATAAAATCAAAGGTGCTGCAATTGGAGATTCAGATCTTTCAATGAAACCCTTTTTAAAGTATTCATCAATCTGTTCCCTCAAAGCCACCTTTTCCCGTACAGACATGGGGTAAATCTTTGGCTTAGGTAACGTAGCACCTTCCTTAATCTCCACCCGACATTGTACGTTTCTCACGGGGGGAAGACATCTTGCTAATACTGGATTAAACACATCAGCATAATCACTATATTCCCCCGGGATTGCAGCTTGTACTATGCTTGTTTCCTCTTGCCACTCCTCCCCCTTCTTTGAAGAAGGACTTGCATGCGAAACCCCCCCTTTGCATGACACAATCCCAGCCTTCCAGTCTATCTCAGGGTTAGCTTGTTCCAACCAAGGCATTTCCAATACAATCTTATGTTCATTTATGGGTGCTATCACAAAATCAATAACCCCATTCCAGGGACCAACTCGACCCTTCAGCCCTTTCGTACTCGATGGGAATGGTCCTCCACCCACAAAAGTACCATCTAACTGTGCAAAATGTACTGGGACTGGCAAGGGCTTAGTTTCACATTTCAAATCCCTTACAAGATTAGGGGACATAATGTTCTCTGAGCAACCACAGTCTATAAAAGCTCGATAGTCTTTGTAGTCCCCTTTTCCACATAGTTCTAGAGAACAATGAATACTTTTAGGGCCTGAACTCACCCCAACAACTGGTTGCTCAACTTTCTCCCCCAAAGCTCCCCCAACAACTGTAGACCGCTTTGGGTCTGGCAACTTCTTTTGCCAGCTCTGGGCCGCCAAATGACCCGGCTTCGAACAGATGAAACAAAGGCCTTTTCCAATTGTGGACCTCTTCACACCACTGGATCTCCCGTCGACTGCACCATGCCTGGGCTCTCCTCGGGATTTCCCTACTGCAGCACCACGCCTGGGCTCACGGGACCTTCCCATCAGCGTCGGCTGGCTCTTCCTCCGTTGTACCTGGGCTAGGATTCCTTCGAGACTCCCTGCTAGTTGGATCCAGCCATCGATGTCACCAGGGTCATCCCTATGAAGGCACCATTCCAGGATATCCCTCCGAAGGCCATCCTTATACAGTTCCAATAGAGTAGCGTGGGACCATTCAGCAACCTTCCCAGCCAAACTCATAAATTCTTCTGAATATTCCGTCACAGAACGGGACTCCTGTGTCAAACAACGGAGTGCCTCTTTAGCCTTCACTCTCTCCAGCGGGTCTCTGAAGCGATTTCTCACTGCTCGTAGAAACCCTTGTACCGTTCTCAAGCAAGGGTCTTGACGATCGTGGCACTGAACATACCACTCCGCAGCCCGTCCTTTAAAGGCAGCTCCCACAGCCCGAACACGACTTGCCTCACTGGGATACAAATGTCCATAATCCTCCATATGATCCCCTACAGTAGCCACAAAAAAATGCTACTTTACAAGCCTCCCCTTCAAACTCCGCTCTGAGGGGCTCTCTTCTCGGCCTATTTCCATAATCCTGCAACCATCTAGGCAACTCGGGCCGTCCACGTAGAACCACTCCTCGGGGAATCTGTACTTCCTGCTGCCGGATGCCTCTCCCCACACCAGCCGAAGACGCTGGCCGACCAGACAATTGCTTCACACCTTGAGGCCGCTGGCTTTCCCTCTCCTCTTCCTCTGGGAAAGTACCCATTCCAAACCCCACACTAAGGGGCCTCTTCACTCTGCTGGATCGAGCTCTAGCCTCTTCCTCCGACCCGGCCTCTGCAGGGAGACTAGGACATCCATCGCCACGCAATCCCACATCCGGCTTTTCTCCACCCATCCAAGAATAATAGGTGAAGTCACCTCCTTCTGGGACGCTCCACATGGACTCCAACATCTGCTCCCGCTTACTCATCTCACGGGACATGCGACGGAGGCTAGTTTCCATAGCCTCCATCCGGCACTGCAACACCTCTAGTTCAGTTGGAGAGGCTGGTTCTGTAGTTTCACTACCACCAGAGGGCTGTCTTTCCTTCTTACGAATCGCACCCCCCTGAGCCGCCTGAGAGTCCCCCTGAGCTGACGCACTCCAAGCCGTCGCTTCTCTGAACTCTTCTCCGGCTCCTTGAAGGCCCACCTGAGCTGACGCACTCCATGCCGCCGCTTCTCTGGACTCATCTGGAAATCCAACTTGGTCTAACGTCTTCCATTCCGTCAGCCTACGGGTTTCCTCCGGAGAGAAACACCACCCTCCAAAAGGTGCCTCTTCCTCCATCACCAACTTCTCTGAGCCCGGGAAAGTTGAAAGGGCTTTTGACTTCTGTGAGGCCACTTTAATTTCTTGAAGAATCACGCAGAATCCTCCGGTAGGTCCAACAAGCTTTATTAAAGGATCAGCACCTTTGAAGTCAAAAGCGACTTCCCATCACCCATACACCACTTATATACAAACAATCCCTCCCCCTCCACCAGCAATGTCCAGGAGGATTGCATCATATCCCCTCTGACTCAGCAGGCCTCATGGAGATTATGTCATCTCCATGAACTAGCAATCATTCCCAGGGTTGCATCATCCACAGCTGCCCAGTCGTTCTTTGTTTTGTCTATGTCAGACTGCGATCCCCGCCGGACTCACCAAGGCCGCGGGCTTCCAGCTCTGACAGTTTGCTAGGGTAGATCCTCTTCTACCCAGTCTCAGCCCCCCCCCCCGAACCAAACTCAGCCCCCCTGAATCAAAATCCTGGCTATGGCCCTGCCACTGACTGCCTCCCCCTTAGCCCTTTCCTACCCTTTCCTATGGCAAACAACAAACACAGAGGAATTAATCAGCAACTGAACAGAATGGAGGGGTTTGGGGACTGAGGCAAACTGTAAATACTGGCAGCAGAATTTGGTGACTGCCCTTGGCATATGAGAGTTGTTGTTCACCCTTATCCAGAGAGCACGGAACCCAGCCGACGACAGAGCTGGACCAAACTTGGCACACCCACGCAACATGACCAATTGTGCATACAGGTCTGGTTTGGGGAGCACTGACACACAATTCTGGGAATTGTAGCTCACTCACATTGTTATCTATTTTCCAATGAGACAATTCATAAAAAACAAAATCAAAAACTGTCTTTTTCCTAATAAATAGTGTTACTAATTAAGGAAATATTATCTGACACCTCAGAACAAGCAATGCCTTTTTCAAATAACTCAGGCATGGCCAGGTACTCAAGCTAGTAATAAATAAATAAGAAAGAGTATGACATGGCTAAACAACACAGTGGATTTTTATTGCTTGTATTTGGGGATCTTTCAGAGTCCTCTCCCAGTCCTTAAGCCATTAAACACACAATAGAGATACACATTTTGCTCCTCTGTCTTCCAGGCTTCCACGGCAATGTGTGTATTGATCTTTTTCATTTAAAGTATTTATGTATATCCATATCAGTTCTACTGTGGTGATATAAAACCACAGCATTTTCAAGCCCATATGATACAACACCATCTTAGCTGCCTGCCAGAAATTTGAAAGGGCTGAAACCTCTGAATGATTCCACCAAGATATTTTTCCTATGATATCACAAAGCACCATCCACACGTCTTGGGTTTTGGCTCAAAAATATCAGGACATGAGAATGTTCTGAAAATCTTATCAGTTAGTTATTTCAAGCAAATAAGATATGAATGCTGAGTTGAAGTCTCCCTTTAAATGTTCACCATCATTTTCTTCTGTCTACATTCTTCCTTCCATCCCATTTTGAACCAGCCAAACGTGATGGATTGAACTCAAAGATATAACTTGAACATTGACAATTTTTCAGTCCAAACTTTTTTGTGGAATACAAAGCCGGTCAGAACACAGTTAAACCAATATCGAAAATTCTTGCTGATTCTAGTTTTGACCTATAAAGCACCATATAGCTTGGATCAAGGTTATTTGAATCACTGTTTATTTCTTTCTGAGTCCTCTAGAGTGCAATGATAATCTGAAGAGGCCCTTCTCTCCATTCTAATAAGTCCCAGGTTCATTTGCTGGGAAACGGGAATGAATGCCTTCTCACTGGCTGCTCCCAGACTTTGGAGTCCCCTCCTTAAGGGACGTTTTCTTTCAACAAATCAAATCATTTTTTTGAAACTTAATTAAAAGTATAGATTATTTCTATATATTTAATAAAAATAATAAAACTTTATTTATAGACCTCCCCCACTCCCCAAAGAGACACAGGGTGGTTGTGTGTTTTTAAAATGATCTAGGTATATTTCATGCATTCCATCTCTTTCTCTCTCTGCTGTCCAGCTGCATATCTAAAACCTTTCTATTATCTTCACACATATTATCTTCACACATTTGTGATTTTCCTGCTTCTTGGCAGGGGGTTGGACTGGATGGCCCATGAGGTCTCTTCTAATGATTTATTTTAATAACTTGTAACGTACCTTGAGTTGCAACATAAGGCTATACATCAATATTAGCTCCCCCTATGTATACTTCATTTAAATATGAACAGCCATTAGACAACGTGGCCCAAAATAGTTCCTTTCCTGAGGCATAGTAGCAAATGGGTTCCCTCTCCTCCCTCCCAATAATACCCAGGAACAGTATGATCGTTTTTTAAGATGTAATTTTATGCGTTTTAATCTTAGGTGTTTTATATGCTGTTTTTATATGCTGTTTTTATATGTTGTAAACTGCCCTGAGCCTCAGGAAGGGCGGTTTATCAAGTTGAAATAAATAATAATAAATAATAATAATAATAATATATGTGCCAGAAAATCTCTCAGCCTTTATGGAAAGAGGTTGGGGGTTGGGATCATAATCATAATACATGGGTTTGCTATTCTCATCAAAGGGTAGCAAAACCCTAACCAGTGGTTTGCTACTCTTTGATGAGACTCGAAATTTCATCCTTGTGATAGCTGACTCATGTGGCCTCAAGGTAGTCCCACCAATCCTGCATGAACCAATGACTGTCTTTGTCTATCACTTCCGTAAGCCTAAATATATTTGTTAGTGTGTTGGATAGTTAAGACCATGTTCTTTAGTTTGTATTAAAACACAGCTGAGGCAGTAGCAAAACAGATATTTTCATTCCAATCTGCCAAGAAGCCTCAAGCCTTTCCTGGAGCAATAAGAGGACAATTTCAACTCGGCTAGCCATTTATTCTTTGGCCTCTCCACAGAGGCTGTCAACAGAAGTGCTAGGAAGTGCCAAGTGCAATGCAGATACCTGTTCACCAGCTACTGGACTGAGACCAAAAGAGCACTTTTCACACAGGCCACTGAACAGCCATCTGTCGGTAATGATTTTCAGACACTACAGACCTGGTCAGAATAGATCTGCTGTTCATAAAGACTCATTCTTTACAGGAACTCTATTTTATACCCTTGAAGAAGTAGTCGCTTCTGGCAAGGTCAGCTTTGGGCAAGGAATGAGTCACCAAGGCAAAAACAACTTGACAGCCATTCACAGCAACCCACCAAATGCTCAGGGAGTTCCATGGCAGGTGTAGCAGCCATAAAACATTGCTATGCTCTGATGCATAACAGAACTGATATACAATGGGGCTGATGTACATTGGGTGTGTTATGCATCAGAGTCAATATACATTGGTTATTTTGCTGAGTCCTCTACCTGGTAAAAGTAGTCTTTTACCTACTCCTGACAGTGGAATTAACTCTGTATATCACACACTTACAAGTCCTTTCTTCTGAAATCTGTAGCTCTCAAAAGTTTATCAGTATAGAAATTATTGGTTACCAATAGAAGAATATAAAGAGCAGCAATTCAATTTTAAATAGATTGCAGATTGTCCTTCCTCTGCAGTATTTAACATTAAAATAGTTGTTTTTAAAAAGCAAAGGTCAGCTTCAGGCAACTTCTTCCCCATCTCTTGAGTTCCTTGCACAGCCCACAAAGCCTTGGAATGTCTCAGGGTTGAAAAGAAAAGTTTCTGCCAGTGCTTTCTTAACCCTTATGTGAAAGAAGACAGGTAGACTTCTAGTTCTTGATTTAGCTTATTGGCCTCCCAATACATTTTCTTCAGTCCTCAAATAGAAGACATTGAGCATTGGAAATGGTTGAAGTATCCACAGAAAAGCAGCAGACAAAATGACCAATGGAATACAAACATGTAAGATACAAGTTAATCTTGAACAATTTTTTTACTATCTGCAATGGTGGAAATTTAGAGACTGGAGGAAAATTTAGAGACAGGATTCTTTCTCATTCTCTCTCCATAACTAGATTCCTTTGGTTAATTATGCCTTCATTATTTGGTCTTTTTTGTCATCCTCTTCTCATGCTCTGATTATTTTTATACAGGCACTCATTGCCTGTTTCTTTCTGAAGTTTCTCATAATCTAGTTATGCCATGCAAGTTTCAAAAACCAATCTCAGTACTCTGGGGCTGTGGTCATAAGGCATTCCTGTGGTCATAAGGAATTCAGTCAAGTTGTGTTATGTGTTGACTTTGGGATTTGAGGGAATTAATACTGAAAAACAATTTGGCTAAGCTCTGGAAATGTTGAAGTTAGGAGTATTACAACCTGTCCCCAAAAGGGATATATGACAATGAACAGAACTGCCACCAGTCCATAGCATCATCTACGGAAGTGAACACAGACATTTCCCAACAGGCTTTCTCACATATATAGGATAAAGTACCACCAGAAAAGGCTGTTGAACAGCTTGTACTATCTGATTCTGTGAAAGAAGGCTTTGAGTAAATTCATATCACTGGTAGGCCCAAAATGGCAGCTCCTTTTCCACTTTAGAGACAACATGGAGAAGACCCAAATTCATGAAAGGAGGCTAAAGGAGCTCAAAGGATGTACTTGTGATGCAAGGCTGGAGAAGGGTTGTGACACAGTTTGCCACGCAGAAGACGAAACAAGCTTATTTTCTTCTGTTTCAAATGTTCAAGCGTGAACCTATGCATGTGAATTTGAAAATAAAATCTGACTAAACATCACGAAGAACTTGGTGATAAGAGCCAGTCAACTGTGGAATAGACTTCCTGAGAAGGCAGTATATTTAGGAAATTATACAACATTTTTGCTTGTGGGGATACAACCAGACATTTTTCCTTTCCTGCTTGCCTACTTTCCTTCTGGTTTCAATTCTTCCTTCTTTGACAATTTTAGATCACAAAATAACTCTGCAAACTTGGGGTACCATGTTCTTTGGTTTTAATCCCATTAGACTTCAGTCCCGAGCTCTTCTAGCTCCCAGTCAATTTTAATATAACCTTCCAATTATTTAGAGCAGTGCTTCTCAAAGTGTTCTCTTCCAGGTGTTTTGGACGTCAGCTCCCAGAAATTCCAGCCAGCTTACCAGCTGTTTGGAACTGTGGGAACTGAAGTCCAAAACATCTGCTTTGGAGGTTATTTAGTTTCTGTTTCAGCACAATATACTGTTCTTTAGTTTCTTTCTCTTGTTGATATTAACATTTCATAGTCTATACCCCAGTACATTATTGTTTTTGTAGAGAGAATGGAACTTCTCCATCTTCTACTTCCAATTGCATAGTATATTTGATTTCTTTATTGGTCATCAGATAATATTCATGTTGACTCTTGTGTTGTCTGAAGAATACACCTGCAATGAACGAACTGTTGACATCACCAAATGCAGTTGGTTGCCCTTCTGCTTCATTTCTTGATCCTAGGCCAAACTTCTCTATGATCTTTGATTGTTCTCAGTTTTCTACTTTTTAATTCCAATGGCCTATGATTGACAACAAGTCTTGTTCTATTCTGTGGTCAATGTCCTCCTGGACACCAACATAATCTTTCAATTTCCTTTTCCTTTGTCTCTGTAGTAATAGCATCAACTGAGATTATGATTATATTGATTTCTTCAAAATGTTGTGCCTCTTTTTTATTGCACTTTGTCTTTGGTCCCCAAATGGCCATGAATGGAAGTGGTATCTATCTGTATTGAAACTCCCCTAGATTATCTTGAATGACAACAGAAGAACATCTGAGATGAAATGTACCCATGACTCTGGTAACTTTTATTCTCCTATACGATTGTTTCACATTTTTGCCTGACAAAGAAACCATTATTGTGCAATTTTATTAGCTAATAAAGTACCATTGTTTTGTGTATATTTGTGTCAATTTATTCAAATGCTATGAAGCATATAAGTCAGGTTATAATGGTGTTGTGTTGAGGAAGATACGGGAACTACTATTTGTTGTAGAATGAATTTTAGAAAAAGAATACACAATGGGGGAAATTGCTTACTTTTGAGATTGAGTGTTAATTGGCTAATGTGTCATTGATTTGGAGTACCAAATTAACTTCAGTAGAAAACACAGCTCTGGGGCATCCTTTCTTTCCTACAGATTTGTCATTCCTTTTGTTAGGCATTAGGAAGCCACCAAAATGAATAAATAAACCTCCTTGTGACAATTCTGTTGATCTACTCAGCCTTTACTAAAGGCTAAATGAGCTATAACAAGGGAAGTTACAATTTTTTATTCACATACATCCTCACACAAACACACATAATTCACATAGAAAAGAGGAATTAAGGCCCGACAGAGGACTTATTTTAGCAGAAAAAGCTGGGGATGAGTTATGTTGTAGGTACTAGAGATGAACTCTTTTCTGAAATAAAGGTGTGAAAAAATATCTTTCTGTGCAGATTTTTAAAATTATTCCCAGTTTAGGATTCATTTTCCCAAAATTCACACATTATTGTGCGTCCTTTAAAACTAGCTGAAGAATCCTACGTACTTGCTTTGTGTCTAAAATCTTCAGAGGAGGGTGTTTCCATTCCCCACTTTCTAGTGAATGACACTGTGACCATTGAAAATAGAACTGCTGTCACAGTTTCTTGATGGGGGGGGGGGGCAGTTCAAGTCAGGACCTAAACAGCTAATAAATCTATGATTCCAATGATAATAACGTTATGTTCCTGGATGAAAATTGTCATTTCCTAATTGGTTTTATCATAAAAACATGGAAAAGTTTATAAAACCACCATGTCTCCCCTTGGGAAGATAGGGTGGGTTGCAATTATTATTATTATTATTATTATTATTCTGCAAAAACTTTATTTTGGAAAGTTAAAATTACATGTTTTAATTAAGGAAAATTACAAAATTTTGGGTTTTAGGTTAGGATAAAAACAAAAATGAAGTTTCTGGAGTACAAGAACTACTTTTGAAGTAAGTATCACACATTTAAACAGGAAATTATATTTTTGAACCAGGAACAGAACATTTTCCAATATTTATTACACAGTATGACAACAATACTTCAGCAATAAGACTTGAATACAGGTTAAACATCTCTTACCAGGATTCTATATTCCAAAATACTCCAAAATTCAAAACTGTCCACACGGGTGGCTAAGACATGATGCCTTTGCTTCCTGATGGTTCATTGTATACACAATTGTTAAAATATTGTTTATAAAGCTGTCCTCCAAATATATGCATAAGGTGTATATGAAGTATAAATTAATTCCACCTTTAGACTTGGGTCTTATCTTCAAGGGTGCAACTTCACTGTAGAAGTGATAAAGTTTGACATCACTTTAGCTGTCATGACTCAATGTTATGGGAGGCATGGCAGTTGTGGTTATGTAAGGTTTTCAGCTTTCTCTGCCAAAGAATGCTGGTGCCTCACCAAACTAGAAATCTCACAATTCCATATCATTGAACTATGATGGTTAAAGTGGTATCAAACAGGCAGTAATTCTATGCTGTAGATGCATCCTAGATTTCTCATGTGTGTATATGCAAATACAGGCATTCCAAAAAAAACCCCCAACAAAAACTGAAATCTTCTTGTTCCAATGCATTTCAGATAAGGGATACGTATCCTGTACTTCCAATTAAAAAATCAACAGAAAATTCCTAAGACTTCAAAAGGCAATACAAAAGTTAGTGAGGATTAAGGATTTGGTGGCATGAGTCACTATTTATCTCTAGCTATCCATCTATCTATTTATGCTTGATATAATTCACACAGTGATAAGAAAGAGAATAAAAAAGTTCTTGTAACAATAAATGAAGGAAACCCATAACTATCACCAGTCATTTCTAGATAAACTCAAACAAGTCTCCCTTGAATGTACTTAATTACTAATCACCAGCTGGAGGCTTCAAACTTTCTGAGGGATGGGAATACTGACATTACCTAAACAGGATAAGACATCTCTTCTTTTTAATTAAAAATTTCACTTAGAGCCTAGGGACTGTAAACAAGGCTTGGACATTCCTTCGGCGACTCAAATACCTCCCTTCCAATTTATTACATTTAGCTAACAAGATTGTGGAGGGGGTTTACATTCTTTCTGCTATCATGTCACTTCTGATTACAAGTAAAAAAACATTTGTGTTCAAGTGCCAGATTCACGACCTGCCATTAAAAGTGCCTCACTGGACATTTCAAATAAGGAGAAGACCAAGAAAATGAAAGGCCTTTATAGCATGCACACCCCCTCCACATCAGCCAGACCATGTTAAATATCCTACTGTTATGCTCAGAACCATATTTGGCATTTCCAAGTATTGTCTATTTATTTCATATAATCATACAACCATTAATGTATAGAGTTGGAAGGACCATAAAGGTCATTTGATATAATACTCTCCCAGGCTAGAGCTGTGGTTCCCAACCTTATTTTGACTAGGGACCACTTTGACTAGGGACCACTCGCCAACATTAATACCAAAAGGGTTCCAAATCAATTTTTGTTCAACTTTAGATTCAGTTTGGTTATTTGGGGTTCTGATTCAGAAATTGCATTGGATAGACCACATCAGCTCTAGTTTCTGATACAGAACAAGTCAAGAGTGCTAAGATCGTCAGGGGAGTCCCTGTTCTCGGTCCCACCACCTTCGCAGGCGCGTCTAGTGGGGATGAGGGACAGGACCTTTTCTGTGGTGGCCCCCCGGCTGTGGAATTCCCTCCCAAATAAAATTAGGTCTTCCCCCTCCCTCCTGACTTTTAGGAAGCGGGTGAAAACGTGGCTGTGCAATGAGGCCTTCACAGAATGAAGGAGGAGATCGCGAAGCGACTAAAGTCGCTAACCACTTGATATGGATTGAATATATGGATTAAGTTGGACTTGATTTTACTTTGGCGAAAGGATTTTTAAATGTATTTATTATATTGTATTTTATTGTAAATTTTATTGTAAATTTATGATGTTTTTAGATTTTAAATGTTAGCATTGAATGTGCTAAATCTGAAAACCGATAATTATGGGGCGGGGAGGTAAGAAACAACATTGTGAGATGGGTACTGATAAATGATATGATTTGCTTTTTAACAAAACAGGACTAAACGACATGGTGATATGACACTCCCCCTGTGTGATGAGTTTCTAAGCTAGAAAACTATGTCCACATCTGGAATACTGTGTCCAGTTCTGGGCACCACAATTGAAGGGAGATGTTGACAAGCTGGAATGTGTCCAGATGAGGGTGACCAAAATGATCAAGGGTCTGGAGAACAAGCTCTATGAAGAGAGGCTTAAAGAGCTGGGCATATTTAGCCTTCAGAAGAGAAGGCTGAGAGGAGACATGATGGCCATGTGAGAGGAAGTCATAGGGAGGAGGGAGCAAGCTTGTTTTCTGCTGCCCTGCATACTAGGATGCAGTGGAACAATGGCTTCAGGAAAAGGGATTCCACCTGAACATGAGGAATAACTTCCTGACTATGAGAGGAGTTCAGCAGTGGAACTCTCTGTCCCAGAGTGTGGTGGAAGCTCTTTCTTTGGAGGCTTTTAAGTAGAGGCTGGATGGCAACCTGTCGGAAGTGCTTTGAAGACGATTTTCCTTCTTCGTGGCAGAATGGAGTTGGACTGGATGGTACATGAGGTCTCTTCCAACTCTATGATTCTATGAGTACAGGGAAGGACAACTAATTGTAGTGTCATCAGTGACCACATTGGCATTGCCCAATTGTAAAATGTTACAATTCTGCTTATATTCTTAATTTTACACCACAGGATTCTGAGCAAAATCTGCAGAGGCATGAGATGTACTTAGTGATGTGAAAATTAAGAAGGGAAAAGGATTTCTTTGAGATGTCCACCTATATCCATGCAGATACATAGTTTCCAAAATGTCCTTCTCTTAAGGGGAATGAAATATCATATATAATTACTGTTCCTCAACTCCTTTTATGCCTACAAGGTAAAATGCAATGAGGAAGACATATTGATTTAGTTCTGATGGACAACTTGATCATACCGTTCCTATAGAAAAGCCACTTGAAACCAAACAACACAATGTCTGCTCTGCAGCAGTGACCCATTTCTAAATAAATAGTCACCAAATAACCACCAAGAAGGTGGGAAAAAAGAAATCACCTGATAACATTATTTATTGTAAATCATTCTTTTCATTTCAATGTTTAGAGAAAACTTTACGGCACGTTTTGTTCCACAGATCACACAAACAGCTTGAAATTGACTTGTGAGGTCTTTCTCTTTCTCTCTTTTCCTCTCTCTCTCTCTCTCTCTCTCTCTATTTTTCTATATCTTTTCTTTTGGCTGGAGAGATTGATTTAATAAAATGATTGTCACGGAAGACACTTGTCACAGCCAAAAGTATTACATTACATTTCTCTCCAATCACCCTTATTTGGTTTAGCTGTACACAAAGATTTATAATGTAATTTTGTCTTCAAAATGGGAACGTACTGTATTTTATCTTCACTTCTGTTTTAGCCTTTTGCTTTTCTGGCTTTTCTCCCCATGGTTATGGATTTCCCCTCTCAATAATACAGACACCCAGCTCATTTCTGAAAAACATTAATCTATTTAATCTAGATTATTTCAGGATTGAACCTTTATAGAGATACACATCTATCTCTGTTTTCTAATATTTCTCCCCAACTAGAATCTTTTGAACATACCTAATATATATACTCAGGTATATGACTAGAAATTTTAGTCAGGTTACTATTTATCCATGAGTAAATGTAAACACCCTCTCCTAACTCTTATATAAAAAGAGAACTATTTCCTTATCTGAGTAAGGAGCAAAAGGCAAGAGTTTAGTCCCTCCAAGAAAAAACTATAAGAAGTACCAATCGTGGTGCTATTTCTGGCCTCTTTGAATGACTAGAAAATACATCTGCGTCAGCAGTCAAAGGTGGCAAGATCTTTGAGGCAATATCTGGCATTGCCCCACTTCTGTGGAATGATCCTCAACACATCTATGGTTCATATAAGCATCCATAATTTTGACCTCCAAACTTGTCCTCAATCTATATTTGAGGTTGATCCATACATGAGTATACACTGTGGGCTTCAGTCAATAGTTTTATCCAAGTTTGAACATAAGTATTTCTCTAGACAGGGCATCACTAATATTATTTGGATGGGGAGAATTTCCTGCAATGGAGAACCTCCTGTCACAGGCTCCTGACCTCATTTCATGGTGAAACGATCCATCTGACTCTTCTTATTATTTCTCTAACATAGGTAGAACATTATGTGTATATGTAGCTTAAAAAAGGTCACAATTCAAATTATGTTTAGAACCTGCTGCATATTTTTGAACTCTATGTAAAATTATTAAGGAAGTGGTCTGCAAACACTTAGAAAAGAATGCGGTCATCGGTAATAGTGAATACGGATTTATCAAAAACAAGCCATGCCAAACTAATCTGATCTCTTTTTTCAATAGAGTTACAAGCTGGGTAGATGCAGGGAATGCCATGGATGGAGCATATCTGGACTTCAGTAAGACCTTTAACAAGGGCCTCCATGACCTTCTGCAAGGCAAGGCAAGGCTTGATGACCACTGGCTAGCTTAGCTTCGTGGTCCCACTCCACTTCACGCCTATTCAGATGAGACGTGGCGGAGCACTGAGGATTCGTTCCCACGGATCCTATACTTAATCTTTCGGCCGAGGTCCCCGACGCTCTAGGCTTCTTCGTCTCCAATCCCTGCTGACGGACCTCGGCCGGTCTAGGGCCCTGGACCACCCCCTCCTACTAGACTCGATGTTCTGTCTCCTATCAAAGGTTCGACCTTGTCTCTCAGCAGCTGTGTTGCTATCTCCCTGAGAGCTTTCCTCCCTGGAAACTTCCCAGCCGCTTTCTTCCATGTTTTCACTTTCGGGCTCCTGAGAATCTCTCCCACCCGGGTGCTCATAGCTGCCGGAATCGCTGTCTTCCATCTGCACCTGGTTATCTATGTCTTCGCTAGGGCCAAACAACATTTCTTCCCATGCCAAGCTCTCTGTGGGCGAAAGAGGCCCATCAGGGGAAAGCTGCCCTTCGCCCCAGTCATCTAGCTCATCCTCTGAATCTGGTTCTGGTACTGCTGGCCCTAATGCTAATGGGACCCCGGGTCCTGACCCCTGCCCTCAAGGCACAAACGAGAACTGCTGTGCTACACCTTCTGATAAACAAACTAGTCAAATGTGGGCTAGGTAAAACTACGATTAGTTGGATCTGTAATTGGTTAAGCAACCAAAGCCAAAGAGTGTTCACCAATGCTTCCTCTTCATCCTGGGAAAAGTGAGAAGTGGAGGGCCTGGTTCTGTTCCAACACCTTTATTAATTACTTAGATTAAGGGTTAGAAGGCATGATCACCAAGTTTGCAGATGACACCAAATTGGGAAGGATAACTAATGCTCCAGAAGACAAGAGCAGAATTCAAAACGATCTTCACAGATTAGAGAGATGGGCCAAAACTAACAAAATTAAGTTCAACAGGGACAAATGTAAGATACTCCATTTAGGCAAAAAAAAAAAGAAATGCAAAGATACAGAATTAGGGACACCTGGCTCGACAGTAGTGCGTGTGAAAAAGATCTTGGAGTCCTCATGGAGAACACATTAAACATGAGCCAACAATGTGATGTGGCATCTTTAAAAAGTCAACGGCATTTTGGCCTGGATAAATAGAAGTATCTCTCGGCATTACTTCGCGAACGAAGATTCAGGAAGGACTCATCCCACGCTTTTTACAAGCGCGTTGATGACTAAAAAGGCCAATCTGAGATAGGCAAGTTCGGTTGCAGAAAGCGCAGCAGAAAGTCTCCTTGGGTGATGTTTTTCAAGTTGCGGTTCTTTCTGCGTTGTCGTTTCTCTTCGAGACCCATTCGCGTGTCTTCTCGAAAGAGGCCGCAGCATTGTGGATAGTGCTTCTCCATGCCTCCCGATGTGAGGCCAGGGTGGACCATTGTTGGTGATCAATCTGGCCAAGCCTGAGATGTTGTTTCAGGGAGTCCTTATATCTCTTTTGGGGGGCGCCTCTCTTGCGCTGACCCGTGGCGAGTTCACCGTAGAGTAGTATCCGGTGGTCCTCCATCCTAGAGACGTGCCCTGCCCAGCGCAGCTCTGTACACACTGATTTTGGTGCTTTGTCTCAGGTGCTTGTTGCTCCAGACTCTTTTGTGAAGCCTTCCGAATGCACTATATGCCTTTGATAATCTGTGATCTATCTCTTTGTCAATCTTGGCGTCTGAAGAGATGATGCTTCCCAGGTAGGTGAACTGCTGAACGGACTTAAGCACAGATGTGCCTATGCTGACGTGAGGATGGGAAATCATATTACTTTTCTATTCTATTTCAGTCCACATCTGGAATCACACTGTGTCCAATTCTGGGCACCACAATTGAAGGGAGATGTTGACAAGCTGAAATTTGTCCAGAGGAGGGCAATTACAATGATCAAGGGTCTGGAAAACAAGCTCTATGAGGAGTGGTTTAAGAGCTGGGCATGCATAGCCTGAAGAAGAGAACGTTGAGAGGAGACATGATGAGGGGCATGTATCAAAAGGTGAAGGGAAGTCATAGGGAGGAGGGAGCAAGCTTGTTTTCCGCTGCCCTGGAGATTAGGATGCAGAACAATAGCTTCAAACTACAGGAAATGAGATTTCACCTGAACATTAGGAAAAACTTCCTAACTGTGAGGGCTGTTCAGCAGTGAAATTCTCTGCCCCAGAGCATTGAGGAAGATTCTTCTTTGGAGCTTTTTAAAAGCCCACTTTGTGCTGGTCAGTGACCATAATAAAGTTTTGTATTCTTGAATCTGGAGAGCCATCTGTTGGGGTGCTTTGAGAATGATTTTCCTGCTTCTTGGCAAAGGGTTGGACTGGATGGGCCATGAGGTCTCTTCCAACTCTAGGTTTCTAGGATTCTACTTTTATATATTTTTCACCTAGGATCCAGACTACTATGATATCTCTTCTGTATGTACACTAAGGCTTTAGGGTCTTCCTCTCCCCAAAGGAGACTTCCCAGCTGCCAAAGGCACTCTGAGCTCCCCTTGGCTGGTATTTATATGTTCTGAGGAGTCTCTTAGCAAAAGCAGCAGTTGGCATCACCCATCTGGATCTCTTGGATGCAACCTGTGATGTTTATTCATGGTAGGCAGGAAAGAATATAGACAGATTTGATTATTAATTTATCCCTTGCAATTTTGTTCTGAGCCTTTGCTTCAGTGAGTCTGATCAGACCACCTCCCTAAAGGTGTTTATGCATCTACTTTTTCCCCGTTGCCAGATGTATTTTTATTCCATTATTCACCCATAATTTGTATATTAATCTACGTGAAGTCTGAATATCAGATGACTCCTTGCTGGGAGCGCTTTGCATGAAAGTGTGTATTGAAGGCAAGAAGCCAGGAAAAAGAGAGCGAAGTTGAAGCAGGGGGAAAATATAGAAAGAAAATCTACTGCTAAAACTACACTCAAAGATTTCCAAATTCTGGCTAACATCCTTTACTGTTGTACACAAGCATAAGTCAAATTAATGTTTGCATATGCCTTTTTTGTCATTCTGGAGCTTGGTATTCCCTTTCACTGTCCAAAATGGTCAGAGCCTTTCCAAGGGTTGTTGTAGAAACAATATAACTACTTTAGTGACCATGGTTATAGCTAACTACATTAAAGTTAGCTTCCCAATACACAGAGTTCTGCATAATAAAATTATTTATGTCCCACCCATTAAAAATTCAGGAAACCAGGATGGGGAAAAAAATTATGAAAAAGAGAACTTTGTGTAATGTTGAATCTTTGCTTGGCCATGAAAATACACTGGGTAACCCTGGGGAAAGTCAAACAATCTCAGCCCCTGTGATAGGTTCCCCTTAGGGCCACTATAAATTGTAAATGACTTAAAGGCACACAAGAGCAGCAACACCAGTTTTGAAACACATGGATTATATTGTGAAAAATGATATTTTTTTAGCTTCTAATTTTTGTGCAAAAAAACAAACACAAATCAATAACCCATATGTATCTCTGCAGGGAATAAGTTCCTCAAAACAGTTTGAGATGTGAGAATTGCAAAGGAAATTGCATGGAAATATTCATTTTCTGCAGCAGTGGGAAGAAAACAATGGAAATGATTCCCCCTTTCAATGTGAGGACAAAATGTCAAAGATTTACATCCTTAGTGCATATGCATCTTATGCAGCACAATTCACAACAGAATGAGACACACACAAAAAGGCTGAAAGAAAATGGAAAACGGGATCCAATGTCAATTAAAACAATACAAAGACACAATCTACATCCAGTAACACAATACAAATATATTATTCAGCAAGAAAATGCAGGATGAGCTCTTGGAAAACACTGCTGTGGGAGCTGATTCACCCCTGTTGTTGGAAGAATGAAATCAACTCTAAACTAGATGGTAGACAATTCTGTCTCAATTCAGTCAAAAAATATCATTGACTCATGTAAAATACTATTGTTGGG
The DNA here is from genome assembly GCA_030556195.1 of Anolis apletophallus. Lineage (NCBI taxonomy): Eukaryota > Metazoa > Chordata > Lepidosauria > Squamata > Anolidae > Anolis > Anolis apletophallus. Next base: position 105,181,729 of record JARBWK010000012.1, on the reverse strand, counting down.
TGTTGTCTGGAATGATCCAATACACAAACAAAATATACCATTGAGAACAGCTAGCGATACACAAAGCTAAACCATAGAATATAAAGGGGCAGATCTATAAGAGTGATGAATAACGAGTCATCATGTAGTAAAATACAAATGTTGTAATTGTGAACAAGATACGTGTTAAATAGCAGAACAATATCACATATAGTGCAATGTAGTACAATTCAATCACAATGTAACAATGGCATAACAAAATGAGCCCTCACAACAAGCTGGGCTTGAACGACGCTCTGACAGAATCTGAGTACCCCTGTGAATAGTCCGGAGTCTGATAACTCACAGGCTAGCGACTGAGTCAACGGGGGAGCCTTGGTGGGTAGAAGAGCTGGCAAGCTGCCGGATGGGCAGGCGCCTACGGCTGGAGGAAAGCTGACGATGCCAAGATGGCCGTTTCGCATAAACCACGCTTCCTCAGGGCACTCTGAACTTCTGACCGCTCCTCCCCAGAGTTGTAGTGGAACAATTAGGACTCAAAGTCAATAATACATATATCTTCACTCAGAATCAAAATGATCCATCAATAAGTTGTCATGATTTGCATCAACATAAACCCACAGACATACAACATAAACACACATGACAAACACAACTAGAGTACTTCCAGCTTAAACTTCAGCTCTATGTGGCCTATACAGGCCAGCATAATCTCATATACATAACCATTCTTACAGTATTGAATAACCGATCTGCTATCAACAATAATCATATATTAAGGACACGACCCATTTTATTACCATCATTGAGGACAGGCATATGTCTGAGGGGGATTGGCTCGTTACAGTGGACGTGGAATCCCTTTACACCCACATTGCTATGGGGGAATCTAGAGATATTGTGGAAAACATTTTTGCATCACGGCCCAGACCCCACCATCCCCCAACACATTTTCTTTTGGAACATTTTGATTGTACTACGGATTATAATTATTTTTCATTTGAAGATCATTTCTTCTTGCAATGTGCCGGTGTCAGTATGGGAGCTGCAACTGCTTCCAGCATCGCGAATTTGTTTATGAATAACTTAGAAACTCGATACCTTACCCCCAGCCCCACTAATGAGATGGCACAGCATATTTTATGTTATCATAGATTTATTGATGACATTTTCCTAATTTTGGACAAGAGTGTACATATTGACACCCTTAAAAAATGGATGAACTCCTGGCACGAGAACATCAGGTTTTCATTTACCATCAGCAGGACTTCAGTTAATTTCCTTGATCTCAACATTTTCCTCCATCTAAAGTGCAGAACTACAAAAAAAAATCCACAGACAGGAATTCCCTTTTACATTTTGATAGCTTCCATGCCTTTTCTTTAAAGAGAAGTTTGCCTTATTCGCAACTTCTACGCCTTAAAAGGAATTCATCTTTCCCGGACCATTATGAACAGGACGCCTACACCCTCTCCCAGAATTTGGCCCAAAGAGGTTACCCCAAGTCCATTGTTGTGTCAGCCAAAAAGAGAACTGATTCCATTCCCAGGAACAGATTGCTCCACAAAGAAACTAAGTCTACATCTCCCAGAATTGTGTGGCCCTTAAACTTGACCCCTCACTCTAAACAGATACAAGAGATCGTACACAAATTTTGGCCCTTAGTATCCTCTATACCGGGCCTTGAATCACCTCCCCGCATCGCATATAAGCGTACTAAAAACCAAAGGGAATACCTCATACACAGCAATCATGTGGCTCGCCCCAAGACCAACATCCAACGCCCGGGCACCAAAAGATGCGGAGCGTGTTCAATTTGCCCCCTCATCTCTCCCACCACCACTATTCAGAATAATCGCACCGGCAGGATATTACACCTTAGAGATGAGATTACGTGTGCTTCCTCGGGAGTCATTTACTCCATTCAATGTAGCTGTGGTTGCAACCGGTATTACACTGGGATGACCTCCAGGTGTCTTAAAACCCGGATTATGGAACACCTTTCTAGAATTAGATGTGGGTCCCTGGATTCTGAGTTCTATCAACACAGTGTAGAAAATAAATTGATCCAGTTTCACTCAGGGTTACTGGTTTGGAGAAGGTGCGCTTCCCACCTTACTGTGATAAACAAAACATCTTACTAAAAGCCGAAAGGAAATGGATTTTACTGCTATCCTGCGAGTCCCCGTTCGGGCTCAACGAAACCCTTTCCGTGCAAACATTATTGTTGTAAACACACCTGATTTCTGTTTTGCTATTTAAACCAGTCATTCTTGAGGCCCGGTGCTGATTCCAGCCCGGGAGATGACTTGCAGTATCGATATGTATTAGAACGCGGAAACGCGGTATGTATTGCTTTCGCTACCTCCTGAGCTAATTTTGTTATTATTTAGTGGTTTTCATGCATTGCTATGACTGCTGTATGCTCACTGAATGCTATTCCATATTCAGAAATCTCCCGTATTGACGTTGAGTCCTAATTGTTCCACTACAACTCTGGGGAGGAGCGGTCAGAAGTTCAGAGCGCCCTGAGGAAGCGTGGTTTATGCGAAACGGCCATCTTGGCGTCGTCAGCTTACCTCCAGCCGTAGGCGCCTGCCCATCCGGCAGCTTACCAGCTCTTCTACCCACCAAGGCTCCCCCGTTGACTCAGTCGCTAGCCTGTGAGTTATCAGACTCCGGACTATTCACAGGGGTACTCAGATTCTGTCAGAGCATCGTTCAAGCCCAGCTTGTTGTGAGGGCTCATTTTGTTATGCCATTGTTACATTGTGATTGAATTGTACTACATTGCACTATATGTGATATTGTTCTGCTATTTAGCACGTATCTTGTTCACAATTACAACAATTGTATTTTACTACATGATGACTCGTTATTCATCACTCTCATAGATCTGCCCCTTTATATTCTATGGTTTAGTGTTGTCTGGAATGACCAGATGGGAAATTTCATGTTGGTCTGTTGGATCATCAATTGCATGTTTTTACAGCATATAAATTTTCCACCTTTATACAAGAGTGGTGAAGTTTAGGAGTGCCACACTCTAACTGGGATAGAATCAGAGACGTTTAAAGGATGGCAAGGGTCTTCTAGTCCAACCCCTTATCATGCAGAAAAAAACACTAGAACTCTACTGAGATGGTTATCCAAGGTACGTTAAAAGACCTCCAACCAAGAAGAGTATATCAACCTCTGTAGTACATTATGTGTGTAGGTTCCATTGATTCACTGGGGTTACCCTAGTAACTAAATTCAAGGCAGCATGAGTCCGTACTTGAATCATTTCTTCTATAACATATATAGGGGCTGCATCCTTAAAACTGCAAAATTAACTAAAATAATATACTGACACCAAAGCAAGAGCAGCACTAGTTCTTCCTGTTACATTAACTTAGCTATACGTTATTATAATGAAAATAATTTAACTATGCAAAATTAGGTAGTTGTAACAAGTGACTTTAAAGCTCTGTACAAGTACTGTACAGAATGAGTCACTGTATCTACAGGGGATATGATTCTGGACTTTGTGTGGATACTCAAAACTGTGGATAATTGAGATTGAGAATTTCTGGTCCAAGAATAACATAGAGTTATACTTGGGGACTAAGCAAATGTCTAGAGATAACATATTTTGGAGCCCCTGTAGCACAGTGGATTAAACTAGTGAGCTGCTGAACTTGATGACTGAAAGGTTGCTGATTCAAATCCAGGGAGCAGGGTGAGCTCCCAATGATAGCCCCAGCTTATCCCAACCTAGCAGTTCAAAAGCATGCAGATGTGAGTAGATCAATAGGTACTGCTCTGGCAAGAAGGTAACAGCACTCCATGCAGTCATGCTGGCCACATGACCAATGAGGTGTCTATGGACAACGCTTGCTCTTTGGGTAGAAATAGAGATTTATTTTATTTTATTTATATTTATTTATTCGATTTATACACCGCCACTCCCCAAGGCTTGGGGCGGTTTACAGATATAAGAAATGCAATCTAAAAACAGTTACAATTTAGAATTCCATTACAATTAAAAAGCTTGCTGGAAAAGGTAGGTTTTGCAAGCCTTCCCGAAAGCTCCCAGGTCGTGCAGTGCTCGGGCCTCAGGAGGGAGGGCATTCCAGAATGTTGGGGCAATGATTGTAAAAGCCCTTCACCTGTTAGCTGTCAGGCGATAAATCTTCAGGACAGGAATTTCTAAGAGATCTTGATCTTCAGAACGTAGTGATCTCTGGGGTTTATATAGGATAAGGCGATCCCTCAGGTTCACTGGCCCCAGACCATATAAGGCCTTGAAAGTAAGAACTAACACTTTGAAAGTGATCTGGTGCTCAATCGGTAGCCAGTGCAGCTGCTGAAGGACCGGTGTTATATGGCAGCTCGCCGGTGAGCAGCCGGGCCATAGTATTCTGCACTAGCTTAAGCTTCCGGATCACCATCAGAGGTAGGCCAATGTACAGGGCGTTACAGTAATCAAGCCTCGAAATGACCGTGGCCTGGATCACCATAGCCAGGTTGCTCCGGGAGAAGTAGGGGGCCAGCTGTCTAGCCTGACACAGATGGAAAAATGCTGTTCTGCTCACAGTGGATATTTGGGCCTCCATTGTCAACAGAAGGTCCAAACGGACTCCCAGGCTTTTTACTGATGATGGGCGTAGTGCCTCGCCTTCCAGAGTAGGCAGCTGGATGACCCCACCACCCGGGCGACCTAGCCAAAGGATTTCCGTCTTCGCCGGGTTCACCTTCAACCTGCTAGCTCACAACCATCCAGTAACGGCTTCAAGGCACTGATGGAAATTATCGGGTATGGAGTCAGGGCAGCCCTCCATTCACAGAATGAGCTGAGTGTCATCAGCATAATGGTGGCACTCCAGCCCAAAGCTTCGTACCAGTTGAGCAAGTGGTCGCATATAGATGTTAAATAACAGTGGGGAGAGAATGGCCCCCTATGGGACCCCACACACTAGGGGGGACCCCTCGGAGACCAACTCGCCCCACCTCGCTCGCTGGTTCTGATTGTAAAGGAAAGATGACAGCCAATTTAAAGCTGTCCCCCTCACTACAGCCATGGCAAGGTGTTGAGCCCAAAGATCAAAATTGCCAGTATCAAACGCCGCTGTGAGGTCCAATAACACAACCAACGCTGATCCGCCATGATCAAGCTGGCAACGAAGCTGGTCTGTGATGGATGCCAACACTGTCTCCGTCCCATGCCCCATAAGGAAGCCGGACTAGAAGGGATCTAATCCGATTGTGTTATTTAGGAAAATGTGCAACTGCTCCACTGCTGCCCTCTCAATGACCTTACCTAGGAATGGCAAATTCAAAACTAGACAGTAATTGGAGGGAGCCGAATGATCTAAGTCCAGCTTCTTTAGCAGCGGGGAAAGCACAGCCTCTTTTAAGTCCTCTGGAAAGATTCTTTGCTCAAGGGAGCTATTCACTATGTTCAGCAGAGGTCCATGTAGGCCGTCCAAGCAAGATTTCACTAGCCAGGAGGGACACGGATTGAGGGAGCAAGTCTAGTTGAAACTACATTCCTATCGACAGCCTCTGCATCCAGTGGTCTAAACCGGTCGAAGGCGAACCTGTTGAGTGGCCACGGAGTCTCAAGTTCCCCCACTGTATCAATCATAGCTGGGAGGTCATAAGAACATAAGAACATCAGAAGAGCCAGGCTGAATCGGACCTCAGCCCATCTAGTCCAGCATTCTGTATCACACAGTGGCCCACCAGTTGTACACGGGGATCTCGAGCAGAAGGGAGGGCAAAACCCTGACCTGCTCCCGACCCCCCACAGCCAGTACCCAGGGAAATCGTGCCTACCTCAACCAACTCCGAGGTGGCACTTGAATGTCCTTTTCAGTAACTACCGATACACTTGGTATCCATGAATCTGTCTAATCCTGCCTTGAAGTTGTTCAGGTTGACAGCTGTCACAACCTCTTCTGGAAGTGAGTTCCATAACCCAATGACCCTCTGGGTGAAGAAATATTTCCCTTTATTAGTCCTAATTTTCCTACCTTGGAGCTTCAGGAGTGCCCTCTAGTCCTAGTGTTTTGTGACAAAGAAAATATTTTTTCTTTATTCACCTTTTCTATCCCATGCATGATTTTATACACTTCGATCAAGTCACCTCTTAAATGCCGTCTTTCAAGGCTGAAAAGACCAAGGCGTTGCAACCTGATTTCATAAGGGAGCTGCTCCATCCCTTGGATCATTCTTGTTGCCCTTCTTTGTACCTTTTCCAGTTCCGTTATATCCTTCTTAAGGTGCGGAGGCCAGAATTGTACACAGTACTCCAAATGTGGCCTTACCATTGATTTGTAGAGAGGTAATACAACATTTTCTGACCTATTTTCGATTCCCTTTCTGATCATGCCTAGCATAGAATGTGCTTTTTTCACTGCTGCTGCGCACTGGGTAGACATCTTCATTGAGCTGTCCACCAAGACCCCAAGATCCCTTTCCTGGTTTGTCTTGGAAAGCTTTGACCCCATGAATTTGTAGGTGTAGTTGGGGTTCTTTGCCCCGATGTGCATGACTTAACACTTTTTTAGGTTAAAATGCATTTGCCACTTTGTTGCCCATTCACTCAATTTCGAGAGATCTTTCTGGAGCTCTTTACAATCAGTTTCATTTTTAACTACCCTGAACAATTTAGTGTCGTCTGCAAACTTTGCTACCTCAGAATTCACTCCTACATCCAGATCATTAATGAATAAATTAAAAAGTAACGGACCCAAAACTGAACCTTGGGGTACGCCACTTCTCACCTCTTTCCACCCAGAGAAATGTCCGTTTATTACCACCCTTTGTTTCCTACAGTTTAGCCAGGTTCCAATCCAGGACAAGACCTGTCCTCTGATTCCATGGCTGAAGAGGTTATTTAGGAGCCTTTGGTGAGGGACTTTGTCAAAAGCCTTTTGAAAGTCAAGGTAAACAATATTGACTGGGTCCCCTTTATCTATGTGTTTATTTACACCCTCAAAGAATTCTAACAAGTTAGTAAGACATGATTTGCTGTTGCACAAACCATGTTGATTTTCTTTCAGCAATGCCTGTTCTTCTATGTGCCTAGTAATTTTTTCTTTAATAATGGTTTCCATCACTTTGCCTGGAACTGAGGTTAAACTGACTGGTCTATATTTTCCTGGATCACCTCTGGATCCTTTCTTGAAGATCGGTGTTACATTTGCCTCCCTCCAGTCCTCGGTACAGTGCCTGATCTTAGAGAAAGGTTATATATTTTGGCTAGAAGTTCAGCAATTTCACACTTGAGTTCCTTAAGAACTCTGGGGTGGATGCCGTCTGGACCTGGTGATTTGTTGACATTTAGTTTAGTAAGGCATATGAGAACATCCTCCTTGTTTATCTCTATCTGTTTAAATTCTTTTAATTCCCTCCCTGAAAAAACTGACTCAGCTGCAGGCATGTGTTGTCTTTCCTCCTGTGTGAAAACGGAGGCAAAGAAGTCATTTAGCCGCTCAGCAATCTCCTTGTCTTTGCTGATTTTCCCTTTCTGACCATTGTCGTCGAGTGGCCCAACTGCTTTTCTAGTTGGGTTCCTGCTTCTGATGTACTTAAAGAAGTTTTTGTTTTTTAAAAAAATATTCTTTGCTATGTGTGCCTCAAAATCTCTCTTGGCTTTCCTGACTGTTGCTTTGCATTTAGTTTGCCAGAGCTTGTGTTCCTTTCTGTTCTCCTCGGTAGGAAGAGCCTTCCATTTCTTAAATGAGTTTTTCTTCTTTCCAATCACATCTTTTACTTCATTTGTAAGCCATACTGGTGTCCTTTTGGACTGTCCATGCCCCTTTCTTTTTATTGGAATGCATTTTAGTTCAGCCTGTTTTAAGGTATTTTTAAACAGTTTCAAGCATTTGGAGGGATTTGTTTTTTTTACTGCTCCTTTTAGTTTGTTCTTTACAATTTTTCTCATTTTGGTGAAATTCCCTTTGTGAAAGTTTAATGTCTCCGTGTTAGTTTTCACTGACAGTTTGCTATCCAAACTTACGTTGAAGGTTATTGTGTTATGGTCACTGGTACCTATGGGCTCAGCTACAAAGACATCTTGAACGAGATCTTGTTCATTAGTTAGCACCAAGTCCAGGATCCCCTTTCCCCAGAACAAGAATTTGGCCAATCTATTTGGGGATAGTTGAAGTCCCCCATTATGACTAATGTATTTCTTTTTCCCTCCCGGCGGAGGGTCGAGATGTTGACTGCAAAATAGCTCTGAAAAACCTAGGCTGTAAGGATCTGATCATCACTTTTTGGGATGGTAGGGACCATCATCAAAGACTGAATTATTGTAAACAATTGAGCTGGGCGTGAGCTAGCAGACGCTATCATGTCAGCATAATATATTTTTTCGCTTCCATAATCGCCTGCTCATAAGCATTCATAAACTGCTTATAAGCTGATCTCGACACTTCATCACAGAGTTCTCACCACACACCCTCTAGCCGTCTCTTCTCTCGCTTCATCGATCGGAGCTCCGCAGTAAATCAAGGCGATCGATTTTTGCGAGGTTGGAGAGAGCGTCTAGGGGCGATCTTGTTGAGTGCATTGGACAATTAGGTGAGCACCAACCACAAAAGTCGGACATGACTGGACTTAATATCATAGGAAAACCTTTACCTTTACCTAACATATTTTGTCAGGTATGGATAAATGGAACCACAGTTACTAATTCCACAATTACAGAGGTCATCCTATATAATGAAAGTGACTATGACATCATATGCAAAATGAAAAGGTCTAGAACACAACCAGTCTGAAGCTAGATCTTCTAGTCTTATATGTGTGTGTGGTTTATGTGTATTTGTGTTGCTCTAAGCTGTGGTCCTGTCTTTAGCTAGAGTACAGGTATAAGAAAGAAAACTGTATATAAGACTAAGTCACTAACATTATGCATTCAAATGGCATCAATAAAAAAAATCAATAAAACACAGGCTGTGTAGCCAGATTTTTTTTTTAAACCCAATCATAATAAATATAGGTTGTTGGAAGACATGCAGTTATCCAGGTAAGTGTATATTATGAGGGAGGGGGGACCAAGTTTTTTACTTGACAATAGCAACTATCGATTTAAGGACCCATTGGGATACAGGATTGTGAATATAGGAATCAACATGTATTTTGGGTTTATTTATTTATCGATCGTATCAGGAGCAAACTTACAGTTGTACTGTTTTTTTAATAAAAAAAACAAAGTTTGCAAACTTGGCATTCTATTAAATTTCCTTTGACCAGTAGCTGGCCACTTGGAGTGCTTCTGGTGTTGCTATAAGAAGGTCCTCCATTGTGCATGTGGCAGGGCTCAGGTTGCATTGTAGTAGGTGGTCTGTGGTTTGCTCTTCTCCACACCCGCATGTCGTGGATTCCACTTTGTATCCTTATTTCTTAAGGTTGGCTCTGCATCTCATGGTGCCAGAGCACAGTCTGTTCAGTGCCTTCCAAGTCACCCAGTTTTCTGTGTCCCCGGGGGAGTCTCTCATTTGGCATCAGCTGTTGATTGAGGCTCTGGCTTTTAGCCTGCCACTTTTGGACTATCACTTGCTGAGGTGTTAACTGTAGATATTAGAAAACTATTTCTTGATTTAAGTTGTTGTCATGCTGGCTGATATCCAAACGGGATGGGCCGGAGATGTCACTGCCTTGGTCCTTTCACTATTGGTTGCTACTTCCTGGTGGATGTCAGGTAGTGCAATACCAGCTAAACAGTGTAATTTCTCCAGTGGTGTATGATGCAGACACCCCGTGATAATGTGGCACATCTCATTAAGAGCCACTTGGGGTAAATTGTGTTGCATGGAACATTTTCTGCCCAATCCACAGCTCCAAGAAGAAGAGGAAAGGAAAAAGAAGAAACAGCAGCAGTAGCAAAGAGGACTTCTGATATAGTTCTAAGGACTAATAGAATGATTTATTTTTAGCTGTCATCATATCTCCTCCATCCATTGCAGTGTACAGGGTTTTGCCATAGTGACATCCTTATTCCTGGATTGCTTTTTTCCGGCACGCATAATCTTTTATTGTTTTTTTATGTTCCAGAAAATAAGTGCAGTTTGATTTGCTGCACTCTTTCCTTCTTTGTTCAGTTGGGTGTTCTGAAAATATTGATGTTACTTTGTTTTGCATATTGTGTATTTATATATATAAACCTATGCATGCAGGGATGATTTTAGATACAGCTCTAAGGAGTTTTGAACAGTCCCATGGAAAGGCAATTCTAAAACAATGCATACATAAGCAGATAAAAATCCCTCTCACTGTACTTCATGATAGCTTTAAGTATCTACAATGTGACCTCAGGTAATGGGTAGACTTAGGAGATCTGGATACATAAGGGAGTTATCTGCATCAACAAAAAGTAAATAAACTAAGGAAAAATAGAAATAAAAACAGTACACTCTAAATACAATACTCTCTCAGTTATCTGGCACCCATGGGAATTAGTAGGTGCTGGATAAATATAGTTTCTGGTTGCTTGAGTGTTATGAAAAATAAGCGTAATACTATTCTTCATACAGTAGAGTCTCACTAATCCAACATAAATGGGCTGGCAGAGCGTTGGATGAGTGAAAATGTTGGATAATAAGGAGAGATTAAGGAAAAGCCTATTAAATGTCAAATTATGTTATGATTTTACAAATTAGATACCAAAACATCATGTTTTACAACAAATCAACAGGCAAAGCAGTTCAATACACAGTAACTTTATGTAGTAATTACTGTATTGAAGAATTTAGCACCAAAACAGACAAGAGTTCTTTCCTTCTCACACCCTGGACTGCGTTGGATAATACAGAATGTTGGATGAGTGAAGGTTGGATAAGCAAGACTCTACTGTATCATAAAGTCTGAATTGACTTGATATTAATATTAAAAAACAACAACTAAAATCAAATTAAGACAGACGAAAATAAACTTAATGTAAAACAGTATTCGATATGTATTTCAATGTGTATTTAAAGTATTCTTTATTTGAGGGAGGAAGCCAGTTGCCTGAGAGTTTTGGTTGTTTGATTTCCAGTTAACAGAGAGTGAGCTGCATGGAGCTCAAATGTACTTATCACCAATGACTTTCACACTAGGTTTTAGGCCCTTTCCGCACAGCTGAATGAAATCCCACATCATCTGATTTGAATTGGAATATATGGCAGTATGGACTCAGATGACCCAGTTCAAAGCAGATATCTTGGTATTCTGGTTTATATGGCTGTGTGGAAGGGCCCTGAGTCTAAATTCTAAAGGAGCTGTCCAAGTTACTTATCACATTTAGGGGGTGGGATTTGACATTATGGATATTTACTTTAAATTACGATTAAAACCCAGAATGAGTTCACCATCTTACTGAATTAGGACTCACCATCCACTATCTGTCTATACGCACACATATATGCAAACTCCTTTCTCTGGAGCATTTAAGTGGTCCTCATCCTAGAAATGTAATGATGCCTTTGTCACTGAATAAATGCAGGGCATCAATTGGAAGCCATAAAAATGCATCCCTGTTGCTTTGCTATGAAGCCAATATAACAGCTGAGGGGAACATTTGAATGTAGATCATTGCCTTTTGCTTAGTATGCAGGACTCATCAACAAAAGCCCAGGAGATGGAAGTTTTCTCCTCTTCTTTAACAGGAAAGTTGCTTATTACTTTCCATCAATGTTGTCTCCCATTCTCTAACCAGACCTCCTCTATGATGGGAACCTCTCAGGGCAAGATAAGCAATTTAATTTCGGGGGAATCGAGATTCATAATGAAAACAGCAATCTCAGCTTGATTTCCTTCCAGCCCACTTAATGCAATCCTCTTTCAAAAATGTTCCGTGCAATAGGTTTACTTTTGCCTCCATCGGAGAAATGAATAATCTTTGTAATTTTTTCTCACTTTATTACTACAATTCCCCTAACTATACTATTCTGGTACTGACGGGGATTGCTTGCAGTCATTCAGGTACTTGTTCAGTAGCTTAGATGAGTTTTTATTAGGGATGTGTAAAATTTATTCTGTTGAGCCTTTTCAGAAATGAATTTATCCAGTTCCACACCTCCCAAATCTACATGGAAATGGAGGCAAATTGCAGCCAGAAATCCATATATTTTTGGCTTGCTGTGCATTATGTGAAAGAGAGAACAGACATGCTTGACAGCATACCGCACACATTTGAAAAATGCACCAAAATACATACATTTTTAAAATGCACTTAAACATAAATTTTGTAATCATATATTATGCCCTGGTGGCACAGTGGGTTAAACCACTGAGCTGCTAAACTTGCTAATTGAAAGGTTGCAGGTTCAAATCTGGGGAGCAGAACTAGCAGTTCGAAAATGTGCAAATGTGAGTAAATCAATAGGTACCTCTCCAGAGAGAAGGTAACAGCTCCAGAGAGATGGTAACAGCTCTCCATGCAGTCATGTCAGCCACATGACCTTGGAGGTGTCTACGGACAATGCTGGCTTAGAAAAGGTGATGAGTACCAACCCCCAGACTCGGACACGACTAGACTTAATGTCAGGGGAAAACCTTTACCTTATTATGTATTTGCTGAAAGAAGGACTCAAATGTGTGTGTTTTTGTATATGTGTGTATGTATATCTATGGGTACTTTAAAAAATACAATAAGCATATAAATACATAATCTCCATGTTGATGTTCCACCACTGGATAGAAATGTTACAGCTGTTGTAGACCTCCATCTTCCATCATTCCATGTTGTTAAATGGCTCTGCCATTAACCAGTCAAGAAATCAAAAGAAAGCTAGGTCTTGGAAGGTCAACAAACTAGACCATATTCCCAAATTTCAAGTTATATAATTGATTTTCCATACCATCATGGTTCAAATTTCTATGTATAGCTATGAAAGCTGGTGAGTGATGAAAGCTCACAAGAAGATAATCAACTCATTTGAAGTCGTTCTGGTGGAGAGTTGCAATAATACTATGAACTTCCAAAAAGAGACAAATAAATGGGTACAAGAGTAAATTAAACTGGAATTCTTGTTAGAAGTCAAGATGCCTAATCCGACCCTGTTGTTGAATAGGCTTACTCACAGAAGCAACATTCCTGAGCATCCAAGACCTGAGCAAGCCTGTTGATACTTGGAGATAAATAAATGCCATCAAAGCCAGAATTGAAAAATCGACGACAGATCCCAAAAGTAGACTCTGCAAGGAAGCAGATGAAACAATAGATCACATTCAAAGCTGCTGCAAGAAGATCACACAGACAGACTACAAGCAGAGGCACAACACCATTGCTCAGATGATTCATTGCAACTTGTGCCACAACATTGCAACTTGGAGCAGTTGACCACTCAGCTGGGAGAGGTGAGAGAGCTGGGGCTTGTGTTGGCATCCCTCTGTCAGGGGGTTGGCTGCTGCTGCCGCCGCTGCTGCATCAGGACTAGAGGGACATCGGCCGAAGGAGCCCGGGGCCTCCCGTTCCTGCTCTCGCGGTGCCCAGGCTCCGAGGAGGGAGAGGGAGAAGGAGAGGCAAACAGCGAGGGAGAGGCAATTAGACAGACTGGCGCCGGCTTCCTGGGCGGGCCACGTTCAAGCTCACTGGGCTTTCCACCCTTCGGGGAGCGAATGGGGCGAGTGGAAGAGAGGCGCGCGGAGGCCCGGGGGAGCGCCTTGCAGGAGGCGCTGCCCCTGGGAACCGACCGGCTGCCCACCGAGGGACCCCCGACTGGGTGCAAGACAATAGTTGGAGCTGCGTTGGCGCCATGGTGGAGCCCGCGGAGGGCATTGGGGCACTGTGCTCCCTTGGACCCCATGGAGAGGGTGTTGGCAGGGCCCCCCAAAATGGTGCCGAATCTGTCCCGCTCGGCATCCTTAGCCCCGCCCCCACTGCTTATTCCAGGGCCCCCGGCCTCGCCCCCTGCCAACTGGTTGCTGGGACAGCTACTACAATCAGAGCCCCCGCTGGAGGCCTTAGTTACTTCCAGGCTGCTACCGCCGGGTTCCCCGGCGGAGGCGCTGGATGTCTCAGGGGTCCTGGCAAAGGCCCCTGGGGAGAGGCCCCGGCGACGAGCCTGCCGACTGCCAGCGGCCCCCAAAGCTGCGCCTGGACCACAGCCTGTTCCTCCACCCTCTGGTGGCCAGGGGGAGAGTTGCAGATTTGGTCGGGGCAAGACAAGATTGGGGGCGGCTAACCCAGAGAGTTCCATAGGGAGGAAGCGCCCGCCTTCAGGGGACTCAAACCCTGGAGGCGCCTTGCAGCGGAGGCCACACGGCCATCGGAGGAAGCGGCGCCGGAAGCCAAGAAACAGCAGATCTCATCTCTCTGGCTTTACCAGAGACCAACAACATGGATCACTCCCCTGCCGAGGCTGCCGTCCCCTTGGACCTATTGCATCCTCTGTGAACTACTTACGAGAGAGGAGCCCCCCCTCACTTGAGCCCAGGTTCAGGAGATCGTTTCGCTCCAGAAACCTTTTGAGCTCGAGTTTGAGGCGGCTTGAGCTCCACCAGTCACATTCGAGGCTGGAGATAGACACTCCCTTGCGGATCTGACTCCTCCGTCAGACCTTTGGATAAAGGAAGCCAGGCCACCCGTCTCTCCTATGGCCTGCTACGAGAGATCTCCCTGAGACCTCCCACGCTTCCATCTTTTGATGGCAAGGTGGCGTCTGCCAGGTCTACCTGAGCACCCCCTGCCACAGCCCCTTCCTGCCCTCCCCCTTTCTCTCCCCCCTCTTTCCTTCCTCTCTTGATGTTGTATTGTCTGTTTGTTGACCATTGTTTTGTGGACCAGACTTGTGAACCGCTCCGAGCCCTCGGGGAGTGGCGGTGATAGAAGTTTGATTTAATAAATAATAAATAAATTAATAATAAACTTGTGCCACAAATACCATCTGCCTGTGACAAAGAACTGGTGGAATCACAAGCTAGAAAAAGTTACAGAAAATGAACACATTAAACTTCTCTGGGACTTCTGACTTCAGATAGAGTTTTGGAGCACAATACTCCTGACCTCATTATTGTGTTAAAAAACAAAATATGGATCATCTATGTTGCAATCTCAGGTGAGAGCAGGATTGAAGAGAAACGACTGGAAAAGCTGACACAATATGAGGATTTAGAGATCAAACTCCAAAGTCTCTGGCACAAGCCAGTAAAGTTGGTCCCAGTGGTGATTGGCACTAGAGACCTTGGCCTGCACTTTGGAACTGACAAAATTACTTTGGTGCTGACAAAATTACCATCTGCCACCTGCAGAAGGCCACCTTACTGGGATCTGCACGCATTATTCCCTGATACATCACACAGTCCTAGACACTTGGGAAGTGTCCAACGTGTGATCCAATGCAACAGCCACCAGAGTGATCTTGTTTGCTGTGGGCCCATCTTGTTGTGTTTCAAATAATAATATAATCCATTTATATTTTGTTCTATCTCCAGAGGGGACTCAGAGCAGATTACAGGTATGAATATCTCCCACTGGTCATTAGAATCTTTAGACAAAAGTTGGGAATGATGGATCTGTAATAATATTTCCTCTGTACATTCTCTTTCTGTCCATTTCTTTAAAAAATGTCTCAATAAATCTACAGAGATACATAAAATCATCCAGAATATTTTTTCTGTCTGATGCACTTGTCAATGTGAAGAGTTAGTCATTATTTTTGCATACATTTCTCTGAAAGTTGTAAATTCATTTTCTTATGTACCTCATCCAAGGCTCTCTAGCCCAAGTCAAGCTTTAATCAGCATCTGTCATAACACCAGCATGAAAGGTAGGATTAAGATGTGTTGCTTGTTAGTATCACACTTCACAGCACTGCTGTTGTGCTGTGTATCCTTCAGGCATGCTACCTTGGGCTGTGGTTTCACAAGAGAAGTCAGAAGGGTTGTGCTGCAGACTTTAATGAGGCAACTCAAAAGCCAATGGAAAGGGGATGGGGAAAAACATATTGAGAAATCATAAAGTGGTCTTCTACTTCAGAGGCATCGCTTTATATACTGCTCTGAAGCAAAGATACAAGGTAGAAGATGAGGAGGAAGAAGAGATTGGCCTTGCTTCAGACTTTAATGAGGGCCAAATAAGGAACTAAAACATGTTGCATATTCCCTCTAGACTAGAGGATATTTCAGTGACTTTGAGCCACTCTACCTTAATTGTTCAATACATGCTTTGTCTTTTTAAAATACACTTTATTTTTTATTTTATCTTGCCTTTCTTCCAATATAGGAACTCAAGATAGCTAGCCAACAATATATATAAAGCAATGCAAATTAAAGCAATATTAATAATTGAAACCATTATGCCATTGAAAGCACTCAACATTAAAATATTTAAATGCATTAAAACTCCACCCACAACTACAGATTCTAATCATACCATTCCCAGAAGCCCAAATTTCATCAGTCCATAAATGCCCGACGGCAGAGGAATATTTTTTTCCTGCCTATGAATGATGGGACAAAGCCATCCTGGTCTCTTCTGGGAGAGAAAGTTAGGAGGAGCAGCCACTGAAAAGGCCCCTTTTCTTGTTTCCAGTGAAAGAGCTTGAAAGGGTGATAGGAGAGAAGGTCCTCTCCAGATTATTGTAATGTTCAGATAGGTTCATAAATAGAAATGGCAGTTCTTCAAATAACATAGGCCCAAGCCATAAAGGGATTTGTAGATCAAAACTAACACTTGGAATGGGTTGTTACAACCAGGGTGTTCTATGCTTCCTGGACATGTTCCAGTTTGTCATTATCCTCCGTTAGCTGTCATGCTCACAAGTGGGTACAGTACTCCAAGTGAGTTCTGATTAAAGCAAAACAAAATGACAGTATTATATTATCTCTTATGAGGAAATCACTTATCATAAAACTGTCAGTCCCTCGAGAATCATCTATGAATTTGATCAATAATTTCCTCTTCCAATTCTTTCCTGCAACTTTTCCCCTGTGGGGAAATTGTCTTTATGAATTGCACTAAAGCACGAGACACTGACATCATTAGCCTTTCTATTTCTTCATGTTCAATTGCTTTAAACTATGGCTTTTGAAAGATTAATGTGGACCTTAAGAATGAAAAGTCAGTTGGTTAGCTTGTTCTGTTCTGGAACCACTTGATCTGGAGGTAGACTCACACATACATCAATGCGCCTTTCCTTTAAATGACACAAGAAGGCTTCTGAAAAGTATTTGGACATTTTTCCTTTGTCTACCTCATCACCAAGTTTGCACTGCATTACTTCATTTGGCTTCCAAGACATGCTTCTCTCCCTCAGCTTTGGAATATTTCATGTACTTCTCAGCATAATTTGTCTTTGCCTCACAGTTTTTTCCAGATGAGCTAGTATCAGATCTGGAGACTATGGGTCTACATTGTGACAAGAAGATACCTAAGATTGTAGATAAGGTGTAATTTCCAAATGTTGGGGACCCAAAGGCAAACCTACACCATGATTTTCTTGATTAGGTTTGATCAAAAAGGGTTGTTTTTGCCTTCCTCTGAAACTCAAAGACTTCAGTTTGCCCAAGTCACCCAATGGGTTTTCATAGTCGAGTGCAGGTTTAAGCCCTGGTCTCTAGAGCAAGGGTTCTCAAATTGTGCTCTGTTGAGCCCTTGTGGCTCCACAAGTGTTAGTTAGAGGCTCTGAAAGCCATGCTGCTTCCCACCTCCTCTTCTTTCCTCCTCCTGAGAAATGCAGGGAAATTAAAAGCTTGGAGCTGCCAAAACAGCAGCAGCAGCATAATAATAATAATACACTTTATTTATATTCTGCACTTCTCACCCTGAAGGGGACTCAGTGTGGATTACAGAACACATACAGCAGACAAATACAGCTGAAATTAGACGTGCAAGACATACAATAACATATACAGGAAGATCCCATGGACTCCAACCGGCAAATGTTGTTATAATTGTTTGTTGTTATATTCATCACTGGGTACTGCTGCTCCATTCTGTCACAGGGGGGCACTGTTGTTCCATCATCCTTCTACTGCCTCCTTTTTTGAGGAGGAGCCTGCCAGCCAGCCGAATTCTTCTTCCGGGAGTCGTATTCAATATTTATTGAAGTTACAAAGTCCTTTAGGATTCCTCCCCTTACGCGGTACCTAATTTATCTGCTTAGGTTAACAGAGGCAGGGTTACAGCTGACTTGCTCAGGTCAGCCCGGGATTTGAACTCATCACATTCGGATCTTTACAGCTACAGCTTGCAGCTAACAGCTGCTGTTTTAACCGCTGTGCTAATCTCCCGGTCTGTCATCTTGGGGCACAGACTCTTTTCCCCTTGACTTCCTTGCTGCTCAGACCCTTTCTCCTACCTTCTTCGCTCCCAAACCCCTATTTCCCTCCTACTGCTCCAGAGGTGCTTTGTGCGTTTCCACCATAGAAGGGAGTTGAACAGGATGGTCCATGGAGTTTCTGCTATTATTCCAACATCATCATCAACAACAACAACAAAGAGTGGTGTTTTGATTGTGCGTTTCCTGCATGCCAGAAGGGGGTTGGACTGTATAATCACTGGGGTCTTCCACTGAAAATACATTTCAACTATTATATTGTATTGTTCTTTCTTTTCTTTTTCTTTTTCCTTTTGCACTACAAATGAGATATGGACAGGAATTTATTCTTTTTTTCAATTATTTCACAAAAACACTCTCTATCCATCTGCTACTACCCCAGCCCATCCCTCTCCCTCTCCCTCTCTCTCTCCCTCTCCCCTCTCTCCCTCCCCTCTCCCTCTCCCTCTCCCTCCCCTCTCCCTCTCCTTTCTCTCTCCCTCTCCCCTCTCTCCTCTCTCCCTCTCCCTCTCTCTCCCACCCCCTCTCCCTCTCCCTCTCCCTCTCCCCCTCTCCCCCTCTCCCCCTCTCCCCCTCCCCTCTCTCCCCCCCCCACACATATACACAATGCAATATATACAAATTTCTTGGGGCTCAATGAGAAACATTTTCTTCAAAAAGGGCTCCATGGCAGAACCCTACTCTAGAGCAATCATTCAATACTCAAACCACTACTCCATGGTGACTTTCAGATAAGGAGAATAGGGCACCATATGATCTTCCTGAGGTTCTGAAACATCAGATCTGAGATCTTGTTTGCTATTTCCAACTAAAACAGACCTACTGATTTAATTATTAAAATGGGGAGTCAACACATAGGGAAACCCCACTGATTATATGGGATTAACAATAGGATTTAGGCTCAGAGCTTGGAACATTAGGTTTTAAGGGTAAATTGCTTCATTAAATCAAGAGTTGGATGGAGAGTCAACCCTCAGGTAACTCCTATTGATTTTATAAATCTACAAACCATAACATTTAGGCCTACAGTTTGAAACATTATTTTAAAATAATTATAGTGCTTAAATAGAAATTTGCTGTTGTAACTTTTTACAACATTAGAAAAATAACTTATAGAATTGCTTGCTGCATTGTTTATTGCTTTCATTCCTCTTCTGGGTGCAAGGGAGATCTTATAATTGTTAAGAGAATTGCACAAAAAGCTGAAATATTCTTGTCCAAATATTTTTTAAAATGCCCTGAAAGACAATTTTAAAAAGCAACAAGGAGCCATTACTCATTACACTAGTAACTGTATTCCCACTCATTGCATTATTTTTTAAAATATGGCTTTATTATGTCCTCATTACTAAAAAGTAATTTGTTATAGGCAGGGAATTATGAATCTGCCTTTAGCCAGTAAATAGGAAGGAAAATATTTTTCTTACCTGGTCTCAAATTATTTTCCCCTCACCAGTTGTCGAGACCAGATGCCTTAAAGGGCCAGACCAAGAGGTGGATCCAAAATAGAGTTTATTACAGTCTTATCAAAGGGTTGTAAAATCACCCCAAAAACTCAGAAAACACTTCATTTCAGTGGTCAAATGTTTCTTTCAAACACAAAGTAAGTAGGTGGGGTTCACAAACTGCCACTTGGTTGTAAAAAACACTAAAAACCCAACTTGAACAATGGAATGTCATGAAACAGGGCAAAAAGGACAAACAAAAGATCAAATTTGGGAGTGTCCCATGAAGATAGAAGCATCAGACCCAAGCATTGCAGAGTTGTCACTGGAGGAAGCAGTCCTAGTGTCCAAAACTCCAGTGTAGCACAGCAGTTCCCGTGTTTTCTGTTGGTCATGGGGTTCTGGGGCCAGGGTCTGGTTCAATTCCATTGTTTGTGCAGCAGCAGAGATAGATTCTGAAGAGGAACTATAAATCCCAGAAGACTCTCCAACTCCCAAATGTCTCAGTCCTTTTCCCACAGAAAGTTTGGCATTTGGGAAGGAGGTTGGAATTTGACCCTTATTTAGAGACAGATCTAACCAGGTGTTTGGAAAGCAGTGATAGCGGAACTTATGAACTGCAGGTGGGAGAGGCTCACAAGATCCTTGTGAGTGAAAGTATGGAAGTTCTGTGTGCCAAGATTCTAGGGAGGAGAGCTCTCATGGAGATCAGAGAGACCTTTGTTGCTGGGAGACAAGGCCAACCTTTGATAGGATTCCCAAATGACAAAAGTCTAGCAGAAGGGATGGTACCATAGCCTGGACAGGGTATTTGTCCGTGTGCAGAGATTGGAGACGACGCCTAGATGATTCATAACCTTAACAAAAGATTAAGTTATGATCCGTGGGAACGATTTTAGGTTGGGGTCCAAACATGAGGAACTTCTGAGTAGACATTAGCGGTTGGTCCACTGCCTTAAAGCTAAGTTGGCTAGTGGCCATAAGTCTTGCCTTTGCATCTTATCAACCTTGCATTGTTCCTGAATCCGCACTTCAATTCAGTGGAGCTTTTTCAAACCAAAGTAAGGATTATTCAAACAAGCTGCTTTGCAATTGATTGCACAGCCTTTGGATTGCTTTTGCTATTTTTATGGACAATATTCCTTTTGAACTGTTTCTTTATATTCAAAAGGAAAGTAGTTAGCCTTCAGTTCGTCCAAGCAGTGCAGTCCTAGTGTCAGCGTCCAGACACCAAGCCGTTCCAAGTCAGGGAGAGAGAAGTCAGCAGTACGAAAAGCCAGCCTAAGTTGATACACAAAAAGTCAACAGGAGATCAAAGCAAAGATCAGCACACCAACGCCAACACGAAGGGACAGCAGCAGATTCCCAAAGAGTTTTCCCAGTACACAGCACCCAGAGCATACAACACCTTGCCGTCTGCAAATTCCCATTATTCCCAAGCCTACTTTTATCTTACAAATCCTCCTCAGAGGATGAAGTGGCCAACGGCCGCTCATTATGACCCTCAGCTGTAGCCAAATTTTCATGTGAAGCTCCTTGCCTTCGCCTCCAAGTGCCCCATCTCCTGTCAAGACTTAGTTCTCCCCAGGATTCACTTGGATCCCCAGAACGCCAGTCCTCACCCCCTGAAAACCCCTCAAAAGTGTCACTACTTGTTGGTGCCTCGCAAATAGCCTGCACCTCTCTGACCCTAGTCCAATCCAGGCCATCCTCTATTTCTTCCCTATCCCTTTCCATGCTTTCTTCTTCATTCTCAGACCCATCATTCCCAGAAAATCCCTCAAAAGAATCCTCATCTCTGGGCTCCATAAGTATATCCTGGATCCTCTTCCTTTGTTGCTCATCCCCTGAGTCTTGCTCCTGAGTAGTCCTTTTCCCTTCCCTTGTACCCATACTCCTGTTTGCAACGTTACTCACAGGCTGTACTACAACACCAGTGAATGTGTTCTTTTAATCTATTCCACTAGAAGGTTGCTGGACCAGTGGATATGTAGGAAGTGTACAGTTATGCATGCCCAGAAAGAATAATACAACATGCTTTCTTTCATTTTCCTGGAAAGAGCACACCATATACTTCATAGCTGGATTTTCCAAGGAGATTATGCTATGTCTAGTGATTATGCTATGTCTAGACATCTTATGAAGAGACTGTATTTTCCATGATCCCATATATTATTTAATTATTTGCAGCGGATTGTCACTGTATGGTCAGTGAGTTCAATCATATTTTAGGACTGGTCCTCCAAAGCTGTTCTGAACTGCACCAGTGCTGGTGTAAAATAAGATATAAACTTTATCTGTCTTGACTAGTGTGGTGAGTAGGTTGAACTGAAAAGAGTGGTGGGGGTTGTTAGAGCCTTTGACCAAAGTTTATTTTACAGTATTTGCTTTCCTTCTTGCTCAGTTTCAAGACTAATTCCATCTCAATGCTTCAGTTGGGAAATATAGTAGGGCTGATATCTAATTCCTTTGACCAAAACCAGAGCTTTACCAATACTGAATCTTTGCTAGGACAGAATTCTGCAGTGAGGAAATGCTTTTTTATAGGAGTATCCCCTATAAAACCAAAAATGTGCTCTGCACTTCAATAATAATAATAATTTTATTTTTTCCTTCTCTCCATGTGGCTTGCGTTACAACATAGCTAAAACACATGGTCATCTTAAACATTACATAAAATACCCCTGCTTTTCCAGCAGGTCTTTCCACAGTCTTCTTCGGACAGTTGATGAAAAGGGGGTCTTCTAGGTAATACTCACCAGTTGAGTTCTGGCAGGTTGGAGTAGCCACCCCACAAAGGACCTAAATGTGCAGAATGGCTTGTATGGGAAAAGCCTAACCTATAGGTAACCTGGGCCCAAACCATGTAGGGCTTTAAAGGTGAAAACCAACACCTTGTATTTTCCCCAGAAACGAATTGACAGCCATTGGAGTGAGTTTAGGATAGTTGTAATAATCTCACTTCTGGATGTTCCTGTAACCAATCTGGCTGCCATATTTTGAACCGACTGAAGTTTCTGAACTTGGTACAAAGGTAGCCCCATGTAAAGTGCATTGTAGAAATCCAAACTTGAGGTTACCAGCACATGCAGTACCATATTTTGGTCCTTCAAGTCTACAAAGGGGCACAGGCAATAGATTTACCACCTTCTGAATATTTGTCTATGTTAGGTCACAACATTACAGTTGAGCCAACAGCAATGGCATAGGATTTGTGTACAAAGGAAGAGACACAACAAACGAGCCTTAGTCCATTTTTGAAATGAATTATGATGTTTTGAACCAGAAAAAAACCCCACAAGAAACCTTGAGGTGAAATTGATGATGGAAAATGACCATAGCTTTTTGCTTTATGTATTCTGCAAAGAGATGGTTATGATATTTGTTTGTCATTCTATTTCCCCTTGACCACAGCAAGTTAATGCATTCATTTCAACTTTGCTGGTTTGGAACTGCATGTTTGGATTCTGAAAACGTAGACATCATCTCCTTGGAGACTCAGTGATGCTTTTCTTAACTCCTCACTGAAGGACTTTGTTTCTAATGAAGTCACCGGGGTAATAACACAGCCACTGTATTTTGCTGCTGATATGGTACAGGAGAATAAATTCAGAGAGAATAAAGACATTCCAAATACAAATGTATATTTATGGTGACAGTCTTGTTAGAAGAATAAAAATTGACCATGTTGCCTTGTATGTACAATCTTGGAAGGGGAGGAAGAAGCGGAGATAAGAGAGGAGGAGGGAGAAGGAGATGGAGATGGAGAAGACATCCCCTCCCGAACCCACACCCCCAGCTCCAGAATCTCCCCTGACCTTTTCTGGGACCACTCCTGGGATGTCCAGGTAGAGGGCCAGAAGGAGGACCGGCCGATGACTCCAACGGACATGACATGGCGGTGGGTTGCAGAGGCAGGCGAACTCCTGGAAGGACCGGGAGATCCAGGAGAGAGATGCTCCCCATCTCCGCCAGGTTGCTTCTTTGGGCCGGATTGCCCGATTGCCCAGGCAGGCTTGGATCCAGGGTCTTGCCCATGGTCAGCCTGCCGGAGGCCTAGGAGCCCCAGCCCTGGGAAACAACTAGAGACTGAGGAAGACGGCGCCGGCCGGCGACTGACGGCAGAGGGTGAGGACTCCTTTGATGTCGACCGGGTGCTGGAGCGCCCGGCCTATTTCCGTCCACGACGCGCCTCCCTCTCGCTCTCGATCAGAAATGAGCTGAGGGCGAGAGGTAAGATGGCGCACGTCCTTGAGGACGCCCAGGGAGACCATGTGCCCCCCCCCCTCCGCAGAAGGAGGAGGAGACATCGGGGCGCAGGCGCTCTCGCCACCAATGACGGCGCCGGAAGAGGAGAGCTTCAGCACCCGCCTCCCCGGCCGACATCCTGGAGGAGGAGAAGATCGCTATGACGGAGGTGACGCAGGAGGAACCCCTAGCTCCCCACTCACGAGAAGGAGGCAGGCCGGGAAGGAGGCGCCGACGGAAGCGTCATTGCCGCCGGTTGCATGGTGGAGGCAAGCTTTATTTATTTATTTATTATTCATTTTTATATTCCGCTCCTCCCTGCAGGCTCGGGGCGGATCACAGTGGTAGTGAAACATACAATAAAAACATACAATAAAATTCAATAAAACACAATTACATAGTCAATAGCCGACAGACCACGGTTCTTGAATCTTATCTCGGCGGCCTCCGTCATCGCGATCTTCTCCTCCTCCAGGATGTCGGCCGCCGATGTTTGTCCGGCCTCCTCCAGCACTCTCCCTTCCGCTGCTGGGCCCTCCCCTTCCTCCCCTTCCTCCCATCCAACAAGGGAGGGTGATCACCAAGAGAAGGAGAGGGACGATAGACAGTGCCATCTAGGGGTGGGAAGCCCTCTATCATCGCCAACAGCATCCAGGAGTGCTGGACCCCGAGCATTGGCTCAAGTAGTGCCACCAGTGCTGCCAGGAGCACAGAGGGAAGCAATTAGCACCGCTCCGAGGGTACGGGGCAGTGGCTCCCACTCTGAGGTGAGGCCACTTCCCAGACGGAGACTATCCCTGGGTCTGCCTCCAAGACAGTTGAAGGACAATGCAAACACCATGGACCCTCCCCCTCCTGGCGTGGCAACTGCTAAGCCAGGAAGTGGTGGATTCAGATCCAGGACCTTCTGGGGGGCAAGTTTTAATAACTGGAGTAACAGAGACCCGGTGGCCTCCTCCAACATGCCCCTTCGATCCCCAGACCAACGGGACCAAGGACTTGTTGAGCTAGCCAGGCACCCCCACCCTTTTCAGAGGGTGGGCAGGGAGCCGGATACCTAGTCAAGTCGTCTAAGAGGGATGTGCAGGAGCGGGCAATTCGCGTGATCTCGGGTAGGGGTAATAGGGACGGTAGCCGCAGGCCTTATGAGAGAGAGCGGAGGAGCCGTGGGAAGGCTCGTCCCCCCTCTGACCTGCGTGCTATCCCGAAGTACGCAGATGGTGAGTTCCCAACTTCCTCTCCTCCAACTCTGATCCTGGCCAACGCTAGATCCGTGCGAAACAAATCAGGGACCATCAGGGACCTCCTCCTAGAAAGGAGGGCCGACCTCGCCTGTCTCACCGAGACATGGCTCCAGGAAGGTGACGACGTCATCCTGCACGAGATTACATCCCCAGGGTTTGTGGCCAGTCATCAGACGAGGACAGAGAGGCGGGGGGGAGGGGTGGCTATTCTCAGCCGAGACACTATTAATTCCAGGACGATTCCGACGGCGAACATCCCTGGGATGGAGTGTGCGGGCCTGGTGTGGGATCTGGGTGAGAGTGTAGCCTTCCTGCTGGTGTACCGTGCACCCGACGCACCTGCAGGGAGTCTACCTAAGCTGCTGGAGGTGGTTGCGGAGTGGGCATTGAGATTTCCCAGACTTATTGTTCTGGGGGACTTCAATGTCCACGCCGACACCACCTCCCCGTCACCTGCAGCCATGGACCTAGTGTCTACCATGGAGGCACTGGGACTCTCACTCTGTAAGACCGGCCCCACCCACCATGCAGGGCACACATTAGATCTGATCTTCGCCGCCGGAATTCAGGTGCTCCTAACCTCCATTACAGAGGTTCCATGGTCGGATCACAGGGTCCTGGAAGTCCAGCTGGGACTGGCTCCCCCTCCCGGTAAGGGTGCAGAACCTATTTTGGTTCGCCCAAGGAGACTTATGGAACCCATTAGGTTCCTGAATGCTCTAAGGGATTGGGAACCCCCCAGCGACTCGATCGATGGGCTAGTGGAGTACTGGAACACCAGTCTCTCCACGGCCCTAGATGAGATCGCCCCCAGGCGTTCTCTCCTTCCCCGTAGAAACCGCTCGCCATGGTATACAGAGGAGTTGCGGGCGATGAAACGGAGAAGGAGACAACTAGAGGACAAGTGGCGGAGTCTCCGTGACGAAGTGTCGAAATCAGCTTATAAACAATTTAAGGAGGTTTATGAGCATGCTATCAAGGAAGCGAAAAAGGCCTATTATTCTTCCTTGATAGAGTCAGCTAGCTCACGCCCAGCCCAATTATTTAAGGTAATTCGGTCTTTGACAACAATCCCAACTGTCCCAAAAGATAGGGGTTTGGCTCCAACGGCTGAGGTTTTTCAGAGCTTCTTCACTGACAAGATTTCGACTCTCTGCTGGGACATTCCTGCCACTCTTGATACAGTTAGTGAACTCAAGACTCCGCCGCCACTCGGTGGGCCCACCTTCACCCGCTTCCAACTGCTGGACGCAGCAGCTGTCGATAGGTTACTGACTGCAGCTAGACCAACTACCTGCTCCCTCGACCCGTGCCCCTCCTGGCTCGTTAGATCCTGCCGGGAGGGTCTACGTGGCCCCCTGGGCTCGATCTTAAATAGCTCCCTTGAGCAAGGAGTCTTCCCAGGGGGATTAAAAGAGGCCATGGTGAAACCGCTGCTGAAAAAGCCGAATTTAGATCCTTCGGCTCCCTCCAATTACAGGCCAGTTTCCAACTTGCCTTTCCTAGGCAAAGTAATTGAGAGGGCAGCAGCGGATCAGCTGCAGCGGTTCCTAGACGACACAGCTGGACTTGATCCCTTCCAGTCCGGCTTCCGTATTGGGCATGGGACGGAGACCGTGCTTGTCGCCATTACAGACCAACTTCGCCGCCAGCTGGACCAGGGTGGATCAGCACTGCTTGTCTTGTTAGATCTGACGGCAGCATTTGACACCGTAGACCATGCACTATTGACCCACCGTTTAGCCGCTTCCGGGTCGGGGACTGCCCTTAAATGGGTGGCCTCCTTCCTCCGGGACCGGGGACAACGTGTGGAGGGGGGGAGGTCTCCGGGAGACTCCCACTTGATTGTGGGGTCCCTCAGGGGCCATCCTCTCTCCCTTATTATTCAATGTGTATATGCGCCCCTGGCCCAGCTGGCCCGTGAGTTTGGTCTGGAGTGTCATCAGTACGCTGATGACACCCAGCTTTTGCTGAGAATGGACGGCAGGCCGGACTCTGCACCCGATTGTTTCCATCTATGCCTCGAAGCCGTGACTGGTTGGCTGCGTGCCAGCCGGCTGAAGGTGAATCCATCGAAGACTGAGATCCTGTGGCCTGGTCGGCCTGGGCTGGGTGGGTGCCGGTTGCCTACCCTGGATGGCGAGCGGCTTAATCCATCGCCGTCAGTTAAGAGCTTAGGAGTTGTGTTGGACTCCTCGCTGACCATGGAGGCCCAGGTCTCCGCGGTCAGCAGGACGTCATTTTATCACCTCCGACAGGCTAGGCGACTGGCACCCTACTTGTCCAGGGGGGACCTGGCCACAGTGATCCAAGCGACGGTCATCTCGAGATTAGACTACTGTAATGCCCTCTACGTTGGCCTTCCTTTGTCGACAATCCGGAAACTCAAGCTAGTGCAGAATGCCGCGGCCCGCTTGCTGGCAGGAGTGCCGGCGAGAGACCATATTACACCTATTCTTCGGCAGCTGCACTGGCTTCCTATTGAGTACCGGATTGCCTTCAAGGTGCTGGTTTTAACCTTTAAGGCCTTGCACGGCCTAGGGCCTGCGTACCTGAAGGACCGCCTTACCCCGTACGTTCCCCCGAGATCACTGCGCTCAGATGAGCAAAATCTGTTGTTGATTCCATCAGTCCGCTCCTGCCACCTGTCAACGACCAGACAAAGGTCCTTTTCTGTGGCGGCACCAGTGCTCTGGAACGCCCTCCCGGATAGTGCCCGAGCAATTGTCGAACTGGGTCCCTTCCGGAGGGCGTGTAAGACGGCCCTCTTCGAGCTGGCCTTTAATTAGGCGTACTGGTCCAAAAACCTCGATGTATGTCCCCCAATCCATGCTCTGACAATGTAACTGATTTTAAATGTGGCTTATGTTTTATGTGATGTTTTTTTATTGTTTTAACAATTGTAGGGTCGCTTGTTGACATGTTGCAACATGCCGCCCATGTATTTTTGCTGTGATCCGCCCCGAGCCTGCTGGGAGGAGCGGAATACAAAAGTGAAATTAAATAAATTAAAATAAATAAATGTACAAAATAAGTTGTTTTTTAAGGGAAACCATTCGTATGTTCTATCCAAGTTATAAACTGGGATGGGCCTGATCAATGGCTCCTATCCACAACAGCCCGATCTTATACTAGTTTCACTTTCTCATGTCTACTGTCCAAAAATTCATAGATGAAAAATGAGCCCAAACAACATCAAAATATGATTAATGATGAAAGGTATTAATGAGGCAGAACAGAGAAAGTAAGAGATGCTTCAGCAGTTAACTTTTGCTGATGCCTACAGGGAAGGATCAAATTCTGCCTCCTCTTTTCATTTCGTCCCTACTGTGTTAATTCAGTGTGAACTGCTTTTGCACTTTGAACTCAAATTGCATCGATAGAACTTCACCAAGAGCAAGGAAAAAACAGAAGAAATAGAGAGAAACTGGAAGTTTTACATAAGCTTTAAAATGGGATGTTGGGTACAAAGATTTTTCTGAAACTTGCAACTCCTCATAACTAAATCTATGGACCTCATCACATGAAGGATTTTAAGCCAGGGAACAGCAACAGCATATGTGGGGCAGCATGGCAAACCCATCGAGCAGTGGAGGAAAAAGTTGGGCAGTATCCCACATTGTCCTTTTGCCATCCCACGGTGAAATCCATCTGTCCTCGGCTTGTCCTGTGAGAACATGGGTCTTTAGACTGGCACCTAGCATGCTGTGGAGACACAGCTTGCACAGAGCCGGCTGCCTTCATCTTGGCTATGTCTCAACAGCATCCTTGGACAGAACTCAAAGCCCATGTGATGTGGGTAGTAGGCATGGGTAGGTTCATTCAGAATCTTCGTTATTCTGATTATAATCAGAATAAATCCCTTTTTGAAGTGATTTCGAAGCAATTTGGGAACCCGGAAGTCTCCCTGCCATTTCGAAGCCACTGTCAATATCTTTTTTTCTGATCTAGGAAGTGAATTAGCTTCTGGGGTGCCTCTCAGAAATGGGGATTGGGGGTACCGCTTTGCAGTGGCTCCAATCCTTCCTGGAGCTTTGGTCTCAGAAGGTGTTACTGGGTGACACCTGTTTGACTCCAAAACCGTTGTCTTGTGGAGTCCCTCAGGGTTCTATTCTGTCCTCGATATTATTTAACATCTATATGAAGCCGTTGGGGGAGATCTTCTGGAGTTTTGAAGTAAAATGTTATCTGAATGCAATTGACGTCCAAATCTGTCACTCCTTTTCACTTGCTACTAAGGAGGCTGTTCAGGCCTTGAACGGGTGCTTGGCTGCTGTGTCAGACTGGATGAGGGCTACCAATTTGAAATTGAATCCGGACAAGACAGAGGTCTTCCTGGTCAGTTGAAAGGATGAACAGGGCACAGGGTTACAGCCAGTGTTGGATGGGGTTACACTCCCCCTGAAGACACAGGTTCGCAGCTTGGGAGTGATGCTGGATTCATCGCTGAGCCTGGAACCCCAGTTCTCAGAGGTGGCTGGGAGAGCTTTTGTACATTTAAAGCTTGTGTGCCAGCTGTGCCCATACCTTGGGAAGTCTGATCTGGCCATGGTGGTCCATGCTCTGGTTACATCCCGAATAGATTACTGCAATGTGCTCTATGTGAGGTTGTCATTGAAGACTGTTCAGAAACTTCAATTAGTCCAACAGGCGGCAGTAAGATTGCTAACTGGAGCATTGTACAGGGAGCATACAACCCCCTGTTACGTCAACTCCACTGGCTGCCAGTCCACTTCTGAGCACAATTCAGAAATGAGTGCTGGTCTTGGCCTATAAAGCCCTATATGACTCCGGCCCAGCTTACTTGTCCGAATGTATCTTCCTCTACGTTCCACCTCATAATCTAAGATCTGTCAGGGAGGCCTTGCTCTTGGTCCCAGCAGCTTCGCAATCACAGCTGGTGGGGACGAGGGACAGGGCCTTCTCGGTGGTGACCCCCTGCCTATGGAACCTGCTCCCCAATGAAATCAGATTGGCATCCTCCCTCCTTTCTTTCAGAAAGAAACTAAAGATTTGGCTGTGGAACCAGGGTTTGGTCAATGAACACTGAAACTGACCTGTGATTGTTGAAATGGAAAACTTTTTGGATTGTGCAGATAATGTTGTTTAACTAATGTTGTTTTAAATTGTGATATGTGTATGTTTTTATTTTTTATTATATTGTATTTTATTACGGCATTGAATTGCTGCCATGTTAGCCGGTCTGAGTCCCTCTGCAGGGGTAAGAAGAGCGGGGTAAAAATGACGTAAATAAAAAAAATTGGAAATGAATCACCGTTTGGAGGCAAGCAGCTGCTTGCATGCTGGGATGCTTGCCTCCAGCCAATGAAGGGGAAACCACCTCGGGAGGGGCAGGGTGTTGGCACAACAGCCATTGCCTTTTTAAAAGGGCCGCATGCGCCTTGTAGGCTCATTGCAAGCTGGGGAGGTGAAGGCAGAGGGACTAGGGCAGGCTGCTTTGGTGGGAAAGGTGCCACGCCACCCCTTTGCAAAGGAACCTAGTAAAATGCCCCCCCCCCCCTCGTGTTTTTCTGAACAAGCTGGGATTTGGAGGAGAAAAGGAAAGGGGAAATGAAGAGAGATAAGGAAAGAGGAGAAGGGAAGGGAGAAAAGTGGTTTTAACCAGAGTGGATGGATTTCTTCTGTATGCTTCCTCCCCCCCCCTTTCCCCCCGGCTGGAGTAAAACAACTATTTTCAAAGTAAAGCCCACCCATTGAAACAGAAAATAACACTTTGAAACCATTAATTTGAAAGCTTTTGAACTTTTTTTTCTGTGAAAATCGGAATTGACTTTAGATCTGAAGCACCAGTGCCCCCTACATCCGAAACGTGTTTTGAAACAATTTTTTGGATCAAACAAGCCTAGAGGGTAGAAGCAAGGATATGCACAACTCTGAAAAACCGTATTGTTTTCAGTTCCATTTTTTGCTCCCCTCCCTATTCCATTTTCTGGGAAATTCCCAATATCAGGAGGGGTTTGTCATTTTCATTCTGGTAATGTTTGGTCCATTGGTACCAATGGGGAAAATTTAGATGCTTGTTTCTCCATCATTTTTATACCTATCAGGAGGAAACTTGCTTCACTTGTTTCACAGTTTCAGATTGTTTCATCAATGTACTGTTACCATAACACTTTGTTAAAACCCAAAAGAATTGGTTGTGCATTTAAGTCCCAACCAGCATGGGCCACAAGAGGGGAGGGGAATGGACACAGTCAACCAGGCCTCTGATTGATGTGAGAAACAGAGAAACAAACCTCAACTCCTATCATGCCCCAGGAGGGAACACAGAGGCTCCTTCAATGCCCACGTTGGACAAAGTCCTGCTGGGAAAGAAAGTTCCCGCCAAGGCCATCTCTGGAGGAGAGGCCTAGGGAAGCCTTCCCTTCCCCCCTCTCTTAATCTGTCTCTGGCCTTAATTGCCTCAAGCAGGTACTCTGCTGGGCGGGGAGGACTTCAGGAAGGCAAAGAGGAGACTGCTGGGGAAGAAAGAAGAGAAAAATCTGCTACCACTGGGCGCTCACTCTTGTCTGATTTGTGAGGCTGCCCACACACCACAGCCTCACAACAATGTACAGTGTCACTCAGCACCATTTCTCCCATTAGCTGAAAGATCCAGCTGGTCCATTCCAGTTAAGGCTTCAACTGGGTTATGCCCAGTCTGTTATCGGTGATCTGGCTGCGGGATCGTCGAATTGTTCTGAATCCCAGATCGCCAAATGGAATTCTGCACACCCCGATTAGAAACCCTTTTGCCTGAAACCTGTCCCAGGTGAATCTTCTGAACATTCAGGTAGTTCCTGGGCTCAACAACACCTGGCAAATATACCAGTACTGATACAGGGAGAAATAATTCAGATTGGAAGCAGAGGTCACAGAACTGTGGAGATGCTATATCCTGAACCCATAGCAGTGGTGGGGCAAAATCTACATGTTGCAGCTGGGATGGAATTAATTCAGCTTGCCTGGGCTGCTACAGTTGCCCTGGCATGTGGCCACAGAGTTTCTGTCCATCAGTGGTATCCTTTCTGACATCATCAAAGTTTCCCGCATGACCAAGGATTAAAAATAGGGTTCCTAAACACTGTTCATACTAACGTACATGCCTTAGTGAGCATCTCAGAGTTGTTTGTTTCTGAAGAGTTCAATTACCTTTCTATTTTGTTGTTGTATCTCTTCGTGCCAACCACTAGGCCATTAGGTGGCAAATCCTTTTGGAAGTGAGAGGTCTCCATAAGAATAAAATATCTTTCTATGAGCAATTTTAGTTCTAGCTATGTATGCAAGGCTATACTTTTCCACCTCAGCTTAAATAGTGGTGAGAAGAAACCTCGAGCTCCAATGACATGAATGTTGAGTGTTCAAGTATGTCTCATTCTCAAGATTTCCATCATATGAACACCTATCTACAGTCCGAAGTAATAAAGTCTAGATCCAAGTTTTAACTCTTCTGAGAAATTATTGGAACCCAAAGATCAGGGTTCAAAAAGATGCAATGTATGGTTTGAAGTAATTTGAACATAATTATCTATTTTGGGGATCTTTTTTCATTTCCCAACTGGTGCATCTCTGGAAAATACAATCATGCCAGTCAATGAATTTCAAAATTACCACCCAACTAATAGAAATATAAAAGCATCTTAAACATCAAAGTCATTTAAATATGAGGGTGGATTGGAATTCGACGGAGAGGTGGAACTCATCAAATCAATTCTAAAAATCCCTTGGCAATCAGGGAGAAAATACTTTCAAAAGAGATGCAAGTGCTCTACAAAAGATATTAGGGGATTATATGATTTGGTGGAGATAATAGACTTCAATCATTACATTCCATTTCTGATCATGGTGTTATTGTTGAATCTTTTTTCTTCTGAGGATAGTACTTGAGGAGTGCGAGAAAAGGTGACTAGCTCAATTTGTGGCCTTCAGAGATGAGAAAGGCATTAAAGTATTCATTTCTATAGAGGTCATTTACAAGAAAAAAAAGTAATCCTCAATTGGTAAAAGATTCAATTAAATAATAGAAAGTACACTTTCAATGGTACTGGTATTATGCTAAGTTATCAAGTATCATCATAACTCATCTTTGTGAGGAAGGGAAAAATAACAAAGGGAAAGATAATAATGGAAAATACTTTCAAGAAACGGTGTTAGGAGATTTTCTCCCTATTCATTGCACAGTCAGATCACATATGTATATTCACAGGTTGTAATTTTATCTATGGAAGCGGTTTCACAGGTTTGCCCAAGGTAAACCAAGGTTTGCCCAAGGTAAACCAATCCTGCTCAAGTTTGTGGAAGTGATGCTGTACTACATTTGGTATCATTTCTGATGGAGATGCAGATTTCACAGGTTTGCCCAAGGTAAACCAATTCTGCTCAAGTTTGTGGAAGTGATGCTATACTACATTTGGTATCATTTCTGATGGAGATGCAGATATTTGTCACGATGCACGGACTTGACCGGCCCCTTAATCACACACACAGAGACAGAATAAAGGCTAACTACTTTATTGAATATAAAAACAGTTCCAAAGAATATAGTCCAATAGAATATGATGTAATCCAAAAGGCTTGAAGTAACAATGTCCAAAACAACGTGGCAAATAGGCAAAAGCTTGGCAAGGCTCCGCAACCGATGCGGGTCAGGAACAGGGCAAGGCTCCGCAACCGATGCGGATCAGGAACAAGGCAAGGCAAGGCAAGGCTTGATGACCACAGCTGGCTTAGCTTGTGGTCCCACTCCGCTTCACGCCTATTCAGGTAAGACGTGGCCGGAGCACTGAGGATTCGTTCCCACGGATCCTATACTTAATCCTTCGGCCGAGGTCCCCGACGCTCTAGGCTTCTGCGTCTCCAATCGCTGCTCACGGACCTCGGCCGGTCTATGCTCTTTGACCATTCCCTTCTGCTAGACTCTATGTTCCGTCTCCTATCAAAGGTTCGGCCTTGTCTTTCCCCAGCTGTGTTGCTATCTCTCTGAGAGCTCTCCTCCCTAGTCGTTTCCCATGCGCCTTCTTCCATATCTTCCTCAGGAGGCTCCTGAGAAGATCTTCCTCCCGGATGTTCATAACTCTCAGAATCGCTATCTAACTGCACCTGGTTATCTGAATCTTCCCTAGGACCAAAACACATTTCTTCCCAGGCCAAGCTCTCTGTGGGCGAAAGAGGCCCCTGAGGGAAAAGCTGCCCGTCGCCCCAATCATCTAGCTCATCCTCTGAATCATGTTCTGGCACTGCTGGTTCTAATGCTAATGGGACCCCAAGTCCTGTCCCCTGCCCTCCAGGCACAAACGAGAACTGCTGTGCTACACTATTCAGTTGATGCCTATGTAATATCTGCCCCTGCTGAAATTAGCCATAGCTCCTTTGGTTGCATGTTCTATTGCACATTCCATTACACATTTTCTTATATGCTCTATTATTCTTTCAGCTGTGCATTTATCAGAGCAACACTGCCATTCCACACAACAGTGGGTAGTATAATCAAGCACCTAACATACGATGAGAGTTATATTAAACAATCCTAAGTTAGGTTTACACAAACAAGTTTTGATTTTTCTGTACATGATAATGCTACGTTTGATCACTGGTAGATTTCTTGGATCCCTACCATCTACTGGAATTGGACCTTGTGGAGTCAAAGCTCTGTTAAAATCAAACATTAGAATTACTCCCTCTAGTACAGTGGTTCTCAACCTTCCTAATGCCACCACCCCTTAATACTGTTCCTCATGTTGTGGTGATCCCCAATCATAAAATTATTTTTGTTGCCACTTCATAACTGTAATTTGGCTATTGTTATGCATTGTAATGTAAATATCTGATATGCAGAACATATTTTAATTCACTGGACAAAATTTGGCACAAATACTTGATACGCCAAAATTTGAATACTGGTGGGGTTGGGGAGAATTGATTTTGTCATTTGGGAGTTGTAGTTGCTGGGATTTATAGTTCACCTACAATCAGATAGCAGTCTGAACTCCACCAATGATGGAATTGAACCAAACTTGGCACACAAAACTCCCCTGACCAACAGAAAATACTGGAAGGGTTTGGTGGGCATTGACCTTGAGTTTTGGAGTTGTAGTTCAGTTACATCCAGAGAGCACTGTGGACTCAAACAATGATGGATCTGGACCAAAATTGGCACAAATACTCAATATGCCCAAATGTGAACACTGGTGGAGTTTGGGAAAAATACACCTTGACATTTGGGAGTTGTAGTTGCTGAGATTTATAACTCACCTACAATCAAATAGCATACAGAACCTCACCAACGATCGAATTGGGCCAAAATTCCCACACAGAACCCCCAAAACCAACAGAAAATACTGTGTTTTCTAATAGTCTTTGGTGACCCTTCTGACACCTCTTCATGAACCCCCCAGGGGTCCCAGCCCCCAGGTTGAGAAACACTGCTCTAGTAACTATTTTATCTTATTGAAACTTTACGAGGCATAACTTCACTTCTTTTTGCTGCATCACTGCCTTTTTAGTTACTTTTCTAATTATGGAATGCTGCCTCACAAAATCATAAAATGAAAATCTCAAATAGTTCAAGTGCTGGTTGTGATTTGCAGTTCAGATCCTCGGAAATTCCTGTTTTAAGCTTCTAAATTTCTCTGAATTTGACTCTAATGAGCAAAACAGGTATGGATGTAAAAACATGTACACAGGGGAAAATTCACAGGTGTGTTACAGCCATGTATGCTCCAACCTGACTTCTACTAATAATCTACTAAAGTAGAATCCCTGGATTACTTTTTGAATCATGAATCAACACATACACATAGTCCATCAATTCTCTAGATCTCTCCAATATTACTTATCACTAATTATTACTTATTATTATCCGTGTGTTGATATTCTGATTTAAAGGAACCAGCTCTACTAAAAGGGAAGACTTGCAGTGTTTCTTAAACTTTGAGAAAAGTAAAACTCAGCAGCTTAAATATATTAAACTTTCAGAACTAGAAATGAGCTTTTTTGTACCTTGCCAGTACTCCTTTGGGAAGTTATGGTGATGCAATCATATGCTTGCTAATACAATTTGAAAATAGGTTATTGGACTGGAAGACAAGTTGGAAACTGCATTTGTCACTTGAATTTGCAAAAGCTCACATTTGTTTTTAGCTCATTTCATTTCCCGCTAGCACACATATATTTCAATCTAGTTTAACACTGATAATAATGTCAAGCAAAAATACAATGGAATCTATATAACATAGCAAGATCATTAGAAGGAATCTGATAGGAGAATTCAAAGTTAGCAAGTTCCAACCATCAAATTTGGTCTTGATTCCCTATGTCATGATTGTGTGCTTTAAATCTAATCTCACCTAGCAGCATGGAGATTGTGCCTTTCTACTCAATGCTGAGATGCAGTCATTTGCATAATGTGCTTGCTGATTATCCATTGCGCACCAGGATCACAGGACTTCTGGAAGATGTCAACTCAACTTCTGTTAAAGACCTTCAAGATGGAGAGTCTACTAGCCTACAAGTCCTTACCATAAATCAGGTCTTCCTAATATTTAAGTGGAATTCTCGGTAATTCAGATTCATTGAGCTATGTTGGAATCTCTGGAACAGAAAAAAAACCAAGCTGACTCAATTGTCTACATCACTGCTTCTAAAACTGTGGGTCCCAGCCTCAAATGCAGTCCCCTTAGCTCAATGCTGAGATCCCCAAAAAATTGGCAACAGTAAAAGGTTTCTGAATGCCAGCTATACATTTACATGAATCTATTAGCAACAACATGCAGTGTTTACAAAGGACTACAGAAAATGCTTCAGCTGTACTTTCTATAAAGGAAAATCAGTCTGTTTAGCAAACCTTGCAAATGTTGATTTACAGTCACTAAAATGTCTTGGGTGGAAAGTAGTCATAAATGAAAAAAAATTAAAGAAGCTCCGCTTTACATGGTATCCCTTAAGATGTCTAAATATGGTTGTAATTTCACTTCTTAATCTTCTCATCTCCAAATTAAACATATCAATCATCTTTCAGCTCTATCTTCATATAGTATGATAGTACTTACTTTACAGTGTTTACTACATAACACTACAATACAAATATTCACATTCCAATATAGCATATGTAACATTTGGTCTGCTGCTTGGGATATGTTTCTTTTTTCGCTCCTTTTTTATCAGTTGTGGGGATTATTCATGAGATGTACAGCCTCCATATCTTCCATATTTATTGTGCCTTAAATCTTACTGACCTCAAGCATCAACAAGTGGATTGGAATACAGGGCTTCTGACACACAGGTGACATCCTAAGATCAGGTTATGCATACTTGATATACTGTTTTTTCTCCTGGCTTCCACTGTTGTCATTGCTCTTCAAGTTGAAAAGCAATTACATAGAGATGATAGGAGTGGAGAGATCACTGTAGCCTTGTTCAGCTTCCATAATGTCAGATCTCAT
Source organism: Anolis apletophallus (assembly GCA_030556195.1). Taxonomy (NCBI): domain Eukaryota; kingdom Metazoa; phylum Chordata; class Lepidosauria; order Squamata; family Anolidae; genus Anolis; species Anolis apletophallus. The sequence continues at coordinate 105,144,116 of JARBWK010000012.1, read as the reverse complement.
TGATATTCCATCTTGACACTTCAGGTTCATAAAAAGATACTACTGATGGTCAATATTATATTAGGCAATTTTATAAGTATAATTATGCAAGCCATGGGAATGGGCTGTTCCACAATGGGTGGCCAATCCATTCTTGGTGTTACTGTCCTCTCCTGCAGAAGCTCTGTCACGATGCACGGACTTGACCGGCCCCTTAATCACACACACAGAGACAGAATAAAGGCTAACTACTTTATTGAATATAAAAACAGTTCCAAAGAATATAATCCAATAGAATATGATGTAATCCAAAAGGCTTGAAGTAACAATGTCCAAAACAACGTGGCAAATAGGCAAAAAAGCTTGGCAAGGCTCCGCAACCGATGCGGATCAGGAAACAGGGCAAGGCTCCGCAAACCAATGCGGATCAGGAACAAGGCAAGGCAAGGCTTGTTGACCACGGCTGGCTTAGCTTGTGGTCCCACTCCGCTTCACGCCTATTCAGGTAAGACGTGGCTGGAGCACTGAGGATTCGTTCCCACGGATCCTATACTTAATCCTTCGGCCGAGGTCCCGACGCTCTAGGCTTCTGCGTCTCCAATCGCTGCTCACGGACCTCGGCCGGTCTATGCTCTTTGACCATTCCCTTCTGCTAGACTCTATGTTCCGTCTCCTATCAAAGGTTCGGCCTTGTCTTTCCCCAGCTGTTTTGCTATCTCCTGAGAGCTCTCCTCCCTAGTCGTTTCCCATGCGCCTTCTTCCATATCTTCCTCAGGAGGCTCCTGAGAAGATCTTCCTCCCGGATGTTCATAACTCCCAGAATCGCTATCAAACTGCACCTGGTTATCTGAATCTTCCCTAGGACCAAAACACATTTCTTCCCAGGCCAAGCTCTCTGTGGGCGAAAGAGGCCCCTGAGGGGAAAGCTGCCCGTCGCCCCAATCATCTAGCTCATCCTCTGAATCATGTTCTGGCACTGCGGGTCTAGGCCGCCCCGAGGCTTGGGTTTGTCAGGGTACTTGCGATGGAACTGAGCGACAAGGTCCGGGGCATGGACGTCACGAGCCCGCGCCAAGAACGCTCTTCCGGTCCAAAGCCTTTCCAGTCAATGAGATACTCCAGCTTCCGGTAGCGGATACGCGCATCCAGGATGTCCTGCACCTCCAACTCCTCCTCGCCGACACGCATCACAGGGGGAGGAGGCGGCTGCGTCACATCAGGCCGCACCCCCTTCGCCGGGCGGAGCAAAGAACGGTGAAACACAGGGTGAATTTTCATGTCCGCTGGGAGTTGCAGTTTGAAAGAAACAGGCCCCACCTTCTCCAACACTGTGTAAGGCCCCAGAAATCTAGCATCCAACTTGCGGCTAGGCCTCTGTGTGGGCAGATTCTGGTAGACAGCCAAACTTTATCCCCACCAGAATCGCAGGGCCCTCCTGGCACCGCCGGTCAGCCATCCGCTTATAAGCCGCTTTAGCCTGGTCCAATTGAGTGTGCAGCAAGTCTTGCAAGGCAGTGAGCTCCTGAAGCCAATCTTTCGCTTCCGACGCCCCTCCGGACGGGTCCACCGGAGGGTAGAAGCGAGGATGGTGTCCATAGTTGGCAAAGAAAGGAGTCTCCTTGATGGATTCGTGCGTCGCATTGTTGTAGGCGAACTCCGCCAGAGACAACAAGGACGCCCAGTTGGTTTGCTGATAGTTGACATAGCACCGTAGGTACTGTTCCAAGGTGGCATTGACCCTTTCGGTCTGGCCGTCAGACTGGGGGTGATGGGCCGTGGACATCCGCACATCAATCCCCAGCAACTTCTGGACAGCCTTCCAGAACTGGGAAGTGAACTGGGTGCCGGTCGGTTACCAAACTCTGTGGCAGTCCATGCAGCCGGAACACATGTTGCACAAACATATCAGCAGTCTCTTTAGCAGTAGGCACCCCCATACAGGGAATGAAGTGTCCCATCTTGGTGAAGCAGTCCACCACGACCAGGATCGTGGTGAAGCCCTTGGACTTAGGCAAGTCTGTGATGAAGTCGGCCGAAATCATCTTCCAGGGAGCGGAGGGGGTCGGAAGCGGCTGAAGCAACCCAGCCGGCTTGCCCCCCGGGTTCTTGGCCCGCTGACACACAGGGCAAGAGCCCACATAGTCCTCCACATCCCTCCGCACCTTGAGCCACCAGAAATCCCGTAGGACCAATTGCAGGGTCTTGAACAGCCCGAAATGACCAGCGGCCCGACTATCGTGGCAAAGTTTGAGAATGTCCTCCCGCTCGGGCCCGGGGGAAACATAGACAGAGTCACGGTGGTAGAGTACCCCGTTCTTTACCTGGAAAGGGGCTTGCACCCCCTTGGCCAGCTGTTCTTGCACCCAGGGATCAGTCCGTTGGCGCGCTGGACCCGCCACCAGAGGCCTCTTGTCCTTAGGGGGCGGAGCCAACGGAGGGTTCACAGGAGCCGCCCAGGCCGCAGCAAAGTTCTCCGCTTTCAGGAGACGGGCCTCAGAAAGCCCCTCCCCGCCACTAACATACTGCGGCTTCCGAGACAGGGTATCAGCTTGCTTGGTCTGCTTGGGGGTCACATAGTGGATGCGGAAATTGAATCTCTCAAAGAACAGGGACCATCTCTGTTGCCTCTGGTTCAATTTGCGCTGGGACTTCAAGTGTTCCAAGTTCCGGTGGTCAGTGTGCACCTCCACTGGAAACTTAGCCCCTTCAAGCAGATGTCGCCACACTTCAAAAGCCACCTTGATGGCCAGGAGCTCCTTCTCCCAAATGGTATAGTTCTTTTCCGGAGCCGTGAGCTGCCGGGAGTAGTAGGCGCAGGGCAACAAGTCCGTCCCCTGCGGTTGTAGCAGGATCGCTCCCACCGCCACATCCGACGCATCGGCCTGCACAATGAAAGGGGTGCGGGGATTGGGGTGCTGCAGAAGCGGCTGTGTGGTGAACAGCTGCTTCAGCTTCCGGAACCCCACGTCCGCCTCCGGCATCCACCGGAACGGCACCTTTCCCCGCAGGCACTGGGTGATAGGATCAGCCCACTTGGCAAAGTCCGCTATCAAACTGCACCTGGTTATCTGAATCTTCCCTAGGACCAAAACACATTTCTTCCCAGGCCAAGCTCTCTGTGGGCGAAATAGGCCCCTGAGGGGAAAGCTGCCCGTCGCCCCAATCATCTAGCTCATCCTCTGAATCATGTTCTGGCACTGCGGGTTCTAATGCTAATGGGACCCCAAGTCCTGTCCCCTGCCCTCCAGGCACAAACGAGAACTGCTGTGCTACAAGCTCCCACTTGAAAGGAGCTTGATCAATTCCAATCTCAGGAAAGGAATGCAATATATCACCTGGTTTGTTCTTGTACAATTAGAACAGGAATAAGGCAAAGTAGATCTATTGCTCTCTGCTGCTCCAAGACAAGAGGAGGCATAGGATCCTTCCAGACAGATCCAAAACACAAGACCTATCATGGTTTTACCTTAGGCATCCAGATGGATTTCCCAGTTTTCTCCACATTAATTTAGAAATAAACAGACCTTCAGTGATCCCCACGGTGATCCTGGTTCCTTGGGTTTCAAAAAAGAATGAAACATCAGCAACAGAATGGACAGTGATGTTTTACCAATGCTTCAAATAGGGAAGAAATATGAGCATAAATATAAAGGAACAATAATATAGAGGATTTTTACATTGTTTCAACGTATTTATGGTTTGTAATCAATTGGTTAAACGTTTAAATAAATAGTTCGTAGTAGTGTGTCCTGAAATGGTATGTTTCCAATGATGATACTAGTGAAACAATGTGATGGTTCTATTTGCAATTCATTTTTTTCCTATACCTCCACCACATACTTTCCTGTCATTCCCCCCTTGCTTGTTTGAAATAAAGGGAAATATGCACATATTCATGTTTATTTATTTACTGCATTTATACTCTGCTCTTCTCACCTCGAAGGGGATTCAGGGCGGATCACAGAACACAAACACGGCAAACATTCAATGCCTTTAAACAGACAGGATAGCCAACAGATTGTCATGATGCAGGGTCTCGGCCCAGCCCCTTAATCACACACACAGAGACGGTAATCAGCTAACTATTTATTGAATAATAAGAAACAGTTGAAAAGGTAAATTGTTCATAAAATCAAAAAGTTCAATCCAAAAGTAAGAGTCTGTAGTAAAAATCCAAAGGCAAAGGCTTGGCATAGGCTTGGCAAAGGCTTGGCAAAGGCTCCGCAAAACAATGCGGATCAAGGAACAAGGCAAGGTTCAATCAGGCCCAAGAAACTACTTGGCAAGGCACGAGCCGGCAACTTGGCTCCGTGGAACTCCGCTTGCTTCACTCCTCTTAGAATAGAAGTGGCTGAGCTACTGAGGATCCTTTCCCACGGATCCTATACTTAATCCCCTTGGCGCAGCCCCCGACGCTCTAGGCTTCTGCGCCAATCTGTGCTACGGGATCTAGCGCTTCTCTGGCGCTCTAGGCTACGGTGCCAATCCCTCCTGCTGGACTCAATGCTCCGTCTCCTATCAAAGCTCCGTCCTTGCCTCCCAGCACCTGCGTCGCTATCTTCATGAGAGCCGAACTCCCTTTCAGCTTCCATGGGCTCATCCTCCACTGTTTCCCTGATCCTTTCCTGCGACCCATAACCACCTGGTTTCTCATAATGATCAGAATCATCACTCTCAGGGTCAGCCTGAACTTCCCAGCTAGCATAGCCGTCAGGCCATTCATCATCCCAGACCAAGCTCTCTGGGAGAGGAAGGCCCAGCTAACTCATCAGCCCCTTCCTCCATGTCCCCATCAACTGCAGCTGGCCCTAATGCAAGTGGGACCCCCGGTGCTGCCCCCTGCCCCCCAGGCACGAAAGGGAACTGGGTTGCTACACAGATAGAGATATTATGTCTGCATTTTTCCCAGCTTCGGTATCTTGGAGGTTATACTCAATTCTGACCACAGGAGGTTGCTGTCGCTCCATCCTCTATGACAAAGAGCCTTGATCACAGACTTCCTCCTTCCTTTGATCACTGGTATTGCCTGGTATTTCTTTTATGGTGAAGTAAAATACCTCCCCACTTAAGCGGTGCCTAATTTCTCTACTCACAGCTCACAGCTGTTTTTGAACTGCTTAGGTGAACACTATGCTGGGCTGAACATTAGCTACTCACCCTGACCTGGGCTTTGAACTGCCAACCTTTTGATTGGTAAGATCTATTGCTGCTGGTGATTAACCACCTGTGCTAAACATATGGAAGTTTCTGGTTTAACTTTTTTAAAGAAAACATATAAATGAATGAATGGAGAATGGATAAACTAATATCAGAATCTTTTTAAAAAGCAAAGAAAAAAGAAAAAAGAAAGAGAAAGATAAGAAAGAAATCAAAGATAGCTCTGGTCACAAAAAACTATCAATCTACTTTTACGGGTCCCAGAAATATCCCTCTTTGATGCTGTGGAAGTATTTGCAGTCCTAAAAAGGGATGGTTTGCACATCTTACCATGTGAGATCTCAAAGCCTACTCACGGGTAATGAGGCTAGACATTTTAATGATATCTTTAAATAAATATGAAGTGCTAGGATCTCACACTTAACAAAGTAAATTGCCTTTTTAATTGAATAGGTCACTGATCAGTGACAGATTCCGTTCTCATAATGGGGGAGATTTTCATTTTTTCCTCTTAAGCATTGTTAAGGCCATGGAGGTTATAATATTGTTTTACACATCGACTTAATTGCTCCAGTGTTTAAATGTCACTACATGCCTTACGCACTCGAGTTAGCATATTAGAACATTGAGAGGGTGTGTGTATTAAGTTCAATAGCTTGATAGTGGCATGGGGAGGGAGGGGAGCTGTTCTTCTAAGAAATGTCAGTGGAACTGTTTCTGACATATCTGATCTGATGCTGTTAAAACCTCAGTAATTCTGTTCCTTTGGCTGGCTACAACATATCGATCCCTAACTTCATTGATTCTGGCACCATGCTGGAAATGGAACAGTTGTGTGTCCAGATGAAAGGACTACAGCAACAAAGCATCTAAATAGGAAAGAAAGAAGTTGACTTAAAGAGAAAGGGAAGGCTAAGGACCACCTGTACACAAGTATGCCAGCATGATATTCTGGAACAACATGTAGTATCTGTTCAACACCATCTACTTTGTTTATTGTTGACATGAACCAGATTTCCAAGCTCTTGGTTGATAGTCACCAGAGTTTAGAAAATTTACCTTTATGAGGGACTAGAATTGTTCAGCCATGAATTTGAGACTGAACGATTGCCAGCTGAAACAAAGGTAGATGCTTTGAATCAGGTTATTGGTTTTCAAGCTGGTAACATCTCTGTGAGGATGTAAATCTGCTTTGAATTTTAGTCTGAACTTTAAATGAGTTATGCAAAGGGATTTTGAGAACTGTGCATGGTACCTTGGAAAATGCTTTTAAGATTTGGGCCAAACCTCAGAACAGCTTCACCATCTTACCAGCAGTCATTGCTGAGTCCATGGCTTTCTGCAGTGGGGTGTTTTCTAGGGTTGAACTAGTATTCCCTCAAAATTTGTACATGGTTCTTCATTCAATTCCATTCTCAACATATGGAAATTTCTTCCAATATCTTTGATTTCTAAGACAGTTTTCCAGAGATGGTTACCCTCGAGAAATGTTGAATTATAATTCCTATCATCCAAAAGCAATGTGACTATTATTAACCTAGCTGTGTGGGAATGATAAGAATTACAAGCGCACACACCTAGAAGGCATCACATGGAAGAAAGCTGCTCTAAGAAGACAGCATCGAGCATTGTTTAATAGGGCTGTGCAAAATTTTGGAACTTGTCATAAGTTGGATCAAATTTGTTAGATTCATACTTACGACACAATATCTGATGTGTAGGTGTTGCCTGCACCAAAAAATTAAGAATCAAAACTTTAAACTACTGTTTTTTCATAAGTAGTGTAATTGTCATAACTTTCAGTTTTAATTCATAGAGAAACCAAGAATTATCAGGAGGTAAGGTCAATCATGTTGCCATGCCCCTCAGTCAATCATTGCTGGGGTGGGGAGGGGGAAAGGCAAAACCAAGACCATTCCTCTTTAAATTCCCCAGCACATCACTGCACCCTCCACTCATGCTTGGGAAGGGAAAGAGAGAGGAGCTGTGTGCCGGGTTAGCTTTCCAGGCAGGTAGGCAGGCATAGGACACAATGTTGCACTCGAGAAGAGAGAGAAGGAGACTCCATTAGCTGCTGCTTAGCTTATAGCTTACTGCAACTGAGGTTGACTCTTCACACTGAGGAAAGAGAAGGAGAGAGACGCTTTACACTCTGTAGAGACACTGAGACAGGCACTGGCAAAAAGGGGTTTGCTTATTCTTTTTTGGGGGGTGGGTGGGTGCTTTTTGCCTTACAACGGTTTTATATTTTTGCTGCATTTAAGGGATTTTTTAAGGGTTACTGTGTTTGCACATTGTTCTCTGTGTGCTGTGTGTGCCCAGACAAAATTTATTTCTTTATTTCCTATGTTTATACCCCGCCCTTCTTCCCTGAAGGGGGACTCATACTAGCCTTGGCAGTATTTTCTAGCAGTATTGTGATCTATTTGTGCATAATCCAGCAAAAAAAACCACACAGCCACTTGTTTAATCCCTCTCAAGTTGCCTTATATGCTTTTTCTAGTGCTAGAGTGGTCTCTGTGTGCATAATACAAATGAGAGACTCCCTCCTGGGCACACAGAAAACTGGGCAACTGAACAGACTGTGCTCTGGCATGACAAGGTGCAGAGCCAATCTTTAGAAATGGGGCCACAAAGTAGAGTCCACAACATGTGTGTGTGGAGATGTCACAATGCACGGACTTGGCGGGCCCCTTAATCACACACACAGAGACGTACTGAAGGCTAACTACTTTATTGAATATAAAAACAGTTCCAAAGAATATAGTCCAATATGAAATGATATAGTTCAAAAGGCTTGAAGTTCAAATGTCCAAAATAACGAAGCAAACGGGCAAAAAGCTTGACAAGGCTCCGCAGCCAATGCGGATCAGGAAACAAGGCAAGGCTCCGCAAACCAATGCGGATCAGGAACAAGGCAAGGCTCCGCAGACCAATGCGGATCAGGAAACAAGGCAAGGCAAAGCAAGGCAAGGCTTGATGACCACAGCTTGGCTTGTGGCCCCACTCCGCTTCACGCCTATTCAGGTAAGACGTGGCCGGAGAACTGAGGATTCGTTCCCACGGATCCTATACTTAATCGTTCGGCCGAGGTCCTCGCCGCTCTAGGCTTCTTCGTCTCCAATCCCTGCTGACGGACCTCGGCCGGTCTAGGGCCCGGGACCAATCCCTCCTACTAGCCTCGATGTTCCGTCTCCTATCAAAGGTTCGACCTTGTCTCTCGGCAGCTGGGTTGCTATCTCCCTGAGAGCTTTCCTCCCTAGCCATTTCCCATGCGATTTGTTCCATATCTTCCTCAGGGGGCTCCTGGGAAGATCTCCCTCCAGGGTGTTCATAACTCCCTGGATCGCTATCAGACTGCACCTGGTGATCTGAAACATCCCTTGGACCAAAACACATTTCTTCCCAGGCCAAGCTCTCTGTGGGCGAAAGAGGCCCTTGCGGGGAAAGCTGCCCTTCGCCCCAGTCATCTAGCTCATCCTCAGAATCCAGTTCTAGCACAGCCGGTTCTAATGCTAATGGGACCCCAGGCCCTGTCCCCTGCCCTCCAGGCACAAACGAGAACTGCTGTGCTACAGGAGAAGAGCAAACCAAACCACCTATTACAATGCAACCTGAGCCCTGCCACATGCACAATGGAGGACCTTCTTACAGCAACACCGGAGGCACTCCAAGTGGCCAGCTACTGGTCAAAGGACATTTAATATAATGCCAAGGTTTTGGGGTTTTTTTTAAAAAAAAATACATTACAACTTTAGCCAAGGTTCACTCCTGATGTGATAAATTAAAATAAATGATACAGCAGGCACTTTTTCAAAGTTTGGACAGGGTGGAAGTAACACATCAAACCATAAGAAAGTTTGGAATTTTGGCTGCCTGCTCTCTTGCTTTTCCTGCTCCTGGTCCCAGGACAGACTGAAGTATGCCCTGCCAGACAAGGAGGTGGAGAAGGAGGGGGCAAGGGCATAAGCCAGGTCCCATACATAGCCTAATTTAGTTTGACAGACATTCTGAAACTTGCAGAGGTTAATGTGTCCTGTCCTTCAAGTGTGCCCACAACCCCACCCCACTCCAATCCAGCCAGCCAGCCATAGCAGCTAAAAAAATATCTTGGAAAAATATTTTAAAATTCAACAAAAATCAGATATGCTAATCTTTCTGAAGCTAGCCCTGGTTTTGTTTGTAATTGTAGAGAAATTCCAGGACATAGCTCCTATAGTTTGTTTTTTTACAAAGCATTTCGGTCAAAACCAAATAAATTTTCCAAAAATCAATATACGATTGAAAAGTTCTGAAACTTGGGGGAGGGGGTTACAGTGTTAAATGTGTTCTACCATTGTAGTAAGTTTCACCCCAATAGCTCTAAACACAAGGGAGAAAGGAGCCCTGAAAGCCGCCACCCCACCCCCCCATGCACACAATTACTTTAATAAAATAGTAATGCATTTTTTAAACTAATGATGCTTTAAAAACAAAATGCCAGCAACCCCTAATTTTGTAATGACTTTTGAAACATTTATTGTCAATCCCACACAGCCCTACTGATTAAGCTTTTGGGCAAAGATTCACATTTATAAGACTTAGAAAGTTCAAGTCAAGGAAACCCCATGATAGGTTCATTTTAGGATCACCAGAAGTCAGAAACAATTTGAAGGTTTACTTATTTTTTTGTGAACAGAATATGCTGTTTTCTTCTACTTCCCTTGTTGTAGAATTGACATTTCCCTGGGGCATCATCACAAGGCACAACTTATCATTGGAGATAAAGATTTCTTGGGTAAAGTGATATTTTGGATCATCTTTAAAATGTAAAAGATCAGAGGAAAGAAAAAATACAGCTTCATTTGCAGGTGCCTAAAGAATAAAACCAAATGGAAATAGAATTAACAATCATGCAATTTTGCTCTATAATAGATGGATGAACCTGGTATGCTGTGACATCAATTCCCAACTTGAACTGATTAAAAAAGAACTTGCCAACTTTGTACGTTTTGCTTCTTGACAAAATGGAGGTGACAGCTATGTACCTGAAATTCAATTAGCTAAAAGAGAGACTTTGGGTATAATAATATTATTTTCCATTAAACATTACTTTCCAATTACATGAAGCCAAGAACTTTTGTTCTAGCAGACTTGGTTAAAAGGAGAAAGCTTCAGTCAAGTTTGAAGTGTTCATCTCCTGAATCTCAATAGAGGATTCATGGACAAAGAAGACATGGCCGGAGAATGGAGATAAAGAAACCTGTTTCTTTCCAAGACTAGCATTATTCCTTTCACCAGACTTTAAGAATAAGCATCAATGATTAGGTTTGGAGGACGGATTTATAATATAAGTGACTTTTTTCCCAATTGAAAACCTTTTAATTGGGGGAGCTCTATGTTTGGAAAGGCAAGACCCACATAGCAATCCCCCAAGAGCTACATGCAACCTTGTAGAAAGCACCTATAGTTGCAGTAATGCCTTTTTTCCAGACATCAGGGGAAGCTTGAAATAAGTTGGGATAATGGTTCAACAGTAAATAAAATGCATCATGTTTGCCCCTTTTTGATGAAATGATCTCACAAAGCCAACTTTTAATATGGCTGTAATCCAATTAATGTCTTATGTGGTCCAATCATGAAGTAACAAGTCAGACACAGAGAATAGGGTTAAACAAAGACCACTTTATAAACTATTTAAATGAGTATCCCTGAAGATGAACAAAGGAGAGAGGAACAACCTGGTATGTTTTTGGCTAAGGCTAGGTATCAGGTTATGACCTCACCTACCTACCCCTCGGGGCAAAACACATGATCTTGAGGGATATCCAATGATATGGGTTGCTTGCCCTGGCTGACCACTATCTGGAAGGGAAACTTAAGGTATTCCCTCCCAAGGACTTTATAAGAGAAAATAATTTTCTCAAGTTAGCCCCAAAAGTAGATGCCTTCACAAGCATTTGAGTCACAGAAATTAAAGAGGCCATTCCAGAGCTCTATTCTTCACCATACTCTCATATTCCCCCATTGATACCTGCCACAGATGGTCCATATGCCAGGTCTTCCAGATACACTATGGGAGAGCACAAAGAAACAACACCCCCCCCCCCCCAAAAAACACAGAAAAGGGAAGAAATTTCATATCTGGTGCTGAAATGTCCATCTGAAGAGGGGATAATGACGGAGTGGACTGACCTCAAACATTCTGTAGTTTTATCACCTACATATTTTGCATCTTGGTGCTTTTTACCCTAGCCTTGATTCAGGGAAGCCAGCAAACAGCCCACATGCAGCGTCATACACCATGCAGTCCTGTGTGTGAAAAAATATTTAAATTCTTTTATGGAAAAAGCTAAATATTTCTGTATGATGCTCAACAGCTTTATTTCAAATTCGAGTCGCATATTTAGCATTATTGCTTGTAGGTCCACTTGTGAATGGGCATGCCTTTTGTCCTTTGGTTCAGTTGGGCATTGTTGCCACTGAATCAACACTGAATTAGACAATTCATGATCAACACTACATGAATCTAACATAGGATCATGAGCTGTATGGCTCTAGGACTGTATTTGGCTTGGAGTCTCCTGAGTGGTGCAAAAAGGATGAAATCTGACATTGATAATTAAAGCAGAAGCTTGGTGTTATTCTTTCACCCGTTAAATTAGAAGGGAAGAAAAAGAACAACAAATCCATTTCATCCAAATAGAGCAGCACCTTGCTTATTACTACATAGTAAAGCTTTGTTTTCAAGGCCATCACAGCTCTTGACACTCCACAAATCCTGCCTTTCATAAGGCCTGTACACCTCTCAAATGTGTCAGAAACACTGCCGGCTTTTTCTTTGTGGCTTTAATTATGCCCTCGTTTGTCCAGAAGAAAGGGTGTTTCTGCTGTGTGTAATGAAAGAAGAAAATGACTTTGATGCATGATTTGTATCTGTGTCCCCTTCAGTGAAGATTTATATCTGAATATGACACATGAAAGACTGAGCAGGTCACACCTGGATCTCTGGGGAGTGCGACTAATTTTAGGTGTTGCTTGGAATACAGCAGATACTTTATTAAAAAGGAAGGTACTATTTACAGTGTGCCAAAGTCAATCTGGAGTTATGGATAGAAATATCTAGGCTGGCAAGATGAATACCTGCTTTCAGTCCAGGGGTTTCTGTGTTTGTTGCTACATCAGGATCTAGAACAATGATGGCAGGCTAGGAGTCAATCTCCTGCTCTCAGGACCCACTGGGGACTCTCCCTACATTAACTTATAGTGATTTCACAGGGTTTTCTGAGGCAAAGAATACTTGGAGGTGGTTTTGCCAGTACGTTCCTCTGAAACATAGCCTACATAACCTGATATTCATTGGCAGTTTTCAATCCTAGTACTAACCATGGTTAACCATTCCAAGATCATATGCGTGATGGTGCCTTCAAGTTGTTTGTTGATTTATGACAACCTCAAGAATTTCATAGGGTTCCTAAGCAAGGGACAATAAGAGATGGTTTGGCCTTTGTATCCCTCTGAAATAAAGCCTACAGGACCGATATCGTTTAGAGGTTAACACCAGACAGGCATTTCTGACTTATAGCAACCCTAAGGTGAACCTATTGGAAGCTGAGAGTTGTGACTTGCCCAAATTCACTCAGTAGATTTCTAGTCAGATTAGGAATTTGAACCCAGGTCTCCGGAGTTATAGCACAATTATTAGACCACTATATCTTGTAGGCTCTCCAGACAGATACCCTCTATACAAATTGGAGAGGCTATAGCAGTTTGCTGAGAGAGATTAGAGATCTAGAGTCAGGGTACTGGGGGTACAGAAAACTGGGGGTGAATGTCCAACTCTGGAAAACCTCATAAGGTGTCTAGGAGGTTTTTTTCTTTCCAGATGGAGTCAGGTGATTATCTATCTGGCAACCCCTTAGCAGGGCCGTAGCCAGGATTTTGATTCGAGGAGGGCTGAGTTTGATTCGGGAGGGACTGAGTCTGAGTAAGAGAGGGACTACCCTACCAAACCTTTTGTATTGTTATCCCAATAGCCCCATGAATGTGTGATATAATGAGCATGGTGATCAGATTATGATATGAATAAACATAACAGTTTAAATAATGTACCAGTAAGACCTTCTCGCGGACCACCCTGAGAATTGGGGGGGGGGCTGAATCCCCCTAAGCCTCCCCCAGCTACATGCCTGCCCCTTAGGATTGTGATCCAAAACGATCACTTGCTTATCTAGAGATTTATACTAACTAACTAACTAATTTTATTATTTATGAGTCGCCCTCCACAAATGTGCTCCGGGCGACTTACACAGCTTGGCATTTACAGTACTAAAATATTAAAATATTAAAATGTTAAAATGTTAAAATATTGGAATAGACAGATTCCAGGTCACTGATTGTCACTCATGCATATGCTCTTCTAAATAGCCATGTCTTAAGTGCCTCCAGAAATGAAGGCAGGTCGAGAATGGCTCTTTGGTCTGGCGGCAGAGAGTTCCACAGGACAGGGGCCACAATGGAGAAAGATCCATGCTGGACTGAGGAATTAAAATCCAGCAGTGAGAAAAGTGCTGGTTTGTTGTTCCATTTTTCTCACTTCACCCAATATCTAAGCTCAATTTGTGGCCACTAATAATACTCTGCTGCTGATAAAATCAACAAGCAGTAGCTCATTCAAAACTCATGAGAAAAAGGATGAGAATTGTGTGGTTCCTCCAGATGCTGTTGAACTGCAGTTCATGGTAACTTTCACCTTTGACCATGTTGGCTTGGGCTGCTGGGATTTGTAGCTCAAGACCATCTGAAGGGTCACAAAATTCCATCTTTGCATTAGAACCTTCCTATCTACAGTAACTAGTGAGGAATCTTCATGTGATCAGTCAATGTGGTCAAACATTGTACATTCTAAGGCTATTTTGCCTGTAGATTTGGAACGGGCAGTTTGCACCCCACCAGATTATGTTGGATAGCATCAGCTCACTACAGGACATGCAAGCTGGGACTTGCTGGCCAACAACATCTGGAGAACTGCAGGATACCCAATCCTGCCCTAAATGTAGCCCCAAAAGAAACCAGGTCAAGGCAGCCTCAGATTCCACAATAGAGTTCCAGTTCCATAGCCTGAATTCCCTGGATGCGGTGGAGCTTCACGCAAGCAACTAATGAGGGAGCTTACAATGCTCTTCACAGCCTCAAACCCATTTCTAAAAGGCTTTGCAATCCAAAGGCGCTCTTTATTCAGAGTAATAAAAAGTCCAAACTACCTTAAAATTGATAATCTGGAACGGAAATAATCCCCTTGTGTGCAACTTGTTCTCCATTTGCATTCTTATATTCTCCTATTCATCTCATATTCATCCGCTTTAACGAGCTTAATTAACTACGGCTAATCCTACATCAAACACACATACACTTGCCATCCAAGCAGGGAAAAGAAATCTTTTTATGTCATTCCAATGCAGCGCTTCAGTCCTTGTTCCCCAAGTGGCACAAAGTTCAGGGCAGTTTCAGCATCCTTTGGGAGATTTGAAATGCACTGAGGTTGAAAGGCCTTTTTCTGAAAAGCTGTTTCCTTTTACATTTTCAGAGTTGAAAGACCATCCTTTCTTCCTTGCTACTTGTTTATCTATTTATTTTCACATACCCCCTTCTCCTAGAGTTCTCAGAGAGCCTTCCAAGTTGCTGGGGGATGTGGAAAATGTGGCTCTGGGGCTACATGTGAATCTCACCCTCATTAAACTGCTCAAAGTATCCATTTTTAAAAACTAAAAAAAGTTACATTTCTTTTCCTGGAAATTTACAGAAGTAATAATTCACATTTGTAGTTGCCCACCCTGCACTATTCCACCCAAATGTTCTTTTCACACCTGGAAATTCAGGCTAAATGTATATTTTAGATCATTCCAGCTTCTTCATGTTAGTCACATGGGTGCCTCATTTTGATATCAGCAGAGATGTCAGATGGTTGCATGGAGCTCCATGGGAAGTAGGAGAGGTGGCAGTGGTGACATGGCCCTTTCAATGATGATTACAGCAAAGATAATAGTGCTAGTGGCTTGAGCTGAACTGGACCTGATCCAACTGTCCCGAATGGCTGGAAGCAGCTGTATACTTTGGAATGTCAAGCAATCTCTGGAGTATGCCCTGATTTTGCCTAAGGGCCCATCCAGACTAAAGGTGCCCAAATGTCACTGCCGATAAAATAGAATTAATGTAAGACAAAGCAAGAAAACCCTGCTTTGTCCCAAATTAATTTGACACGTAGAAAGACCCAGATCTTTCATAAGATCCAAGTCTTTCCAGGTTTGGGCCCTGTGTGGATTGGGCCCATGGAATGCATCGTACAATCCGGGCCAAATTCACACAGCTGTTTCAGGATTTCCAGCCTAATGGATCCTGAAAAACCCAAGAAAGCACCTGTCTCTCCAAACACTCTTTAATCTAATTTGCATGGGTTAAAGGCCTGTGTGGGCCTAAGTGAGGCAAAGCCTGTTTAAAGCTAGAAACTACATGTGAATCTCACATTTACCCCCTCGGATTAAGAGGGAAAGAGGTTTGACGCTGTTGGCAGGAAACTTTATTCTGGTGCCCTCCTGATGGCGAATTATGGTGCCTTTATGGGTTCATACCAGCAGATCCTCTGGGAGAAGGCCCAGCCTTTTTTTTGCCAAGCTGTCGGAGGAAGACTGAACTGTCCTCACCACATTGTCACAGGAGGCAAACTCTTTGGCGCACCATCAGATTCAGATGGCAAAACATACTGGTGATACTGTGGGGAAAATGATTGCCCACGCTATTGCCATTCATCAACACGCATGGTTGTGTTCTTCAGGCCTCTTAACATCTTTGAAACAAGCAATCAGGGACCTCCCATTTGATGCCTTAGGCACAGATGACAAGCTAACATTGAACCAGGATTTTAAACTCTTGGCGGCCAAATGTGGCATTGAGAACCAGTCACAGGCTCAAAGAACCCGCTGGTATCAGCATACTTGATGCTGGTATGCAAACCAGCAGTACCGCCACTACCCCTACCATCAAACTCTTAGACCCCTTCCAAGTCCAGCAGCAGCAGCAGCAACAGTGCCGCTCTCAGCAACCACAGTGCACCAGATCCCATCATATGTTGTCGAACAACCACTCCAGACACCGTGTTTGATGCTTCCCTGGATGATACCATATTTTCCTTCGGTGCAGATGCCACCTTCACAGTTCCTTCCTACGTCAGACCTTTCGATGCTTTGCTAGCTGGTCTGCTGTTTGGAGACCACCTGGCACACTTCATTGATGAGTGGTGACTCATCACTTCAGATGCATGGGTGCCCAAGGCCAGGTTTCTTGCTCTCCAGCGCGAGATTTGATGCTGCAGGTCTGCTCCGAGATTGACAGCCAAACAGCTGCAAGTCCTCCTTGGCCACATGGCATCGATGGTCATGGAGACCCGGTTTGTCAGGTTGCGGTTTCGATCATTGCAGCAGTGGTTTCTCAATCACTTCAATCCCACCTGAGGGCACAATTCCAAAGTCCTCTCAGTACTGATGTTGGTACAGAAGTCCCTGGAGTGGTGGATGTCTCAATGCAACATCTGCATCAGAATCCTCTTTCATCTCCAACGTCCCTCGATCACTCTGACAACCGATGCCTCAATGTTTGCCTGGGGATGCCACACAGGGGAACTTTCTGTGCAAGACCTCTGGTTGCCACAGGAGAGGCACCATCACATAAATTACCTGGAACTACTGGCTGTATTCAAGGCCCTAAGAGCCTTTTCCCCCTTGGTCACCAACAGGACTGTCCAGATCCTCACGGACAATGTGGTGGCAATGTACTATATCAACAAACAGAAAGCTTCTTGCACTGTCCCTCTCCCTATGGGCTTGGTGCCTCGACCACTCGGTGTAGATCACAGCCATGCATCTTCCAGGCACTCTCAATGCCGAGGCCGATCTCAGCCAAACTCGGTCATCCTCTCACAAGTGGATGTTTCATCCGACAGAGCTGTCGATCCTGTTCGACCACTGGGGTCTTTCCAAGGTCCTTGATAGGGGGCCCATCTTCCACCGGATCCAACCTGCCTGGGAGATGCCCTACTTCTCCACTGGTCGAATGGCTTCCTCTACATGTTTCCACCCTTCCCTCTCATTCTCAGAATCATCAAGAAGATCCAGTTTTCATGGGCCAATTGCATCCTGATAGCCCTGGCATGGCCCAGACAGATTTTGTACCCAGTCCTTCTTCAACTGTCCAGGAGCAACTGCTACATGCTACCCCCTTTGCCAGGCTTACTCACGAGAGAGAATGGTCTCCTTCTTCATCCGGACATACGGTCCCAACACCTGATAGCATGGAGAATTCTGCCGTAGTGTCTCTCAGACCCGCCATCCAGTCCATCCTTAGTGCTGCCCATAAACCGTCCACCACTAGAAGCTACTCTTACTGCCTTGCTCATCTTCAAGGTTTCCTTCGAGCTTGAGGCAACTCAGCTTTCCCACTGTTGGTACTGATGATCTTAAATTTTCTCCTTTCTTTGGCCGAGAAGAATCTTACCTTGTTGTCCATGAAGTCGTATCTTGCAGCAATTTCTTGGCACATCCAACAGCTGGGTGGTGAATTCCTGTTTCACAACCACCTTGTAAGACCTTTCCTGAAAAGATATACCAACCTCCATCCTCCGGTTCACCCATCAACACCGGGATGGAGCCTCGATCTCGTCCTCTCTCGACTGGCTGGTCCACCTTTTGAGCCATTGGCAATGATCGATGTCACGACTTGACACTGCAGATTAATCATTAACACTCCCGGTAATTACTGCCACCAACCTGATCTGTGATCAGGATTTGATTTAATAACCAAGATGTTTAATTAGGCTCCCTTTACACCAAATCACCCAATGTGAGGAAAACTGAAAAGACAGAAAGATGGAGGCATGTGAAAGTTAATAAGAAAGGAATTTATTAACTACCAAACAGGCTAACAAATAGGCACAGATCGTATTGGTTCTTCAGTGAGGCAACAACAGCGTATGGTTACAAAAATGAATAGTTAATTATTAGCGTGATGGTTAACTGGATCTAAACAATGTGCTGGTGCGTAGTGGTTTCTATATAAAGGCTAGTGCTTCTTCTTAGATCTTAAATTCAGTTCCACAGACAGTACTAAGACTTGTTTCCCCAACTCCCCAACTAATAATTAAACTAGAGGGTAGCTGATGTAACTAACTGGAACTTCTATACCATAGACAGTTCCCTGAGTCTTGTTAACAGTAGCTAATAACTAGATTAGCACCACAGTCTCAGAGCCCCACCTGTCTCTCTATCACAAGAGATGACAAGGTGATCTAACTGACTATTTCCAGTCAGTCCTTCTGGCTCTACTGGAATCTCTCCTGGCCCTAAGAGCTGTCAGTGCTAGGTCTTGACCCCCTTAGTCCAGCCTATTCCCTTGTGGTGGTTAGCTATAGATTAGACTGTCAGTCTCTATTGCAGAGGCTCTGATGATACTCCCCCAGAAACCTCGCTCAAGACTCCTCAGGCTCAGATGTTTCTTATCTGCAGCCTGGCACCAGACTGAGAAGGCTCAGATGTGTCTTATCTGAAGCCTCTCACAAGACAAGACTCCCAGAGCTTTGTTTACAGAGGCTCTTACTCTGGAGTTCTGACAAGGGCTCACAGCAACTTCTCACTGTCTCTCTGAGAGTGTGTCTGTGAAACACTCCACTCTCCACGAGAGCTTGTCAAGAACTAAAGCTTTCCTGTCAGGATCTTCCCTCCTAGAGAGCTCAACTCCTCCCCTCTGGCACCCAGCCAATCACAGGGATGAAACTGTATCTGTGCAGAGTGACTCTAAGGCCACACCCCCTTTTCCTGGCTCTGAACTTCTCCTGATGGCTGCTAGCTGAAACTCCCTTACTAAAATGGATGCCAGCAATCTCCAAACAGGGATCCAAAACTTCCAAGCAGGCCTCGGCCCTGCTTAGGACAGGTGAGTCATTACAATCGACCTTTGACTCCTCTCCTGGAAGGTCACTTTTCTTGTTGCTATCACCTCTGCCCATCGACTGTCCGAGCTTACTGCTCTACGAGTTGCTGAACCCTACCTGCTTTTCCACTCTGTTCGGGCAGTCCTTTAAAAGGACGTTACCTTCTTGCTGAAGGTTGTCTCTTGTTTCCATTTGAATGACGACATTGTCCTCCCAGCACTTTTCCAAAATCCAACCTCCTCTGTGGAGAAAAATCTCCATCTCCTTGATGTCTGCCAAGCCCTTTTGTTTTATCGAGAAAGGACTTCTCGATCCTGTAGGACTCTGAAACTGTTTGTGACTTATGCCCCTGACAAATGAGGACTCCCAGTTTCTTCACACCTTTCCAATTGGATTGCTTCAGCGATTGAACTATGCTATGAACTTGCTTGGCACCTGTCTCCTCCATCAGTCCGTGCTCGGTCGACAAAGGCCATGGCGGCCTTCACTGTCTTTTGACGTGATCTACAAGACAGCAATTTGGTCAAATCTACTGATTTTTGTTTGTCATTATAGACTGGACACTAGATCTAGAAAGGATTCAGCTTTTGGCAGGTCTGTTCTTTCCACCTGTCCACCTTAAGTTTTAACTTTTGGTGCTCTATCTTAACAAATGATGTGCTGACACATATCATGTTTTCTACACTGCAAAGTTTATTGAATTCATTGTTTTCTGCTGCAGGTCATGATGAGCCCTGCCATTCCAGCCCCAGCTTTTGCTCAGGCATTTGAATGTTTTTTTCTCTCTCGGGGCTCCCATTCAGCTTATGACCTCACCCTTTTGGGATACTTCCCCTGTGAAAAAATGGTTCACTGATTATTTGTTTGTGCCTGGCTCTTGGGCCACCCATATGCTTGTTCTCTTCTTGGTGTCAGTTTTCTAATGTTTAAGCTTCACCCAATGCTCTGTTTCAAAGCACTGTAATGATTATTATGGGAATACCCCTATGTGCCCTTTGTTTCAGGCACTGGGTTCTGATAAGTTTTTCTCAAATAACCCAGCTATTGGTTGATGAATATTCTACTGAATTATATTTTCCATTATTCCTGTAATTTCACTTCCCAACCTTTTGGCCTGTTATGTGCCTCATTTTGGCTTAAGAGTTTTATGGTTTTTCTCTCTGTGCTCTTGGTCCTCATAAAGGTGTTAATTTTGTCTTTCCTGCCTCTGGGACCTCAGCTTGCTAGTCTCCATATGTGTGGATTCAGAGTCCACAAAGAAAAAGGGTGGGTTACATACTTGTTACCATGTTTCTTCGAGTGGTACTCTAAAAATTCACACAAACCTGCCCAGCCACCCCACATGACAAACCTCCTCCTTTATCGCTGTCTTTGTGGCATAGGAACTGTGGAGCATGCACACGGGGCGTCTTTTATGTCCTACGGAGGGGATTTGTGGGGTTACTGCCAAAACTTTGAACTTTGGAAGTTTTCCGTTGGAGCCTGTGCAGGTGCAGATACTCTACAAGTGTGAATTCACAGAGTATCACTTGAAGAAACATGGTAACAGGTATGTAACCCACCATTCTGACCCCTCACTTACAGTTATTCATGGCCACCTAGAAAATGAGGGGTATTCTCTTTGGCAGTGTTTGGAAATAACACTTGAAAGAAACAGTGAGTGACTTTACACTATACATTCGATGCAGTTTGACATCAGTTTAGCTGCCATTGCTCAATGCTATGGAATCATGGAAGCTGAAGTTTTACAGTGTATTTAGCTGTTTTTTTGTTTGGTTTTTTGTGTGTGCTAAAGTCTGCTTGTGCCTCACCAAACTACAAAGGCCAGGATTCAATTGCATTGAGGCATGGCAGGTAAAGTGGTGTCAAACTGTATTAACTCGTCATTGTAAATGCATCCTATACTATGCCTTAATTAAATAATGATCTCAAAATGAATCATCTTCTGCTTCAATGTGCTGTCCACAAAAGCTGTGCCTTAATACTGCACACAAAATCCTCCATATTCCTTTAGTCTTCCTTTTTCATACAGATCTTTTAGACCTTTCTTTGTCTTGTCACTCATCTGAATTCTTCCCTCTCTCCATGCCCCCCCCCCTTTCTTCTTAATCTGAAATAAAAATTAATGAATGGAATATCACCCTGGTGAATTGTGAGGGGAATATCCAACTAAGGTTCGACCGTTGTTCCATCAATCAGGCAATGCATTAAAAATAAAAGAGCAATGAACACTTTAGACATTTGCCAATTGAATTACGGTCCCTTTCTCCTTTTTCGGTGACCTTCAGGCCTTCACGTGACCATTACAGAACATTTCAGGCCACTTCACCATTTGCCCAAATGCCTTGTTTGAACTGGGGAAGGCTGTACCTTGCTCTCCCACTGGGCCTGATGCTTTGCCTCATGCTCAGTTTTTTTCCCTATGAATAAATTACTCTTCACTTCTTTCCCCCTATTTCCAAAGCAGTCATTAGACCTAAACGCTCCCGGAGAGCTGGGAGTGCGTTACTTTTGTGTTGTCGTCTACCCGAAGGGAATATGCCTTTCTCGTTCATTCCTTCGTCTTTTATCTCCAAGGTTAATTTGTCACTCGCTTGAAATTTGGGAGGAGAGATGTCTGTCCCTTGATATTTCTGCTTTTTACAGAAGATGTCAAAAATATCAGGCAGGCATCTCCAAGAGGAGGCATGCTTGGAAATTCAGGCTGCATGAATACTTTCAATGCACATTCATAACTCTACATTTTATTCCACAATTTAAAAAAACAACATTCTAACAATGCACAGAGGAGGGATCAATTATTGTAGTACTTTATGGATGAAAAGATTTTTGTTTAATGGCCAGAATTATGAAAGCTGACTGGCACAACCTGGGTATCACAACCAGATACAGTGAAGACATCTGCCCTTGTGCTTTGCTACTCTGCTGCTGAATACACATGCCCAGTGTGGAACACATCTCACCATGCTAAAACAGTGGATGCGGCTCTTAATGAGACATGCTGGATTATCACATGGTGTCTACACCCTAGACAACTGGAGAAATTATATTGTTTATCCAGGATTGCACCACTTGACCTCTGCCAGGAAGTAGCAGCCAAGGCAGTGACATCTCTGGCCCATCCCCTGCTCAGATATCAGCCATCATGTCAATGCCTTAAATCAAGAAATAGTTTTCTAAGATCTAAAGAGATACTTGAAGGAACACCTCAGTAAGCAAGAGCCCAGAAGTGGCAGGCTAAAACCCAGAACCTCGAGCCATAGTTGAAACAGAATGAGAGACTCCCACTGGGCACACAGAAGACTGATGACTTGGAAGGTGCTGAGCAGACTGTACTCTGGCACCACAAGACACAGAAATAACCTTAAGAAATGGAACCACAAAGTGGAGTCCACAACATGTGGAGAAGAGCAAACCACAGACCACCTATTACAATGCAGTCTGAGCCCTACTACACATACAATGGAGGACCTTCTTATAGCAGCAGCAGAGGCACTCCAAGTGGACAGCTACTGGTCAAAGGACATTTAGTATAATACCAAGCTTCTAAACTTTTTTTGTGTTTTTAAATATATTACAACTGTATCCTCTGTTTGCTTCTGATAGATAAATAAATAAATAAAGATGAACAATTTCTCCTAGGCTGTATCTGCATGGTAAAACTAGTGCAGCTGGACACCACTTTATCTGCCATGGCTCAATGCTATGGTTCATGGAAGTTCTAGTTTTACATAATTGTACTTTTGGAAACAAGGATCTATATAGATCAGGTGGCCAAGTGAAAAACTTTTAATAGTTGCACAAAAGATAGAACTTCAGCAGGTGGAGCACTAGTTACACTTCTCTCTTAATAAAGGCCTAGGATCAGCATCCTTTTTAAATTTAATTAATTAAAATAAATTGCCTGGCAGCCCTAGCAAACATCCTTGAAATGCAGTTTGCCATGCTAGGACAGCTTGTCTCAATGCAAATCTTCCTACTATAAGTTTTGCTTTCTCTTGCTGCCCTTTTCTATGGTTGAAATTACACATCTCCAACAAGAGAAGCTATATTAGCTTTTCAATTTCCACTTGTTTTGTGGTCTGGGTGTTACAAATAGCCATGTTCCTTGAAGCCCTGGTACCTGTATGTTTGTGTTCATGTCTTCAAGCTGTCTTTCAACTTATGTTGACCACATCATTTTCCTTGTGTTTTCTTAGACAATGAAAACTTAGAGATAGTTTGGCCAAGTCCATTGGCCAAGCCCACAGCACCTGATATTTATTTGTGTTCTCCCATGCAAGCACCAACCAGAGTTAATCCTGCTTAGCTTCCAAAATCAAATGGAATCCAGACGACAATCAAAATGATGTTTTCCAATGTACATGATTCTCAAAATTGTGATTATGAACTCTGATGATTCTCTATCACCCCAACATACCCCACTGCCAAGTATCCCCTTACCCTTTTTACAGCTTGCACAAAAGAGAGACATTTCAACTCAGCAGTATCTTCAACAACAATTTGCAAACTAGCAGCAGAAAATCACAGACATTTGCAGCATCTCAACTTGAATGCTCTTGACAACCCTCCTCTACTTGTAATCTAATTACCTCCACCCTACTTCTCATTTCTGAAGAGCAGATAACTCCTCTCAATGGAACATATTTTTCCAACATGTACTGTTCATTCAGATGATGCTATTTCACAAAAATTATGCTCTGTTGAAACAGCTAATGCACAATTTTGTTTATAAGTTAAGTTGTAACTTGAATGTACTTGTATCTTCTGTCAGACCTAGTGCATGCACACTAGGGGACAGAGATGGTCACTCCTAAAAAAAGATATGCTGTTTTTGAAAGATCAGTCTGAGTTGAAAGCTGTTACAGAGATCATGAGGCATATCACCCAACATGCTCTCATCCTATGACAAGGGAAAAAACTGTTACTATGAGGACTGGTTGTTGTATGATTAATTGTATGATTAATTTTTGTATGATTAATTTTTGAGATGTTTGTAATGCATATTTTAATTGTGTTATATTTTAACTCAGTTGACTGGGCCTGGTCCCCATGTAAACTGCCCTGAGACAATGTGGGGTGCATCTATATTGTAGAATGAATGCAATTTATTGGACTGGGAAACTTGAGTTGTTTGTCCTGTTTTAAACTGATATGATCTGGGTTATCTTTGGGGATATTTTCTCTCCCAAATCTCAAGCCAAAGCCATCCTTGTGACACCCATCACACTAAATAACCCATTATTTATTTGGACTAACCCCATTGTGTCAACAGGAGTAAGAATATTAAGCTTATTATTGATTGCACCTATCTCATGGGCGGATCAATAAATGGACACACTCTTCAGAATAGTACAATGACAATCTATTAAAGTTTCCTACCAATCAGTGGTGACATCCGATGGATCCCTGGACCACTCAGGGAATGGTTCCTAGCCAGATAGTTTTTGAATCAATTAGTAGGCAGCATGGCAGACTTAAATAGTTGCCAAAATACCATAAATATGCTCTGTATTCACAATTGCAGTATGCCAGTGCTTTGGAGAGCTGTCTCCACTGACATCCTCTTTGGCCATTGGGAATAAAGTCTCTGTTTTTGCCTTCAACCCATTTGTGTCTCATCTGACCTTTTGGAATGCTTGACAGACCCCTGCCTCCAAATCCACGGTTTTTGTGGAAGCTAAAATCAAGTTTTACAAGGTCTTTTCTCTTCTCTACCAAAGACTGCTGGAACCTCACCACACTATAAGTCCCAGGATTCCACAGCATAGAGCCATAGCAGATAAAGTGGTGTGAAGCTATATTCAGTCTGCAGTGTAAATGCGAGAGCTGGACCATAAGGAAGGCTGAGTGAAGGAAGATAGATGCTTTTGAACTGTGGTATTGGAGGAAAATTCTGGGACTGCCTTGGACCGCTAACAGACCCAACCAGTCCATATTCCAAGAAATAATGCCCAACTGCTAACTGGAGGGAAGGATATTAGAGGCAAAGATGAAGTACTTTAGCCACATCATGAGAAGACAGGAAATCTTGGAGAAGATAATGATGCTTGGGAAAAAGGAAGGAAAAAGGAAGCAGGGCCAACCAAGGACAAGATGGATGAATGGTATCCTTGCAGTGACTAGCTTGACCATGAAGGATCTGAGAGTGGTGATAGACAACAGGGAGTTCTGGTATGGGTTGGTCCATGAGGTCACGAAGAATCAGGAATGACTGAATGAATGAACTATGACAATTGTAAATTCACCCTGTGATTCATTGAAAATGATGCTCATGTTCAGCACATTGTAGACTCAAGGAAGCCATGGACTCAGAATTTTGAATGACTTGAGAAAGTCATTTGATGACTAAGGCTCTTAGATTTTTCTAATCTCTAAAGCCATCATAAATTCAATTAATACCAAATAACACCAGAAGCTAAAACTCTTTTAAGACTATAGGCAGTCCCTGAGTTACAAATTCTCTCTTGGATTTTCTTTGCGAATGAAGATTCAGGAAGGACTCATCCCATGCTTTCTACAAGCGCGTTGATGACTAAAAAGGCTGATCCGACATAGACAAGTCAGGTTGCAGAAAGCACAGCAGAAAGTCTCCTTGGGTGATGTTGTTTCCAAGTTGCGGTTCTTTCTGCGTTGTCGTTTCTCTTCGAGACTCCTTTGGCGTGTCTTCTCGAAAGAGGCCACAGCATCGTGGATAGTGCATCTTCATGCCTCCCGATGTGAAGCCAAGGCGGATCATTGTTGGTGATCAATCTAACCAAGCCTGAGGTGTTGTTTCAGGGAGTCCGTGTATCTCTTTTTTGGGGTGCCTCACTTGCGCTGCCTTGTAGCAAGTTCACCATAGAGTAGTATCTTTGGGAGGCGGTGGTCCTTCATCCTAGAGACATGCTCTGCCCAGCGCAGCTGTGTTCTCAATAGCATGGCCTCAATGCTGATGATCCCTGCATGCTCAAGGACAGCAACATTTGTCACATAGTCAGTCCAGTGTATATTTAGGATTGTGCGAAGAGAGCACTGATGAAAGCGTTCAAGGAGTCACAGGTGTTGGCGATAGGTGATCCATGTTTCAGACCCATATAGGAGAATAGACAGTATGATAGCTCTGTATATATTAATTTTTGTGCTTTGCCTCAGGTCCAGACTCTTTTGTGAAGCCTTCCGAATGCACTATATGCCTTTGCTAATCTGTGATCTATCTCTTTATCAATCTTGGCATTTGAAGAGATTATGCTTCCCAGGTAGGTGAACTGCTGAACTGACTCAAGCACAGATTTGCCTATGTTGACGTGGGGATGATGGTGTTCTTCCTGTGGTGCGGGCTGGTAGAGAACTTTCATTTTCTTCAGGCTGACTTCCAGTCCAAACAGCTCTGCAGCTGTTGCAAAGCAGGACATTAGGCGCTGCAGAGCTGCTTCTGTATGGGCCAAAAGGGCAGCATCGTCAGCAAAAAAAACCAGCTCACGGACTAGAAAGCCATAGCCCTTTGGAGCATCATGCTGAAAAAGATTGTAAATAGGGTTGGTGCAAGAACACAACCTTGTTTCACTTCATTAGTTATTAGAAAGGGCTCCGAGAGAGCATCGCCATATCTGACTTGACTGTGCTGGCCCTCATGTAACAGGATAATCATTTTGAGGAATTTGCGGGGACATCCTAGTCATTCAAGGATCTGCCACAGACCTTTTCTACTCACAATGTCGAAGGCTTTGGTGAGGTCGACAAATTTACATAGAGTCCTTTGTTCTTCTCCCTACATTTCTCTTGCAATTGTCCAAGAGCAAATACCATTTCTGTGGTGCTTCTATTAGCTCTGAAGCCTCATTGGCTTTCCGGGATAAGTTCTTCTGCAATAACAGGAACTAATCTGTTCAGGAGTATCCTTGCAGGGATTTTTCCAGAAATGAAGAGCAGTGTTATACCTCGATAGTTTGAGCAATTGCGTTACGAATATCTGACTTACAAATGATTCATAGTTAAGAACGGGGATGGGATGACAGGAAATGAGAGACATCTACCTTTTGGAAGGGAAATTCACTCCGGAAAGAGTAATCATGGGGAAAAGATGTCTCAACTGAAGGTTGATTACCAACACTTGTTTCCACAACAAGTCAATTTTTGCAAAATCGAATTATCACAAGGACAGAAATACAGTGAAATCTTTTGAACAGAGGCACAGAAAGCAAAAAAACACCACAGGGGTGTTAACCCTTCCCTATGCAATCTGAAGCTATATATGGCTGGAATTACACATAAAATAATGTACCTGTTCTGACTTACAAACACATTCAAGTTAAGAACAAACCTACAGACGGGAGGCTTAGCACAGCTGGTATATCACCAGCAATTATAAGATCTATCAACTGAAAGGTTGCAAGTTCGAAGCTCTGGGTCAGTGTGAGCTGCTGACTGTCAGTCTAGCTCATTGTTTACCTAAGCAATTCGAAAACAGCTCTAGCTGTAATTAGAGAAATTACATACCGTTAAAAGCAGGGGAGGTGTTTGACGACGCCATAAAGAAAGAAGATCACAAAATGATGGGTGATCAAAATGAAGGAGCTCTTCATCATAGTGGATAGCGCAATAGCACCCCCCTGGACCAGACCCGAGCCCAACCTTCCATGCCACCAAAAACAGCTGGACACGGTCTGTCTGTGTATTGTTTATACAAAGCAGCATTGAATGTTTGCCATGTATGTGTACTGTGATCTGCTCTCTCTTTGGGGTGAGAAGGGCGGAATATAAATAAAGTGTTATTACACACACACACACACACACACACACACACTTACATATAGTCTTACAAATATTACTGGATGTTTCAAGTTCCTTATCTGTTTATCAGGACAAACCCTGCCCTTTGAATTGGACGTGGGAGCCAATGGAGGTGAAAAAGGACCATCATAGTATTTTTTCAGTATTTGCTTCCATGGCTGTAGCCTTAAAAAAACATTGTGCCCCCAGTGATAGTTTACAACCCTATGTTTAATCTGAGTTCTGCATCGATTTTGCTTGTGAGTGAAAGACATGTTGAGGGTGACGGATGGAGGTGAGAAAGAAACACCACTCCAAATATAAATGAGGAGCTGGAATCAATCAAGTGGTGAAAGAAAAGTTGGTGGTCTCAGCAAATTGCAGTGGGCTTCTCCACAGCCTGCAGTGATTTGTGGCAGTTATCTTCATCCAGGCAGAGGTGTTTCTTTGGTAAGCTTGGTTAGTTCTGTAATTGACAAATTCCCAGGCTGAAAACAAACTCTTCTCATTTGTCTTTGCTTGCATTTTATTGATATTTCCTTTCATTCTGCTCATTTACTTTCCCTTGGCACAGCATGGTGCTTGTCTGCTTCATAATAAAATGTTTGCTTATTATAATACCTTAATTTTGCTTCATTTGCTGATTCTTCTGAACGTGCACAGTGCTTAATGGCTTATTTACAGAAAGTATACTCACCTTCTCATCTTACATTTTCTAATCATTTCCCCCTCTCAGGGCCAGGCATGAGAATGCAGCCAGATGGAAGAGGCTTTTGTCTGATTCAAAGAATTTGTAAAAAAAGAGAAAGTTCCCTTTTTAATGCTAGGCTACTATCCTTGCCAACATGGTCAGTTGGATATATGGAACCATGTGCATGGATAAACAGAACCATAAAGTAAAGGTAAAGGTAAAGGTTTTCCCCTGACATTAAGTCCAGTCATTTCTGACTCTGGGGGTTGATTCTCATCTCCATTTCTAAGCCAAAGAGCCGACATTGTTCGCAGACACCCCCAAGGTCCAGTGGCCAGCAAAGCTGCATGGGGTGTCGTTACCTTCCCGTCAGAGTGGTACCTATTGATCTACTCAAATTTACATGTTTTTGAACTGCTACGTTGGCAGGAGCAGGGGCTAACAACAGGAGCTCACCCTGCTCCCCGGATTTGAACCATAACTTTGGTCAGTAAGTTGAGCAGCTCAAAAGTTTAACCCACTGTGCCACCAGGGCTCCAAATGGAACCATAAAGGAGTTTTAATCCAAAATTAATTTTCACCTCATTCAGTTGACTATTTCCAGTGTTATACCTTGAATTCCATATAATTGATTTGAGGCCCCATCTACACTGCCATTATAATTAATATTGAACTGGACTATATGGTGGTGTAGACTGCTCCAGTTCAATCTGCATTATATGGCAGCATAAAAGGGGGCCTGAGATATATAAGTTGGGGAAAACAGTTTCATTCCATTTCCCAGAATCACACTTCCATTATCATCCTGGTTTAATTTTGTGCAGTTTTAACTTATGCAGCTCTTTTTTGCTGTAATTTCTGACCTAAGGAGAAGTATAAAATTTTAAATTGTGAATTTTAATCTGCATTTTATCAGTGGATTTTAACTTGTATTTTAACCCTGTGTATCTTGTTGTAGGAGCCCCCGGTGGTGCAGTGTGTTAAACTGCTGAGCTGCTGAACTTACTGTCCAAAAGGTTGGCAGCTCAAATCTGGGGAACAAGGTGAGCTCTCGCTGTTAGGTCCAGCTTCTGCCAACCTAGCCATTGGAAAACATGCAAATGTGAGTAGATCAATAGGTACCGTGCCAGTTTGGACAGGGATGCCTTCACTCCACTGAGAACTGGGCTGACAGCCACATTAAACATGGCTGCCACCCCAGTTCTGAGTGGAGTGAAGGCATCCACATCCAATCTGGGTTAAACAGTTAAACCAATTTGGATGTGGATGCCTTCCCTCCACTCAGAACTGGGGCGAGAGCCGCACACAGAAGGGAAGGCCAGAGAAGGGAAACACACCGACTCCTTTCCAAAAATGGTGGCTATGGCTTCGAAATGGCAAATTCACTTCTGGGTTGCTTACATTGCTTCAAACCCGCTTCAAAAATGAATTTAATCCGAATTCATTCCGATTTTACGAACATTCTGGCGGACCTACCCAGTCCTAATGGCTTTACTGGAAAGATTCATTTGGAATAGCTTAGCCATTTCCTTCCTATGAGCTGAAAGAATAAGCCAAGTTCAACTTGTACATTTCATGTCTGAGTGGGGATTCAAACCCTGGTCCCCAAGATTGTATAATCATGAAAATCACTATCTACAAACCAATAAAACAGCAATGTACCAGTACAGTCAATTTCCAAAAACCTCATGAGTCAGCAGGTTAGTGGTTTGAATGATGGACTATAACTTTGAAGACCAGAGTCTGATTCCTTGCTCATCACAAATTCTTAGCCCCAGATAATACCATGATAGGTTTTGCTTATGGTCACCACATAACAGAAAATATTTGATGAAACATAAAACCCACCACGAACAATAAGAAACAAAGATGAAATAAGAATGAGGAGGAAAGACAAAGTTCATCTGGTCATCCCAGAAAGGGACTTCCATAGTCTTTGAGCAGCCACTGAAAAGGCCCTTTACCATGACCCCATTAAACAAGTTTGAAAAAGTAGTGAGACAAAGATAAGGGTCTATTCAGAAGGTATTTGACCTCTAATGGAATTTTATAAGGGAGGCACAAGGTGTGTCTTCACTGTAGAATTAATGTAGTTTGACCCCACTTTAACTGCCATGGCTGGATGTTATTAAATCCTGGGAGTTGTAGTTTGGTGAGACATGAGCCCTCTTTGGCAGAGAAGACTAAAGACCTTGTCACACTACAACTGTCAGGATTCCATAGCATTCAGTCATGGAAATTAAAGTGAGGTTAGCTTCATGCATTCTACAGTGTGGATACATCCACAGTACTACAAGTATCCTTGACTCAAGCCATATTGAAGAAATAAATGAAAAATTGTGTTTGCAAACCATTGAATCAATGGAGTTTACAGATGTTGACTCATTCAGCAATTGGGTCAATATGTTTACTTCAATTAGGACCATCCAAATGAATTCCAGTCTATGTTTTATGTATCTATTTGGATCTGCATTTTACCGATAAGAACTATGTGCTAAAATATGACATTCTTCAGAAGCATCTCTGGTCAACCATTGCATCTGTAAGCAAGCATCCCTGCAGTGCAATAAGAGTTCTGCAAGAAAAAGTGATTTTCTCTGTGTAGACAAAAAGTTAACCTGTAAGAACAGAATCACCTCCCACTCTACAGGAAAAAAAGACAAGCAATTTGAAATATAGCAGCCATTAGCAGGGCAGGTTGAAGCTGTCTTTCCTCCAAATGTATCTTCCAATTGATACTTTCAATTGATACTTTGCTTGAAGTTTCAGAGAACTTGGCTCACAAATGCAGCTTTTGCTTCTGTCCTTTCGGAAATTTGGAGACTGTTGGTTTTAAGAAATAAATCAACAGAGTATGATTCAAGCAGGAATGGCTGGAAAGGCAAAACAAACACACAAGCCAGGATGTCTCCAAAGAAAGGCATGATGTTGTCCTGTGTTTCTAAGGCTACACTGGCATTCAGTCTACTGCAGCACTCACAATAGCCTGGGGTGTCTAAACGGTTTATAGCAGGCAACCCAATGGGTTTTTTTCTTGGCAAGATTTCTTTGAAGGATGTTTGTTTTAAGGCTGAGAAAGTGTGAGTTGCTCAAAACTACATAGAGGTTTTTCATGGCAAAATAGGGATTCGAACTTCATTTCTCAGAATCCCAGTCAACTGCAACCATGAAATAACAGGCTAAGCACCTGGATTAAACAAGGGCATATTTGCATTGTGGATCTCAGTACATTTTGCCTGCATAATGTACACATTTTCTACATTAAATGTCCTTTGACCACCCACCTCCTTGGCCTCTCTTGGGCAAAATACCTGACCCAAAAACATTCCAATGCTATAGTTTGCTAACACAGCTGAACACTTCTGAAAGGAAAATCTAGAGCACTCCCTCCCAAGTCACAGGACTTTACAATACAAAGGTTGTCCTCAAGGGTGGACTCTTCCACAACCCTAAAGAGGTCATTCTAGAATGTATTCAGCAAGCTGTTCCCCCCAAACTTTCAGTCGACTTTGCACCATCTAGTGTTCAGTATTACATTTGCAAGTTAAACAAAAACTGGACTACGCTTTTCGACCAGTTTCCCTTTGTCAGCAACCCGATGATTAACTTTGTGAGCTGAAGTGAAAATGAATATCATTCTTCCTATTCTTATTTATTTGCTCAGGAAACTGATTTCCTGTAGTGGGAATCGTAGAATCTTCAAATCATAGAATCAGATACTTTTGAATACATTCTGGACTAAGTTTGTCTACAGCCTTTGGATCTTGAGTGCAGATCTTGAGTGTTTTGTTCCCATTCCCAATGCACTCTCACACTAAAATTTAAAAAAGGAAAGGAAAGGAAAGGAAAGGAAAGGAAGGAGGGAGAGAGAGAGAGAGAGAGAGAGAGAGAGAGAGAGAGAGAGAGAGAGAGCGCAAACAAAAATAACCTTGTTTAACAACCTGGAGACATAAGCTACAGTCTAGAGGGCCAATGTTAGTATTGCTTCTAAACATTCCTGCTCTTATTGGTTCATGCTCATTGTATGCTTTTATTGATAGAGAAAGGAAGAGGCAGTTAATTAGATTTTCTGCTTTTGTGTGTTTTTAAGAAGAAGAGAACAAAGCACCTCCCATGCATCCATGGTGGAGTAACATAATAAGAGAACTTTAGTCTACCAACGTTTTCCATTTCTTTTCATCCCATCTGTTGAGTACAGTTGCATCAAAATGTAAAAAGCATATCTGAAATGTTCTACTGGGAAAACAAATGACAGTTGGGATCCCACATGGACCACACATGAAGAAATATTGCTTGGGATAATTGTTGTATAGTTGGTTCCTAAACCAATTTGTTTGCAGAGATTTCTTCTAAGACTTCCAGTCATATTCATGGACTGGTCAATATTACTGACATGGTCAAGACAGTATTTCTTTGCCTTCTCTTTGCAGTCTGCAGTTTGGCTCACTTCATTGCGGTTTTTAGGGCTATTTATTTTGTTTTGTTTTTGCAAAAAAATTCTGAGAATGTAGCAGTTTGCCAGATTACAATGGCATTTATGAGATTATAATGAGATTAATAATTCTGGTAGTTTGACTACACAGATCCAAGAAAATCTATGTCTTGGCCTAGCTATGCCAGATTATATGGGGAAATTACTTATTTGGAAGAATGAATGAAAGATTTCTCTATGTACTGTAGAGCCTCAATGCTTTTGTACATGTATCATAGGAAATGTATGACATAGTCACTGTTTGCATAGTGAAAATAAATGTAGAAGTTGTATTTTATATCCCATTGGGAACATATCCTACCTTTACTTCCCACTGTGATTATAATACAACTCACTTTAATAATATTTGTGAGGAGCTTTGATACTGATGGATGAAAAGCACTCAGAAAGTGCAAAGCCTCAAGCTGAATGTAACATGCAAATTCCCCCCGAGATGTCGACTTGGATTTATCATGTATTTGACACAAATCAAAGTTAAAGAGAAAATGCTAAACAAGGGATGCTTGCCTGGTAAATAGAGAAATGGAAATGAATCTACTGAGCAGAGACAACAGAGTTACTAATAGCAACATACAGGCCAAGATCTTATTGGGGTTGCATGGGGAATGTTTCAACGTGTAGAGTTAAGCATTAATGGAACTGCACAACCTTTGTATTGAATGTCAATGCTGTGCCAACTACGCTAAGAAAGCAAATGGGCAACTCAAAGCACATTCAATGTGAATTCCGGTGTAATATGCATCCATGTACAATATTCATCTATGTACAATATTCATCCTTGTACAATGTGCATTGGCATACAAAAGGCTCGGTACATGCAATTCTGCTTTCACAACCTTGAACTGAATATGGACATGCCACATCAGGCAAAAATGTCAGACAGTTACCATCAAGATACTCAAGTTTAAAGCAGACCTAGCCCTCTGTGGAGAATTTAAACATTAAACAATTTGGCACAAGTAACATCCCAGCAGGTTTCTGATGGTTGCATTTTTATTTAGTGCACTAAAGCACAATTGCCATTAAACTCTGTGAATGTGAAGTTATACTAAGCCTCCCTGGTATGGGACTTTGACTGCCATCTCCATAATCTGTTGTGTGGTCAATATCTGGATCTTGTATCAGGCAGAGGTGAATTGTAGATTAGCCCACAGATGGAGAAGGACTATTGAAACCCTATGTATGCTATTTACTAGGCTTGTTTGATCCACAAAATGGTTCAAAACTCATCATGGATGTAGGGGGAGCTGGTGGTTCAGATCTAAAGTCAATTCCGATTTTCACAGAAAAAAAGTTCAAAACTTTTTAAAACTTCAGAGACTTCCGAATTCTTTGTTAATGGTTTCACAGTGTTATTTCCTGTTTCATTGGGTGGTCTTTACTTTGAAAGTAGTTGTTTTACTCCAGAAGGTGGGGGGAAGTAAAGGGAAGAAATCCATCCACTCTGATTAAAACCGCTTCTCTTGCTTAAGACTGATGTGGGAGGGAAAGGAATCCATTCACACTGGTTTAAATTGACGCGGATCCATCCCATCCACACTAGTTTAAGCTGATGTGGGAGAGAAAGGAAAGGAAGGGAATCCATCCACACTGGTTTAAACTGACGCAGGAGGGAAAGAAAATAAAAGGAATCCATCCACACTTATTTAAACTGACGCGGATCCATCCCATCCACACTGGTTTAAACTGATGTGGATCCATCCCATCCACACTGGTTTAAACTGACGTGGATCCATCCCATCTACACTGGTTAAAACTGATGCGGGAGGGAAAGAAAAGAAATCCATCCACACTGGTTTAAATTGATGCAGATCCATCCCATCCACACTGGTTAAAACCACTTCTCTCGCTTAAGACTGACTCGGAGGGGGGAGGGAAAGGAAAGTAATCCATCCACACTGGTTTAAACTGACGTGGGAGGGAAAAGAATCTATCCACATTGGTTAAAACTGATGTGGATCCATCCCATCCACACTGGTTAAAACCGCTTCTCTTGCTGATGCGGGAAGGAAAGGAAAGAAAGGGAATCCATCCACACTGGTTTAGAATACTTCTCTGGCTTGAACCGAGGCCAGGGAACAGAAGTGGGGGGAAAGCTGAATCATTTCTGGATTCACTTACAGATTCATAAGAGAAATGGTGGAAAAAACTTTGGAAGGGCTTTTCCTTAAAAGCTCCGAAATTGCTACAAAAAGGAAATCTTTATGAATTTATTCCGAATTACGAAGATTCTGAACGAACCTAACCATGCCTACTCTTTACCTCTGTATGTGACTCTGTTTTGCTTCTTCATACTTGAGGATGACTCCATGATGGTTCCTCCATGGAATTTATTTGTCAGTGTAGCACAGCCGAAAGATTAAGTATAGGATCCGTGGAACGAATCCCCAGTGCTTGACCACGTCTCTTCTGAGCAGACGTGTAGCGAAGTGGGTCCACGGAGCTAAGTTGGCTAGTGGCCACCAAGTCTTGCCTTGCATTTACCTGGCCTTGTTCCTGAATCCGCATTGCTGCGCGGAGCCCTGCTTAATAGGCATGAGAAAAATGAAACGGAAATTAAAAGAAATCGTAAGTGATTCGTATGTAATGGGCCTTTCAAGTTTATACGGATCGCAAGGCCAATCCCGGAAGTGGACTTTCTTTTTCGCACCCCTGGGCCCAAAATTTCGTTAGATTATTAAATATTTCGTTAGATTATTAAACAGGAAAATTTCCCCCTCCAAAATAGCTTTGCAGACATAACTCACAGTGAAATCGGGGCCTTTCCATGCTTGAAGCCTAATTAGAGTGGAAGGCCTCCTCCAGGAAGTGAAAAGGGCCGGAAACCATAGAGAGCCTGAAATCGGGATCAGGAGCACAAGACTGCAGAACCAGTCGTGCAGACATTAAGGACTGATGATAATTACTTTGATTGAATTGTTGACACTTAACCACTACCTTAGGAGTCTGGATGAAATGTGAGTTGAAGGTGAAATGTTTGGAAAAGCCAGTCTAGGCCTTAGCTGAGAGACACCTTTTCACATTTAACCAAGAACAATGCTTCCTTTTCTTACTAGTACAGCAAACTGCCAAGATTTCCCCTATTGTGCCAGGGATCATCAGTGAATTTGTGCTCATTGGACACAATTACCTCCTTCTTTCCTGGTAACGTTACAAGTACTGATAGTCAATTGGTCATGAATTGACACATGCTCCAGTCATTGTTCTGAGAAGCACTGGCCTTGAAGTGCTCACAGGGAACTGTACAAAGTCCTGATTGCTGTTCTTTGGAAACATGGTGATGAAGTCTGTAGAAACTTGAAAAAAAGGAGACAGCTTTTGCCATCAGAAAAGTTCTTCCTAATGCTTAGGTGGGATCTCTTTTCCTGCAGTTTGAATCCATAGCTCCATGACCTGGTCTCTGGAGCAGAAAAAAACTAGCTTATAAGTATAAACTTGTCTATACAGCTGCATCTCCTTTAACTGGACATTGGTCTGATAGAGTTAACTTCATATAGGTAATGATATGAATGTTGCTCAAAATGTAAGAGAGAGGGCAGAGCTGTGCAGCTTTTTTCTTTAATATTCCTTATTAAGGATGACTGTAAAATGTAGTGACCTTTAAATGGGATGTGAAAATTGAGCGTAATTGAGTGGCATGTCTGCTAATTATGTAAAGGGATTAAGAAGTGAAGAGGGAAAAGGCAATGTTGACCTGACCTACACTTCAAAGGGCACACTGCCAATTTCCAAAGCATTGTTTGCTTTGTGACCCTTGCCTGAGGATGTCTAAGTTCACCTTCAGATATATGGACAAATAAGAAGGATGGGAAATGGAGGTCAGGGTCAAGTAAAAATAATTGCCTCAATGAGGCAAAGAAGTGGACAGTGGTTTTATGCAAAAACCTAGAGCGTGGGAGAAAGCAGAAAACAGAATGTTGAAAGGGAATCAATTTCATTCTTCCAATAATGGTTGCCTAGTATCCTGTTGGCATCTTATACTGTACATGCAAAACAACCACAATAATTGTGGTTGGACAATTTTGTTTGATATTTGTGTTTGGTTCATGGTTTCTGAAGCAGAGCTCTGCATATAGTTTAAGGAGTTCGGAGAGCGAATGCGACTCACCATTGCAGACACTACAGACGGTCCCCCCATCATGGACGGCTACTCCTCTTCAGCGAGCCCAGGCTGTGAAGGGGAGGAAGGGGAAGGGGATGGAGAGGACGTTCCCACCTGGACCCCCAGCCCCAGGAGCTCCCCAGATCTTCTCTGGGACTACTCCTAGGATGTCCAGATGGAGGGCCAGATGGAGGACCGACCGGTTACACCGATAGACGACCTACCTCGGAGCGATGAACTGGCGGATGGGCTGGCGGACGGGTTGGAAGGAACAGCGGAAGGACAGGCTCCTTCCCCACTAGGCTGCTTCTTTGGGGCGGACTGCCCGATTGCTCAGGCGGGCCTGGACCCCGGGTCCTGCCCATGGTCGTCCTGCCAGAAGTCAGCAAGGCCCTGCCCCATCCAACAGCTGGGGATAGGAGGAGAGGACTCCTTCAATATCGACCGGGTGCTGGAGCGCCGAACACACCTCTGGCCGAGGCGCGCCTCCCTGTCGCTCTCCACCAGAAAAGAGCTGAGAGCGAGAGGTAAGATGGCGCGCGACCTTGGGGACGCGCAAGGAGGCCATGCATTCCCCCCCCCCACCAACGATGGATGGAGAGGAGCCGAGGCGCAGGCGCACACGCCATCAGCGCCGGTGCCGGAAGAGAAGATCTTCAGCGACCGCCCCCGGCTGACGTCCCAGATGATGTGCTGAGCGACGCCACGGAAGTGATGCAGGTCGAGCACTCAGCCCCCACCCTTCGGAAGGAGGCGGGACGAAGAGGAGACGCTGCCGGAAGCGCCGCCGCCGCCGTGTACGTCATAGAGGCGGACCACTCCTGGCTCCCTTTGGCGCGCTCCGCACTGACGCGCCCCCCTTCTCTCCCCTTGTTGGAGGAAGAGGGCTGCCAAGAGAGAGAAGACCAACAGTGCCATCTATGCGCTGGAGGACCCCCGCCGTTATCATCAACACTGGCGCCAAATCCCGAGCTCCGGTCAGACCGGTTGAGGATCCAGCCTTCGGCCCTTGGTCTCCTGGAGCCATGGAAGGAAGCAGCTACCGCTGTCCCTAAGACTCTAAGCTGCAACCCCCAGACCAAGGGGCCAGGAACCTCCCTCACACCGGGGATGTGCTCTACTGAGGTGAGGCCGGCCCCCAGGCAAAGACTATCATTAGGACTACCATCAGGGCAGAAGAGAGGAGCTGCTAATGTCACTGACTCCCCCCCAATGGCTCCCATCAAGTCAGAGGGTGGGAGATACAGATCCAGGACCTTTTGGGGGGCGGGATTTAACAACTGGAGCCGTAGGGACTCTACCGACTCCACCCCCCGCCCCCTCAACCTTTAAACCAACCTGGTCAAGGTCCTGATGAACAACTCCGGCATCCCCCCCCCCCTTTTCAGAGGGCGGGCAGGAGACCGGACACTTAGTTCAGCCATCGGAGGAAGATGTGCAGGGGCGGGTAATACGTGTGATCTCGGGTAGGGGTAATAGGGACGGTAGCCGTAGGCCTTATGAGAGAGGGCGGAGGAGCCGAAGAAAGGCTCGTCCTCCCTCTGACCTACGGGCTATCCCAATGCACGCAGATGGGGAGCCCCCATTTACCTCTCCTCCAACTCTGATACTGGCTAACACTAGGTCTGTGCGCAATAAGTCAGGGATCATCAGGGACCTTCTTTTAGAAAGGAAGGTCGACCTAGCCTGTTTTATGGAAACATGGCTTCAAGAGGGTGATGAAGTCATCTTGCATGAGCTGACATCTCCTGGGTTCGTGGCCAGTTATCAGATGAGGACAGAGAGGCGGGGGGGGGTGGCCATTCTCAGTCGAGACAACTTCAATTCCAGGACGATTCCGACAGCGAACATCCCCGGGATGGAGTGTGCGGGCCTGGTGTGGGACCTTGGTGAGAGTGTAGCCTTCCTGTTGGTGTACCGTGCATCCAACGCACCGGCGGGGAGTCTACCTAAGCTGCTGGAGGTGGTTGCGGAGTGGGCATTGAGGTTCCCTAGACTTATTGTCCTGGGGGACTTCAATGTCCATGCCGACACCACCTCCCCGTCAACAGCAGCCGTGGACCTAGTGTCTACCATGGAGGCACTAGGACTCTCACTTTGTAAGACCGGCCCCACGCACCAGGCTGGACACACCTTAGATCTGATCTTCGCGGCCGGAATTCAGGTGATCCCAACTTCCACTATGGAGGTTCCATGGTGGAAGTCCGATTGGAACTGGTTTCCCCTCCCGGTAAGGGTGCCGAACCCATTTTGGTTCGCCCGAAGAGACTTATGGAACCTACTAGGTTCCTGAATGCTCTAAGGGATTGGGAAGTCCCCAGCGACTTGTTTGACAGACAAGTGGAATACTGGAATGCCAGTCTTTCTACTGCCTTAGACGAGATCGCCCCCAGGCGTTCTCTCATCCCCCGTAGAAACCGCTCGCCGTGGTACACCGAGGAGTTGCGGGTGATGAAATGGAGGAAGAGACAGCTAGAGGACGTGTGGCGGAGCCTCCGTGACGGAGCATCGAAATCTGCTTATAAACAATTTAAAGAGGTTTATGAGCAAGCTATCAAGGAAGCGAAAAAAGTCTACTACTCTTCCTTGATAGAGTCAGCTAGTTCACACCCAGCACAACTTCTTAAGATAATTCGGTCCTTGACAACAATCCCAACTGTCCCAAATGATAGGGGTTTGGCTCCAACAGTTGAGGTTTTCCAGAACTACTTTGCCGACAAGATTTCGACACTCTGCCGGGACATTCCAGCCACTCTTGATACAGTTAGCGAACTCGAGACCCCGCCGCCACTCAGCGGACCCACCTTCACCCGCTTCCAACTGCTGGACGCAGCAGCTGTCGATAAGCTACTTGCTGCAGCTAGACCAACTACCTGCTCCCTCGACCCGTGCCCCTCCTGGCTTATTAGATCTTGCCGGGAGGGGCTACGAGGCCCCCTGGGAAAGATCATAAATAGCTCCCTTGAGCAAGGAGTCTTCCCAGGGGGATTGAAAGAGGCTATGGTAAGACCGCTGCTGAAGAAGCCGAATTTAGACCCTTCGGCTACCTCCAATTACAGGCCTGTTTCCAACTTGCCTTTCCTAGGCAAGGTAATTGAGAGGGCAGCAGCGGATCAGCTGCAGCGGTTCTTAGACGACACAGCTAGACTTGATCCCTTCCAGTCCGGCTTCCGTATTGGGCATGGGACGGAGACCGTGCTTGTCGCCATTACAGACCAACTTCACCGCCAGTTGGACCGGGGTGGAGCAGCCCTGCTTGTCTTGTTAGATCTGACAGCAGCGTTTGATACTGTAGACCACGCACTGTTGACCCACCGTTTAGCCGGTTCTGGGGTTGGGGGGACTGCCCTTAAATGGGTGGCCTCCTTCCTCCAGGACCGGGGACAATGTGTGGA
This sequence comes from Anolis apletophallus, assembly GCA_030556195.1. Taxonomy (NCBI): domain Eukaryota; kingdom Metazoa; phylum Chordata; class Lepidosauria; order Squamata; family Anolidae; genus Anolis; species Anolis apletophallus. The sequence continues at coordinate 105,103,592 of JARBWK010000012.1, read as the reverse complement.
GGGGGCGGGGAGGTCTCTGGGAGACTCCCACTTAACTGTGGGGTCCCCCAGAGGGCCATCCTCTCCCCCTTATTATTCAACATCTATATGCGCCCCCTGGCCCAGCTGGCTCACAACTTTGGTCTGGAGTGTTATCAGTACGCTGATGACACCCAACTTCTGCTGAGAATGGACGGCAGGCCGGACACCATACCCAATTGTTTCCATCTATGCCTTGAAGCCATGACTGGTTGGCTGCGTGCCAACCGGCTGAAGGTGAATCCGTCGAAGACGGAGATCTTGTGGCCCGGTCGACCTGGGCTGGGTGGGTGCCGGTTGCCTACCCTGGATGGCGAGCAGCTCAGCCCGTCACCCTTGGTTAAGAGCTTGGGTGTTCAGTTGGACTCCTCGCTGACCATGGAGGCTCAGGTCTCCGTGGTCAGCAGGACGTCATTCTTTCACCTACGACAGGCTAGGCGACTGGCACCCTACCTGTCCGGGAACGACCTGGCCACGGTAATCCAAGCGACGGTCATCTCGAGGCTAGACTACTGTAACGCCCTCTACGTTGGCCTTCCCTTGTCGACAATCCGGAAACTCAAGCTAGTGCAGAATGCCGCTGCTCGCTTGCTGGCGGGATCGCCAGTGAGGGAGCACATCACGCCCATCCTCCGGCAACTGCACTGGCTTCCTATCGAGTACCGAATTGCCTTCAAGGTGTTGGTATTGACCTTTAAGGCTCTACACGGCCTAGGGCCTGCGTACCTGAGGGACCGCCTTACCCCGTATTCTCCCCCGACATCACTGCGTTGAGATGAACAGAATCTGTTATTGGTACCATCAATCCGCTCCTGCCATCTGTCCGCAACCAGACAAAGAGCCTTTTCTGTGGCAGCTCCGGTGCTATGGAACTCCCTCCCGGACAGCACCCGAGCCATCTCGGAGCTTGCCCCCTTCCGAAGGGCTTGTAAGACCGCCCTCTTTGGACTAGCCTTTAAATAGGCACATTGGTTTAAGAAATGTGCCTGTATGTCATCCTACACCTTGTGATGTGATGTAATGTGTTTTAATGTGTTTTTATGCTTTTATTGTAGGGCTGCATGTCTGTGACATGCTGCCCATTTATATTGTTGTCATCCGCCCCGAGCCTGCAGGAAGGAGCGGAATACAAAATTGAACAATAAATAAATAAATAAATAAATAAATAAATAAATAAATAAATAAATAAATAGGCAGTGCATGCTTGGTGGTGTATTTGGTTGCATATTTGGGGCTGGATTGAGTTGTACAAAATTATCTTTCAACATAAGGGTTGCATATCATATTAAATGTGTACTTCTTCATGTAAAGATTTGTGCAACATCTGTGATTTAGTAAGTTGTTCCATCTTATTTAGCTATTTTGAATTTCAATCTTGATGTATGAATTTTATAAAAATCATGGCTGTATCTGATTCAGCATTTCTGAAATTAAAAAATAGGCTAACATCTTGTAACTTGTGGATTCATGTTTAGGATTATTATAAGAACTGAATCTAACTTATACCTTTTTCAGCCTTGCAACCATAGCTTTATCTCTTCCCTGGACGACCAGCCAAGAGAGTGTGTGATCCTCCTTTCTTCTCCTAGCAGTTTAGCCACATCTGTGCTACCCATCGGCTAAAACTGATCCAATGTGATCTTACTCACTGGCAAATTGGCATTGCGTAAATCCCTATTCCACAATGCTATGAACAACCAATTGATGGTCTGCCTCCTTTTCATTATTATCCAATCCAAACTGTACATACATAGAGTCATAGAATCACAGAGTTGGAAGAGATGGCATGGGCCATCCAGTCCAACCCCCTGCCAAGAAGCAGGAAAATTGAATTCAAAGCACCCTGACAGATGGCCATCAAGCCTCTGTTTAAAAGCTTCCAAAGAAGAAGCCTCCACCATGCTCCGGGGCATGAAGTTCTTCCTAAAGTTCAGATGGAATCTCCTTTCTTGTAGTTTGAAGCCATTACTCCGCATCCTAGTCTCCAAGGCAGCAGAAAACAAGCTTGCTCCCTCCTCCCTATGACTTCCTCTCACATACTTATTCATGGCTATCATGTCTCCTCTCAGCCTTCTCTTCTTCAGGCTAAACATGCCCAGCTCTTTAACCCACTCCTCATGGGGCTTGTTCTCCAGACCCTTGATCATTTGAGTCACCCTCCTCTGGACACTTTCCAGCTTGTCAATATTTCTCTTCAATTGTGGTACCCAAAATTGGACACAATATTCCAGGTGTAGTCTAACCAAGGTAGAATAGAGGGGTAAGCATTGTTTCAATTTTTGCATGTTATTTTGGCACATTGTTTATGAAATCTTTTGTATTACATATTTTAAGTGCACACATTTTATTATTTATTTATTTAGGATACTTCTACCCCACCTTTCTCAAACATGAAGGAGACACAGTGTGACTCCAGATGTAGTGTGACCAGAGCAGAATAGAGGGGTAGCAGGACTTCCCTGGATCTAGACACTAGACTCCTATTTATGCAGGTCAAAAGCCCATTGGCTTTTTAGCTGCTGCATGACATTGTTGGCTAGAGTTTAACTTGTTGCTCCATGAGGACTCCAAACCTTTTTCACACCTACTGCTCTTGAGCCACACCCCACACCCCATTCTGTATCTTTGCATTTAATTTTTTCTGCCTAAGTGGAGCATCTTGCATTTGTCACTGTTGAACTTCATTTTGTTAGTTTTGGCCCATCTCTCTAATCTGTGGAGATCGTTTTGAATTCTGATCCTGTCCTCTGGAGTATTGGCTATCCCTCCCAATTTGGTGTCGTCTGCAAACCTGATGATCATGCCTTCTAACCCTTCATCTAAGTCATTAATAAAGATGTTGAACAGGACCGGGCCCAGGACAGAACCTTGCAGCACTCCACTTGTCACTTCTTTCCAGGATACTGGACTGATAGAACTCAGTAGTAAGTAAAGTCAGAGCAATGTAATTTTACTAAAAATAAAGTGAAGCTTGATGGCCAACTAGACAGTCCCAGGTTAGGATCATAAGTAGTGCTCTTATCACTAGCTGGCCACATATACCTGCCACTCTGACTGTCAACTGGATTTATTATATTAAATATACTCTGGACAGTGTGGTGCTATGCCCATCATCTTCTGTAAAGAGCTTGGTTGTTCACTTGGACTCCCAATTGACCATGGAGACCCAGGTCTCCATGGCCAGCAAAACAGCTTTTTTCCATCTTAGACAGGCAAGGCGGCTGGCCCCCTATCTATCCCAGAACGACCTGGCCACGGTGATCCAAGCCACGGTCATCTCGAGACTTGACTACTGTAATGCACTCTACGTTGGCCTTCCTCTGTCGGTGACCCGGAAGCTCGAGCTGGTGCAGAACACTGCCGCCCAACTCCTGTCTGGTACCCCAGCAGGTTGCCATATTACACCTACCTTGCAAGATCTGCACTGGCTCCCAATCGAGCACCGGATCACCTTCAAAGTGTTGGTACTTACCTTTAAGGCCTTGCACGGCCTGGGGCCAGTGTATCTGAGGGACCGTCTTTCCCCATACTGCCCTATGAGATCACTCCGGTCTGAAAACACCAACCTACTGGTTATCCCATCAGTGAAGTCATTTAGGCTAACAGCAACTCGCAGGAGGGCGTTCTCCGTGATTGCTCCCACGCTGTGGAATGCCCTCCCGGCGGAGACCCGTGTTCTCCAAGACCTCTTGCCCTTCAGGCGGGCATGCAAGATGTTTCTTTTTCAGCAGGCCTTTGGCCTATAGGCGCCGCTAGTGCATAGCCCGCCAATACTGTTATATATTGCATTATGTTGTACTCTACATTCTGCACATCATGCTGTATTTAATCTTGAGGTTTTATACTATGTGTTTTGTTTAATGTGTTTTAATGTGTTTTTATTGTTCCTTGCTTGTTTTGAGCCGCCCCGAGCCTCCCGGGAGTGGCGGCCTAGAAGCCTGATAAATAAATAAATAAATAAATTATATAATGACTGAGCTCTTTATATAAGCATTCAATCAATTAAAATCCTCATAATGTAGCAATGGGATTCTAACATATGACAAGACTATACAATACGCACAACATGATACAAACACAATTCTTCATTCATTTCATTTTAGCAAGTGCTATCCCTTAGACTTCTGCCTCAGTTTCTCTTACGTCACTTTGTGTAACTTGCTTCCAGCCTTCACACAGTCAGGGATGAATATGAAGTTATGTTAGGACATTCAGACAACATCTGGATACTGAATGGACCCCAAATAGCACCATGTTTTGGCTGCTGGTCAAGTCAGCTGCTATGGGCTTCCAGTGACCAGAAAGCCTTTTTAAAGGCAGCTGGTGCTTGGTAGGAGCAAGATGCCTTATCCATGAGGCATATTCTTATTGCTCTTCTCACCATATAAGAGGCCTTTCCATTCAGATATGTGAGAGAACGGGGCAATTTTATTGCTCACCCCTCTCCTAAATTGTTATGAAACAGTCTCTAACCAGCAACAATAAGCGAAACAGTGAGCAGATCTGTCTTTTCTTATCAACAGCTATCACCAAGCATGGTGCGTTTGTTTTCCTGTGTCTCCAAGTTGCAAAAGTCATATTTCAGACATGAGCTTCTTTTATCTTTAAGCTTTCAAGTAGATATATTTGATTTATTAAAAAATCATTTGGAAAATATTTTTGTTGGCTCATGCTTCAGTAGCTCTACATATTATTTGTTCAGCAGGAACAAATAGTTCTCTTAGCCTGAGATTCAATAACTCTCCATGCAGGACACATAAATATAGGCAGAGGCCCACATTCATCTATGGAAGTGAGGTTTGATTGCCTCCTTAAAGACATTAGAAGAGCCCTGCTAGATGGTTGCAATGATCCAGCAAGCACAGCATCTTGGCCTGAATGCGATTTTTTCTCCCATTTCCATTAGAATAAGACTCAGTGATAGCAGTGAGTTTCCTTGTGTATTTCATCAACATTCAATAATGGATTCAATAGGATTCACTAATAGAAGCCAGCATAATATGGCAATTTGAGTCTTCCACTTGAGCAATGGCAAACATGGTTCAAATCTCTTTTCTACCACAGAAATCCACTGTTCAAACTTGGAAAAGCCACAGTATCAAAGGCAAATGCTCTTTCAACAAAACTTGGCAAGAAAACCCTCACTTTGATGTCATCACAAGTTGGAAATGACTAGAAGACACACAAAAACAAATAGGATTGAAACCCTTCTTTCCAACACTGACCAGTCAAATGCTGTCAAATATTGATATAAATCCTGCTAATCATGTGGAAGACAAGACACATATGCATTCATGCACACGTTCATTCATGCATCATGCCCATTCAAGCAAAAGAGAAGAAGTGAGATTACGTGAAGATTACAATAGGGCTGAATGCATTGCTCCTGTTCCCCTTGTGTTTTCTGGCATTAGGACTCCTGTATGGGCATTTCATCTTCATTGTTTTGTTGTGGAGTGCTTTTAAGTAATTTCTGACACCAAGGTAAACTTATGACAGGGTTTTATGTGTCTGAGAGTATGTGACTAGCCCAGGTTCACCAAGTGGTTTTTTTTAAAATGGCCAAGCAGGGTTTCTAAATGTTCATGAATGTATTCCAAAACTCAAGCCACTTTGCCATATGAGTTCTGGGATATTAATCAATATTACATAACACCACAGATGGAGCTCCAAGTGGTGCAACCCTTGTGCTGGCAGAATTGCTGACCGAATGGTTGGCAGTTCGAATCCAGGGAGTGGGATGAGCTCCTGTCTGTCAGCTCCAGCTTCTTATGCGGGGACATGAGAGAGGCCCCCCACAGGATTGTAAAACATCCAGGCATCCCCTGGACAATGTCCTTGCAGACAGCCAATTCTCTCACACCATAAGCAATTTGCAGTTTCTCAAATTGCTCCTAACACACCACAGATAGCAAGCTAAGTGTTTTTCCCCAGTCTACCAAAGCCAGTGATCATACAGCCAACAGTGTATATGTTTTTAAAAAATTCAACCTGTGCTTATATTAGTTTTCCCTCCCTCTCACTTTTGTCAGCTTGACTGCTCTTTACAAGTCAATAGCTGGCCAACATAACTGAGGTTCTACCTGTGCACTTGTTTTTCCTTGTTGGACTCAGCCTGTTACAGCCCTCTCTAAACAAAAAGTCATATTTCCCCTTTTTGTAAGCATTATCTAGGCAACCTGAATAATATATTTCGTTTATCTCTGTGAAGTGGTTATTCATCTTCTGCAGTTCTTTGAGAAACATCCCCTGCCTCTTGAAATAGCAAAGACTGAATTAAATGCTGTGCAGGTATGAATCTGCCCATTGGACCAATTGGGATTGCTCTTGGAAATATGAATTCAGGAGTGCTTTAGCAGTCAAACTTGCCCTCTTCCCTCACATGCATATAGTGCTCATATCAGAGCAATTAATGAATGCAAAACCATATTCTGAGAGGCCACTATAGTTGTAAAGGGCACACTTTGAAATGGTGCATAGAGGCAATGTGAATATGATATTGGATTCAATCAGTGTCACCAAAGGAATCTGCCTTGATGGTTCCTGACAGAGGCTGGTTCTATATTAGTGCAGTGGGACATCACTTTGATCACCATGTTTTAATGCCATGGAAGCATGGGAGTTGTAGTTTGGTGAGGCGCCACCCTCTTTGCCAAGAAAGGCTAAATATGTTGTAAAGGGAATTATTCATTTCCTTTTCAAGTCCAGCCACTCTCAAAATGTCCTGATACCTTCTGTTATCAGAAGGATTTTATGTTTCATTTAAATTTTCCTCTCCTAGTTGATAAAAATAAACATAAAATAGGCAGTAGAATATGAGCCTTATCATGCTGCACTGTGCTACATTTCATTTTAACTGCCATGAAAATATCCTGGAATTTGCAGTTTGGGGAGTGACATTTAAAACTGTCACTCCCAGAGAGCTCTTGAGCCTCTCTAAACTCCAAACCTCAGAATTTCACGGAATGTTTTCATGGCATTAGAGATGGGATAAAACACTGCAGCAGTACATCGTGATCAAGACAAGTATCAGAAGGATAGCCACATTTGACACATGGTAGACTTGAGCCCAGAACCATTTTCAGCTGTTCCCTTCAGCCAATATGTCTCTTTTGGTTTGATCCACTAACCATAATGGCAAGGGCCCAGCTTTCCCAGATTGCCATCCAAAAAGGGAGCATGTGGCAGACGATCACAGTTCCTCCTCTCCTATTTGGCATCACAGGTTTTTTTAAAAATTTTCTTTGATTTTCCTGTTGTTGTTTTTTAAATTTAGTGGGGATGACTGGGAGTTGGGGACCTGAGGAATGGCAGGTGGGGTGCGTGCATGCATTTGTGGCCTTGGAGAGTCACCCTTTTAGCTTCTTTTTGTCCTTCCCTTCCTCTCCTTCAGAAAATACTTCTAAAAGATAACAATTATTGTTAATAATAGTAATTCCAGCAAACAAAAAGAGAAGCCTACCTCTCCTCTAGATTAGAATGCAGAAACAGCTTTAATGAAGCTAGACCCCAAGCAGAAAGGAGATTGCAGGCAAGAGAGGAGTTTTTTTTAAGGAAGTCCAGAGATGATAACTCCACTAAGCCCCAGGTCATCACTCCCCCCCCCCCCCAGGCCTCCTTAAAATGCCTTGGAAAGCTGCATGGCATAGAGCTGGGAGAGAAAGCATACTCATTTGCCTGTCCTGTAGAGTGGAAACAGCTTTAAGAAGCATTAAGCTCAGTCTCCTCTACAAAAAGAAGGTAAAGGATGCAGAAAGAGTGGTAACTTTGATGCCTTTTTTAAAATCCAGGTCTTAATGAATGATATAGATGCGGAGCCCGTGGAAGTCCCTCCCATAATGGGCTGGATAGGGTGCTTTCTTAACCCTGTTGCTGACACCCAGGCTCCCTTGAAGGGAAGAAAGGAAAAGCTCCCATTGCAGACATGGGGCCGAAAAGAGCTAGCCTGTTTTGGGAGGCACTGGAAAACTGATATGGGGGGCTTCTGGTATCCAACAAGCGGAAACGGATAGCGCTTTACCCAAAATGCACACATAAGTAGAACCTAGTATGTTGGGGAAGATGGAAGGAAAGAGAGCATAATGGGCTATGTATTCAATTTGTCTTCAAATAACAATAATAATAATAATAATAATAATAATAATAATCCACAGACAAGGCAGCATATAACATAATTAAAATACATAGATAAAACATAAAGGCATTACAAAAAAATATTAAAAGACATAGAAGAAAGATTAAAATGCCAATACCAATAACATGTAAATATAATATTCATAGTTGAAAATTGACTGGGTATATAAGCAGGCCTCATTTCTGATGGAGGTGGGGGATAATGCAGGGGCTGTAAATAAATATAATTGATGATGATGATAATGACGACGCTTTCAAGCTTAGTGGAAAACAACAAACAATAACTGCATGTGAGAGATGTCTTTAATTGCCTTCAACATGATTTAATGAAATGGTACAAAGAAATATAGCATAGTCTCAATTTATCTTGTAGTAATAAAACTCCAAACTGAAGCAGCAGTCATAAATCCTATTGTTAGTCCTAACTAGAGAAGAACCATCAAAAGCCTTGGTGTCATTTTTGACTCGTTATTGACAATGGAAGCCCAGGTCTCCGCCGTCAGTAAGTTGGCCTTTTCCATCTTTGACAGCTGGCACCCTACCTATCCGGGGATGACCTGGCCACAGTGGTTCATGCCAAAGTAACCTCAAGACTTGACTATTGTAATGACCTTTGTGTTGGCCTTCCCTTGTCGGTGACCCATAGACTTCGACTAGTACAGAATGTGGCGGTCAGACTCCTCACGGGAACTCCCATGAGGAATGATATAACACCTGTTCTATACTGACTGCACTGGCTTCCGGTTGAGTTCCATATTACTCACAAGGCGCTGGTTCTAACCTTTAAGGCCTTACATGGTCAAGGGCCGGCATACCTACGGGAACGCCTCTCTCCGTGTCACCTCTCTCTTGAGATCGCCTCGATCAGACCATCAAAATCTATTACAGGTCCCAGACCCTAAGGATGCCCATTTGACATCAACACTGCATAGAGCTTTTTCGGTGATCGCCCCATCACTTTGGAACGCCCTCCCTCCTTATATCAGAGCCACCCATGATCTAAAATACTTTCGCACGGCTTGCAAAACATGGCAGTTTGAGAGGGTGTTCAGCTGAGAACTTTAAGACTGTTAATTGTTTTTAGATGTTCTTAGATGCTAATTGTTTTTTTAAATGTTTTTTAGATGTTAGATACTTTTAGATGTTTTAGATGTTTTAGGTTTGTAGCTGTGTGTTTTTACTGTAAATTGCCCAGAGCCATCTGGGATGAGCGTTTAATAAATCCCAAAATAAATAAATAAATAAAATAAAATATCAAAGGTCTTAGTCTATGGTTTGATCCATTGGTTCAATTGACCTATTCTAGATGTGACTAACCACCAAGACTGCAATCTTGATTTTTGTGTGTTTGGACGGTGGCTTTGGAACCTAACTACCATATCTAATGGCATTCCCATCTATATCTGTTTGCTTCAAATAAGGTATTTTTAAAAATTTTTCAAGGCACAGGGAAGTTTGTGTTAGTTTGTTGCATCAAATTATTTGGGCAAAACTTTTGTCCACTGTAGCAGACCAAAGTTTGTAAAAGTTCATCCAAGAACTCAGTTGGACTTGCATCTTAGTAGATATGTCTGGAATCAAACCTTAAACATTGTAAAGAGAAAAAATACATTAGTATAAAAGGGCTTTCTTTTCCAGCTGAGCTTTCCTTGAACAATATAGTCTCCTCACTTCCAGTATGTTCCTATCTGCTTGGTTGTTCCTAGTTCTCTCTTCTCACTTGGCCTCAGATTCTTCTGTTGATTTGTCCTTTGCTTCTGAAGCATTCTTCTCCAATCCCATGGTTTCTAGCTTACCTCAGATGTCCGGTCTACTACTCCACTTTGATGAGAAATAGTGTTTCAACACAGCAAGATGACTTATGGAAGGGGGAAAGTTGGCATCTGCAGAAAAAGGTTGGGGTTTTTTTTTTGCCTTTTTTCTATGAAAAATAAATAAGAAATCTTTTATTCTCTTATTATTTTCTTCAGATTATTATCTGCATAAATAAACTCCCACCCTGCCTTTATAAGTTAGGAATGACAAAATCCACAAATAAGCCATCCAATGTTTATATTTTTAAAGAATGCACAGGTTCATCTACACCGTAGAATTAATGCAGCTTGAAACCACTTTAACTGCCATGACTAAATGCTATGGAAACCTGGGTTGCGGTTTGGTGAGAAACCAGCACTCTTCAGCAGAGAAGGCTAAAGACCTTGTAAAGTGTAAACTACAATTCCAATGATTCCACAGAATTGAAGCATGCCCATTAGTGGGGTCAAACTGCATTAATTGTATAGTGTATTCATCCAATATGTGGTAATGGGACTTACCCATTAAACTGTGTAAAAACATTTTTGTTCCTGGGTTATACATGTCATTTTCTAATTGGTTCTATCTTAAAAACTTTATTAAACTGCAAAAACTTTGTTTTTGTGACACATTTTGTAGTACATTTGGCTCTAGATTTTGAATAAATATCTCACAGAGTCTCAAGCAATTCAAGATAGTTTCTGGAAGCCACAAAAATGAAGTTTCTGCAGTAGAATAACAACAACAACAGCCCCAGTGGTGATCAGCACACTGGGTGCAGTGCCTAAGGATCTTGGCCTGCACTTAAACACAATCGGTGCTGACAAAATTACCAGCTGCCAGCTGCAGAAGGCCACCTTACTGGGATCTGCACACATTATTTGCCGATACATCACACACTTCTAGACACTTGGGAAGTCTCCGACGTGTGATCCAATACAACAGCCAGCAGAGTGATTTTGTCTGCTGTGGACTCATCTTGTTGTGTTTCAAATAATTATTTATTTATTTATTTATCATGTCAGGAGCGAACCAAACAGTTGTGTTGCATTAAAAATAAACAAACAAAATACAAAGTTTGCAGACTTGGTATTCTATTAAATGTCCTTTGACTAATAGCTGGCCACTTGGAGTGCTTCTGGTGTTGCCATAAGAAGGTCCTCCATTGTGCATGTATCAGGGCTCAGGTTGCATTGTAGTAGGTGGTCTGTGGTTTGCTCTTCTCCACACTCGCATGTTGTGGATTCCACCTTGTAGCCCCATTTCTTATGGTTGGCTCTGCATCTCGTGGTGCCAGAGCGCAGTCTGTTCAGCGCCTTCCAAGTCACCCAGTTTTCTGTGTGGCCAGGAGAGAGTCTCTCATTTGGTATCAGCCATTGATTAAGTTTCTGGCTTTTAGCCTGCCAAATAATAAAAATAATAACTTTATTTTTGTACCCTGCCTCCATCTCCTGGAGGAACTTGGGGCGACTTACATGGGGTCAAGCCCAATCAACACAGTTAAAAACATAACACAGTAAAATACAATATGAAATAAAACAACATTATAACAATATGACAATATATAAAAACAGGTATCAAAACCAACAACCAAAACGTAGTTCTTTTCTCATAATGGGTGGGCAGACTAGTGCAACAACAATTCAAAGAATAGGGCTGGTAACTAAAGTGCATAGGTCATATGGCAGTAGTAAGGATAGGTAAAGGTAATGGTTTTCCCCTGACATTAAGTCCAGTTGTGTCCAACTCTGGGGTGCGGTGCTCATCTCCATTTCTAAGCCGAATAGCCGGCATTGTCTGTAGAAACCTCCAAGGTCATGTGGCCGGCATGACTGCATGAAGCGCTGTTACCTACCTATTGATCGACTCACATTTGCATTTTTTCAAACTGCTAGGTTGCCAGAAGCTGGGGCCAACAGCAGAAGTTCATGCCACTCCCCAGATTCAAACCTGCGTTTCAGGATCAGGGTGTTCAAGATAAGTTTCAAGATGGCAATGGTTTGGTCAATGATATGAATGCAGAGAATGACCAGGAGGTCCCTGTAGTTTCCCATGAGAATGTCCCTGAGGGGTGTGGGGATGATAGTGTGCTTTCTAAATTGTTACCAGAGGGTTTCCATGAGAGAGGGGCACCTGCAGAAATTAATGAGCAAGTAAATAATGAGCCAAGAGATAGACGAGAAGTGATAAGTCAAAACAGGAGGGCTGAGATGTGCCTTTGTCACTCTGCCAGTCTTTGACAGAAAACAATAATAAAGCCTCAATTAAAGAGAAACCAGTTTCTGACTGCTAGTGACCTAGCTCAGTGTTTCTCAACCAGTGTGCCGTGGCACACTAGTGTGCCGTGAGCGATCATCAGGTGTGCCGCGAGAAAAGCTCTCTGCCCCCCTTCCTTCCCCCTCCTCCTGCCGAACTCCTGCTGCTTGGGAGAGGAGGTGGAAGGGCCGAGCGGCGGCGAAGAAAAAGAAGAAGGGGCCGGGGCACCGCCTCCTTCGGCCATTTCCCCAGCCAGCCTCCAATCCGCCATGACTCCCGTCATGACTCTCGCCCCTCGCTCGCTGAAGCCTCGCGGAGGAGGAGCCCCGCCTACTGAAGCCCGTCCACCGCTCATGCTTCTATGTGGGAGAACTGAAGCCGAGGGGAGGGGGCGGGGCATGGCACGACCTGGCTTCGCCCCCTCCCCCCAGCTTCAGCGCTCCTACAGCTTCACCAGCCTTGAGGGGGCAGTGCCAAGCCAGCATTGTGCTGGCTCTGCCACCGCTGGCTTGGCACTGCCCCATCAAGGCTGGCAAAGCGGTGGGAGGGGGCGGGGCATGGCGCGGCCTGGCTCCTCCCCCCTCTACCGGCTTCGCACTCCAGCAGCTGCTCCCAGCAGGTCACCATCCCCAGCCGTTCTTTACTGTGTTAGAGTGTCATTTTGGTTGGTGGTGTGCCCCCGGATTTTTTAATGTTAAAAGTGTGCCGCAGCTCAAAAAAGGTTGGGAAACACTGACCTAGCTAACAAGGGGATACAAGTCTCTAGTTTGGGATGTGTTGTCAGATGAAGCATTTAAGTTCTTGTCCTTGTTTCTTGGAAGCTTCATGTTTTTCTTCTCTCTGGATTTTGGCTTTTGTCTCTTGTGATTACATGCTCATGCCTTGGATCATTGTTTCCTGGTTCCCTGGATTTTATTAGAGAAGTGAGGACTTTGTTTTATGGACTTTGCTGAACCCTACCTTGGACTAAATTGTTCCTGCTTATCTTCTTACCTAATTGGATTTACCTATTCCTTTAAAGTGCTTTTTTACTTTGCTGCTTTTAATTATCTTTAATAAAAAGATTGTTTTTCCTACCCAACGTATGGTGTTTTCAAGTCAGAGAGTTATTTCTGTCCTGGAGTGCAGCCATCAGAGATCATGAGAGACATTTGGTTAATGAAATAATCAACTAGGTGAAGCTTCGAGATACTTCTGAAAAAAAGTTATAAAACTTCACAGAACCATGAGACCAACAATGGAAATCCCTGTCTGCCTCTAAGATCATAGACCTGTAATAGTTTAAGGCTTTGCAGTTTAGTGTCACGATGCACGGACTTGACCGGCCCCTTAATCACACACACAGAGACGGACTGAAGGCTAACTACTTTATTGAGTATAAAAACAGTTCAAAGATATTGTCCATAAGAATAGTGAAACAATCCAAAAAGGCTTGAAGTAACAATGTCCAAAATAGCGTGGCAAATAGGCCAAAAGCTCAGCAAGGCTCCGCACGACTATGCGGATCAGGCTCCGCAAAACTATGCGGATCAGGAAACAGGGCAAGGCTCCGCACAACCAGGCTGATCAGGAACAAGGCAAGGCAATGCAAGGCTTGATGACCACTGGCTAGCTTAGCTTCGTGGTCCCACTCCGCTTCACGCCTATTCAGATGAGACGTGGCCGGAGCACTGAGGATTCGTTCCCACGGATCCTATACTTAATCTCTCGGCCGAGGTCCCTGACGCTCTAGGCTTCTTTGTCTCCAATCGCTGCTCATGGACCTCGGCCGGTCTATGCTCTTGGACCATTCCCTTCTGCTAGACTCGATGTTCCGTCTCCTATCAAAGGTTCGACCTTGTCTCTCCGCAGCTGTGTTTCTATCTCCCTGAGAGCTCTCCTCCCTAGAAGTTTCCCAACCGCTTTCTTCCATGTTTTCACTTACTAGCTCCTGAGAATCTCTCCCACCCGGATGCTCGTAGCTGCCAGAATCGCTGTCTACCATCTGCACCTGGTTATCTATGTCTTCGCTAGGGCCAAACAACATTTCTTCCCATGCCAAGCTCTCTGTGGGCGAAGGAGGCCCATCAGGGGAAAGCTGCCCTTCGCCCCAGTCATCTAGCTCATCCTCTGAATCTAGTTCTGGTACTGCTGGCCCTAATGCTAATAGGACCCCGGGTCCTGACCCCTGCCCTCCAGGCACAAACGAGAACTGCTGTGCTACACTTAGAGAGCTAGAATAGTTTCAAATCATGAGAATGCAAACATTAGAACAAGTGTCTCCAAGTTTGAATCATAAATAAATGTCAAGTTACTTTATCACCAAACATAGTCACAAAGATGTTATGATGTATCCCAATGTCAAGTAGTGATGGTGTCTCACTAAACTATAACTCCCAAGATTCCATAGCTTTGAGCCATGGCAATTAAAGTGGTGTCAAACTGCATTAATTCTATAGTGTAAATGCACCCATAGTCCACTCGACAGCAATTAACATTAATAAAATTCCAATCAGAGACTTGAAGCCAACTTTCTTTCTTCCCAGCTCAAAACTGTAAACATTAATTTGTACTGATTCTCTTAGATCAGTTTTAATGGCACAAAAACGGTCTGAAGGTTGAAAGAGTGGAAGAAGAAATGCCATAAATAATGTGCTGATTTTGCAAAATGGGAAAATTGGGGTCATTTGCATAATCTAATTAAAATAATTTACTTCATATCATTTGCATAATTTGAATAAAATGCAAATGAGAGCCCAAGATTTGAGGATGTGGAATGTGGCACCCTTTGCCTGATACGGAGATACCATCGCAAAAGTTTTATTCAAGACACATCTCAAATATATGAAGCAGGGAGGCAAATAGCATGTCTGGAGTATTTAACTATTGCTTTAATGCAGGAATATGGAAATCACATCTGACCTTGTAAATCCTTCACATAAACATTGTTAAGACACTGCCTAGCATTAATAGAATTTTGGTTTTTGGCAGTAAAGTTATTAGTAAATTTCCTTTTTCCTTTTTTTGTTGCTGGCAGTAAAGTTATTAGCAAATTCATTTTATGGAATAGAACCCACGGTGCTTTTTTTGATTTGTATTTTGGCATCGCAGAAAGCAATAACAAAAGGCTGAGATTAAATTGGACGACATTTACAGCACTAAGCTAATAATAGCCATAAATAATTTGGAGGGGGGCGGGGTTGTATATTTTCATACTGAAGCTGGAGAAACCCTAACTGTATTCAAGATAAAGCCTTGTCCAGTGAGAAAATATAAGCTGCCAGAATTCTGTAGACATAAACAATCAGATGTTTCTCCTTTAACAAAAAGGGGGAAGAGAAGCTACGTTCCAACCATCATGAAAGGCATAACTGGAAGGATGGAGAAGAGTTGACAAGCACAGCATTTCTTCCCACCTTGACATCTCTCAATACTGACTTCAACCCCCATCTCCTTTAAAGCATGAGATGAGATCCTGTACCCTCAAGAAATGCTTACAATGATCTGGTGTTCAGAAGAGGGTGATTAAAATGATCAAGGATCTGGAGAACAAACCCTATGTGGAGTGGCTTAAAGAGCTGGGCAGGTTTAGCCTGCAGAAGAAAAGGCTGAGAGGAGACATGATGAGGGCCATGTATAAATATTAGGGGAAATCATAGGGAGGAGGGAGCAAGCTTGCTTTCTGCTGCTCTGGAGACTAGGACGTGGAGCAATGGCTTCAAATGACAGAAAAGAAGATTCCATCTGAACCTGAGTAAGAACTTCCTAACTGTGAGAGCTGTTCAGTAGTGGAACTCTTAGCTCTGGAGTGTGGTGGAGGCTTTTAAGCAGAGGATGGATGGCCATCTGTTGGGGATGCTTTGAATGCGATTTTCCTGCTTCTTGGCAGGGGGCTGGACTGGATGGTCCATGAGGTCTCTTCCCAACTCAATGATTCTATTATTTCTGTGATTCTATCAATCCAACCCTCCCAAAGCATCATTTTTATTAGTGCTAGTCCCCCCAAACTGGTTCTGCAATAAACTAAGTGCCTTATCACACACCACCATCACCACCTTCACACTCGGTGTGTCACTACTTCCCCCATCACACAAAAGAAGTGTTGCCTAGCCCAGAGCCAGTACCACATAGGATCATTTCCATGCTGAAGAGAAAGCATTCTAGGATGCTCCCATGCTAGTTTGGGGTAGGGCCTCTGCCTGAAGTTGAAGGACATCATGTGATGGGCTAGGACACTTCAGTGAATGAAGATGTATCTCTAAACACCAGGCTTACCTTTCTAAGCTTGTCTGTTTCTCCACAAACCAGGACAAAGAGCAATGGATTCAAGCTACAAAAAGAGAGATTCTACCTAAACCAATTATAATTCTCATTAGAGCATGAAGATTTTGAACTTCCTTTTGCTAAGTACTGAATGGCAATATAATAGTGAGCGGACTTCATTTTCCACATGCTGCAGCTAAGGCTGAGGGTGTGTTTCCAATAAAATGTGCATTTGGGGATGAGTATTACACAATGCAAACTTCAAATCTTTGTAGGAATCCAAATGGGATGGCAAATATACCTTTTGAACCACTGACATTTGGGGTGAAGGGATTGGAATTATTTTTAGGAGGATGGTCAGTCTTTTTTTAAAAAAAGGATTGAAGACCACAATCTCTCCCTTTTCTCCATTTTTAGGCTCCTACAGGTTTCAAAAATGTTGATCCTATAGGTTACAAAAATGTTATAGTATATATGGAGGGTCCCACAAAAGATGTCAGCTGACTTCCTACAAAACAGTCTACTTTGTAATTTTATAAATCTTCACTACATAGCAGAAATAGAATCACACTCTATCACTGAATTGTGAAGATGCTCATCTGGGCATTGGAAAAACTGTCGATTGAGCATTTCGTCTGATGTGCATTGGACACTTCTTATGCTTTTAGGAACATTTGGAGTGCCATCTGAATGAACCTTTGAGGAGCTTCAGATGTAGCTAAAATGATATATTTTGTGTCCCAGCATTTCTTATCCAGTATCCACATGTGCATTGAGGAGTACCAAATGTGCATCTGTGTTCACTGAGCATCAAATCATAGTGCGTAAGTAATTCCAACATTGTGCAATGGATATCCAGATGTTGGAAAGTTAGGGCAAATGAATTGCATTGCAAACTACTCAAGTCAATTTTGTGCAAGGCCATTTAAAAAGATGAGTGTCACTAGCACAATACTAGCAAACAATTTCAGACCCTGGTTGGTGTGTATTTTTCAGGACATCTATATAGGAATGATAATTATTTGATAAACAAAAGGGTTTGCTAGAACTCAATGTATGGTAATATGAATGTTGCAAACAAATCATTTTTCTGGTTGTTGATAGCAATAGCATTGCAGCAATGTGGAGGCTGATCTATAAACTGGGAATGATCTTCCTTCTTCCACACACTCATTTGAATGCCTTAAGTGAGCTACCCTAAGCCTCAGTCTTACATCTTCAAAATGGTCATAATAATGCTTATTGTCATACAAGACTGTTATAACAAAGATAACATGAGATTAAGCTTCATTATAATTGGGAATGTCATAAGAAGAACATCGTTTCTCCCCAGAGGGCTTCTTCACATTCAAGAGCACTTCTAATTTCTGCCTAAAGAAAAATTCTGAGTGGATTTGCCAATAGGACTACTAATACTACTATGGACATTCAAAGCAGTGACCAGAAAGTATTATTAAGCATGTAAGAAAACATACCAAATGGAGACCAGCCAAAATAAATGATTAAGAGTGGAGGGGCATTTACATATTTTGTGTTTTGGAATTGTGTTCCTGTCCCAACCAATATTTAACTCATCAACTACTTCCTGTTATCAGTTGAGTATCCCTCATGTGGAATTCTGAAATCTGAAATGGATAGCTGAGATAGTGACACTTTTGCTTTCCAGTGGTTTGATGCACAAACTTTGTTTCATGCACAAATCATTTTTAAATGACCAGTATAAGTGCATAATAATAAAATATGTTTAGACTTTGGTCCAATTTCAAGATGTTTCATTACTTACCTGTAGGCATATACAGATATCCCAAAATCTGAAGAACATTCAAACTCCAAAGTACTTTGAGTCCCTAGCATTTCAGATAAAGTATCCTCAATCTGTATCACTCATTACTAGCCCAAAACAATGGCAAAACCTTTTTTTATACATAAGCCGACACTTTATCCCACTGAGGATTATTATTGTGGTTTTTCTTATTACATCAGATTATTGTTGGCCTGCCCTTGCCTAACACAAGTGACAACTGGAGGTCACACTTCTTTGTTGTCAGATAAAGAATTCCCTGAAGATTAATATGACATCTGTTCCATGATTTATGTACTTTAGGCCTGTTATTGTTTTTCTCCTATGTTATACTTTGCCTTTTCTTTTCAATAAACTTCTTCATCTGGAAGGAGGGGGAGGAACAGCAGTCTCTGTACAATTGAGGGAAGCATTACCAAGGTTTCCATCAGAAATATGAAACTAACAACAGCAGCATCAAAAAAGTGATGAAGAGCATAAGCTTCAATTTAAAGTTCATAAGATCAGGTATGCTTTCAAATAAAAATATAATCAATACCTTAAAAGCATTTGTATTTTTGCTCAATTCTTGAGACATCACAAATTGGGATAGGCATTGTTTCCATTTTAGCATGTTAATTTGGCACATTGTTTATGAACACTTTGTGTTACATGTTTTAAGTGCACACATTTTATTATTTATTTATTTATGATATTTCTATCCCACCTTTCTCACGCCTGAAGGAGACACAGTGTGACTCCAGATGTAGTGTGACCAGGGCAGAATAGAGGGGTAGCAGGACTTCCCTGGATCTAGACATTAGACTCACGGCACACCTGATGATTGCTCACGACACACTGGTTGGGAAACACTGGTCTGGAGAACAAGCTCAATGAGGAGCAGCTTAAAGAGCAGAGCATGCTTAGACCAGTGTTTCCCAACCAGTGTGCCGTGGCACACTAGTGTGCCGTGAGCGATCATCAGGTGTGCCGTGAGAAATTGGAACCTCCAATACCCTTTCTTCCCCTCCTGCTGTACACTTTTTCTTCTCCACTCAGGCTCCCTTTTTCCCAGCCTCGCTCTGCTCACTTTGTCTTGCTTTGATCTGGGGCGAGTCTGCGCAATAGCGCCCGCACTGGTCACGTCTTCCTCCCCCCTCCCCTCCTGAACATGCTCACGCTGCCCCCTCGGATCAAAATGGCAGCAGAAGTGGCAGTGTAGAAGGAAAAGTAAGTGTTTGGCAGGAGGGGGAAGAAAGGGCATGAAGGGGAAGGAGGAGGAAGAGGTCTCTGTCGAAAGCTGGCATGGGCAAACTTGGACCTTCCAGGTGTTTTGGACTCCAACTCCCACCATTCCTAGCAGCCTCAGGCCCTTTTGCTTTTTTCCCCTCAGCCACTTAAGCAGGAAAGGGCCTTAGGCTGTTAGGAATGGTGGGAGTTGTAGTCCAAAGCACCCAGAGGACCAAAGTTTCCCCATGCCTGTTTAGGGACCTTAAAGTGGTGAGCCTCCTTCCAACATTGTGATTCTGGATAGAAAACAAACAACAACATAACATAACATTGTTTGAGTCCACAGTGCTCTCTGGGTGTAGGTGAACTACAACTTCCAAACTCAAGGTCAATTCCCAAGCCATCCCTTTCAGTACTTTCTGTTGGTAATGAGAGTTCAATATGCCAAGTTTGGTTCAATTCCATTGTTGCAAGAGTTCAGGATGCTCTTTGATTGTGTGTTAACTATAAATCCCAGAAACTGTAACTCCCAAATGCCAAGGTCTATTTTCCCCAAACTCCATCTGTGTTCACATTTGGGCATATTGAGTATTCATGCCAAGTTTGGTCCTGTCCAACATTGTTTGAGTCCACAGTGCTCTCTGGATATAGGTGAACTACAACTCCAAAACTCAAGGTCAATTCCCACCCAGTATTTTCTCTTGGATATGGGAGTTCTGTGTGGGAAGTTTGTGTCTTTCTGCCATTCCTGCCAGGATATCTATGTTGTGTTCATCAATACAGGCCCAGGTTTCACACTGAGTGTATAAATACATTTAAAAACATATTAACTATATGTATTACTGTGTCATTTTGTGTTATTTTGGTTGTTGGTGTGCCCCAGGATTTTGTAAATGTAAAAAGTTTGCCATGGCTCAGAAAGGTTGAAAAACCCTGGCTTAGACTGCAGAAGATAAGGCTGAAAGGAGACATGATGGCCATGAGAGGGGAAGTCATAGGAAGGAGGGAGTAAGCGTGTTTTCTGCTGCCCTGGAGACTAGGTTGTGGAACAATGACTTCAAAGTACAAGAAAGGAGATTCCACCTGAACATGAAGAGTAACTTCCTAACTGTGAGCTGTATTCAGCAGTGGAACTCCCTCCCTCCCTCCCTGTCCCGGAGTGTGGTGGAGGCTCCTTTTTTGGAGGTTTTGAATCAGAGTCTGGATGGCTGTCTGTCGGGGGTGCTTCTTGGCAGGGGTTTTGGACTGGATGGCCCATGAGGTCCCTTCCAACTCTATGATTCTATGATTCTAGGAGGAGATAATTAATTCTATACCTGCAATATTTTTGTACATCACTTATTAAACAGTTCAAGAGAATATGAATTATCACACAATGACTTAACAATTTTGCCTTGCTTATGAATGAGTTACCAAGATAGGCTGGCCCATTAATTTGGAAGCCAAGAAGTAAAATTCCTCTTGTCAGTGCTGCCAGGGACAGACTGGGTGAGTAAGAAGGCTGTGCTGGAAGAGCTCATTTCAAAACTGGCATTGATTTTTTCCTAGCCTTTTTCATTCTCTTTCCTGACATATTTCATGATTTTCCTTTTTTGCTGTTATGTGTTTTCTTATTTTGCTGGTTTAAATGCAGGAGCTCTCAAAGTGCACTGTAAAACCTTTATAGCAAAATAAAAGGATAATACCTTTAAAGGTTGTGAGATTTTTCTTTCATTCATTCGCCTTCTTTTTAGGGACATGCGTGCAGCATTATGGCACATCTGTGAGAGTTTAACCCTCACAGAATAAAAGTACAATGAAAATTGTTTGGGAATATTTGTTGAGAAGTATATTGTGTTTGCCTGTTGCAACATTATTAAAATGCTATTGATTAAGGATACCGGCTGCAGTAGAGTAAGTAAAACTACTTCTGAGAATTCAAACTGAGCTGAGAAAATGAGCTTTTGTTGAGCATTGTAGCACACAAATAGAGGGGTATTATTCTGTTACAACAAAGTCGGCAAAGAATGCTGTGGCCTCTTCAAGTTGATTGAATTTGATTTGGCAAAAGATTTCTTTGACACTAACATATTTCATGAGAAATGGCTCCACAGTCAGGTTCCTCCTGAAACCGGTGATGTAGTGGTAAATGTTGAAATGTAGCCCCTTATCAGAATCATCTTTGAAGCAAAATCCCCAGAGAGAGACCAAAGGCACAATTGGATGATTTGATTAGGAAAAAATCTAATATATTTTTTCCATATTGTGTATCAGCTACTTAAGAAGATTTTGTGATATGAACCCACTATTCAAGCATAGTCACATCATTGTTGACACTATATTGACCACCTATGATGATGCACCTCTTTTCATTAGTGCAACTGTGCCAATTTGCCATTCTGTGGTTCCACAACTGAATTTTTTCAAACCTTTTAATTTGATAATTTTTAATGTTTAAATTGCTACTTTTTAGTGCAATTATGCAATGTCAGTATTAAAATACAAAAAGAGCAAAGAAACATACAAAATAAATGAACAACAGCCACCTTGGAAATAGCAAGGGGTGAGAAGAGGTGGAGAATCCATTCCTGTCCTCTGATTGCACTTTACTGCAGGCAGAACGGACCAATTACACCAAAGGTATTGTGGTATTGGAAGCCATTGACAAGTTTTATGCATTGATAGCTAGGAATTGATAAAACAGTGAAGAGTAGAGACATCACACTGGCAATGAAAATCCGCAGAGTTAAAGTAAAGGTTTTCTCTGTAGTAACCTATGGATGTGAGAGCTGGACCATAAGGAAGTCTGAGTGAAGGAAGATAGATGCTTTTGAACTGTGGTGTTGGAGGAAAATTCTGAGAGTGCCTTGGACCACAAGAAGATCAAACCAGTTCATACTCCAGGAAATAAAGCCCAACTGCTCACTGGAGAGAAGGCTATTAGAGGCAAAGACGAAGTACTTTGGTCGCATAATGAGAAGACAGGAAAGCTTGGAGAAGAGACTGATGTTGGGGAAAATGGAAGGAATAAGGAAAAAGGGCCGACCAAGGGAAAAATGGATGGATGGTATCCTTGAAGTGACTGGCTTGACCTTGAAGGAGCTGGGGGTGGCCACAGCTGACAGGGAGCTCTGGCATGGGCTGGTCCATGAGGTCACAAAGAGTCGGAAGCGACTGATTGAATAAACAACATACAGTTAGTAATGGGAGAATCATGGCAAGCAGGCAAACCAACCACAGGATGCACACAATGCCAGGTAATATTACGTAGCCTTCTGGTCTTTTTTCAAAACTTTTATTTATTTATTTTTAATTATTTTTTTTAATTTTAAAAAGGTAATACACCGACCATATACATTGCAGGCATATACACATACACATACATAGACAACCTGCCACCCACAGTACAATTAACCCTCAACCCACCCCCAGTGCTACCCACCACCTTGTCTTCTGTAGCCTTCTGGTGATGGGATTGGGCCAAAGGACAAGATCAAAAATGTCAGCATATTTTAAGTTAAAGTTCTCAGTAATAATGCCTTGGGAGAAGTGTTTCAACTTTCAATACTGCCGGGGAAAACACAAAATAAAAAAAAACCAGGAACCACCAAACAAGGTCACTATGAAGAAATGGGTATGGCCATCTGGGGAAAATCAGAGTCATGTTCAGGTCCAAGTATATCCCCAGATTCTGAATTTTTCCACTGTATTCATATCAACTGATTGCTGTTGCTATGTGTCAAAAAGTTATCTTCGAATTATGATGAACATCAAAAGAGATCTCCAGGAGATTCCATCATTAACAACCTTGCTCCAATCTTACACATTCCAGGCTGTGGCTTCCTTGGCTGAATCCATCTACAGAGGCATCTGTTTCTTTTCTCACTGACTCTCACTTTACTGAGCATTATTGTCTTTTCCATTGAGACATGCCGCTTCATAATACACCCAAAGAACGATAGCCTCATTTAAGTTGTTTTGGCTTCTAGTGAGAGTTCAGGTTTGATTTATAGCAATAATTCCTAGAAATCCATGAGCTGGCTATACATAGTGAGGCTCGAGAGGAAACATCAGACCTGTTCTGAAAATGGATTGTTCCCTTCATCTCCTCCATCCTTTAAGAAAGGATGCTTTTTATTGAAGGGGGAGGTTGCTCTGGGATATCATCTTAAGGAAATTACTTTTACTACAGTTCACATGAGACTAATCGAGATGCCAAATTCAAGCCAAACACTTTGTTCCTTGAATTGCTCTGCCTCTCAGATAAGAAATGCATCTGGTTTTTTGTTTCTTTTGTTAATAGAGGTTTTCTTATTGAACAATAAGGTGGATTCCCCCCTCCCCTTTCATCTGCTCCCCTCCCCTCTTTTTTTAACCAGCTTTCCTTTAGCCTGTGAAATGTGTGCTTGGAGATATTTATTACTTCCTCACTGGATTAGCTTGACTTGAGAATGAGAACAGAACTGGCTTGTCTTTAGCAGAAGGAATTAAAGCTAAACTTTAGAAAAGATTAGAAAGCTGGAAGGCTGAATATTTTCCTCAAAGGCGCGTCTGAAATTAAGGACTACCGCCTCCAAAGAATTAAGTCGTCGCTTGTGATCTTAAATCCACATAAAATGGAGAAATAAAGCCAGCAGTCATGTTTAAAGTGTCAGCCCCTCTTTGGGGAATCAGCTATAAAGGGACCATTGACAAGAAATATAGGATTTGTTCTGTGTGTGTGTGTATGTGTGTGTGGTTTTTACTTCAAACATTGCTTTGGTCACAATCAGTTTGTGTAACTGCTGGGTTTTTTAAAAATACTTTCCAAACTGTCTTGGGTAGGGTGAGAAGACAGGCCTGGTAGGTCAGGGGAAAAACCTATTGTTCTCTTTCTTTCAATACTCTATGTTGTCTTTTACAGAGGGTTGGATGAAGATGGGCTATGGCCTGAAGCTGTACCAATGTTAAGAGGCTCAAAATATAGAGGTGCACATGTATTTTTAAAAAATCAGAAAGAATAATGTACTTTTGTTGTATGCTGGCAGCAGAATCCAAGTAGCCTTCTTCATTTTTGCAGGAATCCAGCTATGTGACATCAAAAAGATACCACAGCTGTGTATATATCTATATATATAAAGGAACAGTCGTCATGTGAAGACTACCTGAAACAGAGAAACCTTACAACGCAGAAACACAAAACTTGCCAACAGAAATAGGCCTCAAGCAAGGTACGTTTGTAGCAAAAAACTTTCCCCCAAAACCTAAAAGGCCCCCAAAACAACGAGTAAAAATAAAACTACATTTCCCAGTATCCTCCAGGGCTGCCAAAGACTCCCCAGCCTCTACATTCTGACAACATGATTGGCTGCCAATAAGGGCAGATTTGCATAACTGCTGTACTGGCCAGCCAACATGAACATTCCGACCCATAACAAACTGTCAGATGAGTGCCAGAGCCTCCTCCAACACTTTCAAATCAGAAGCCCATGATGGAGATCAACACCATTCAAGGGGAGCTCTTCTTCCTTTCCCAAAAGATCTCCAGTGGCTTGGAATTCCACATTAATAAGAGGACCATCCAGCAACAATGGGGTTTGTCAAGGAGGGTGCTCCAGCCCCTCTATATGCTGGCTCCAAGGGATGGAGGTCATCACCAAGTACCTTCTGATGCCCAGCACTGGAAGAGCTCCCTCAGATGGCCTGTCCATGAGGAAAGCCTCATCGGACATCGACCAATGGGTGCAAAAGACACAGAGCAGGACATCTTGAAAAAGAGAGGAGCAGAAAGTAAGCTAGACATGAAGATCTTGAGAAAGGTGGCTAAAAAGGATACGGAAAGTATTTTTAACAGTCCCCCAACAGACACTGGACGCACTTGTGAAGATAGAGATCCCCTGACAGGACAAGCCCTCCCCAAGCTGATCCATCCTGGCCATGGTACAAGTCAAACCCGAAGGACTGCAGGCAAAGAGCTGAGGCACAAACATAAAACACCCAATTCACTTCAACACCATAAGTCACATCAATTCCAACCCTTACATACTCAGACTTTCTCGCATCTCCTAAATAGGGCACAGCAACGCGTGCCGGGTACAGCTAGTATATGTATAAGAACCTTTGTTGGTCAGATCAAGTATCCATCTAATCCAGAAGTGTTGCTAGTTTCTACAATGGCTTGCCAGCTGCTTCTTGAAAATAAAAATATAAATCTTTAAAAATGTATTTTCAAAAGTACATCTCAACCTAGAGTTCCACAAAAGTTGTTGTGATGACTATATACTATATGACTATGACTGTGTGTGTGTGTGTGTGTGTGTGTGTGTGTATCACTGATATACTACCGTATATAACGATTTAGTGATAGAACATTCTAGAACATTCTATTTGGTATCTGTCAAATCCTTCTGTAGAAACATCTGAAGTACTGTCAGTTTCCAACAAAGAATTTCACATAAGTTGCACTCTGATTATGGGGTGAGTTATTCACCAACATATATATTTGGCTGACAGTTGTGGAAGTGGAATTGCCCACGCAGAAATGCTAGGCTTGAAGTTGTGTTTTGTAGATGTGCATTGGAGTTCCTGTTGCACTCTAGCACTGAAACACTTTTTCACCCAGTACCACATCAGAGTCCAGTAGTACTACCTTCAAAAGTTTACTAAAGAACATCTAATTATTATATTTTTCACTCCTCCATTCTCAAACCTTATCTGGCTTCTCCCCATTGGCTGAATGCCATTTCCCAACAGAAATGGTTTCACTTGAACAATCACAAACAATCACAGGGATGCAAAACATCGGCCTCAACTGCCTGCAATTCTCTCCTAGCATTGACAGACTCATCATTTTGAAACCCATCAAACCCTTCATCCTCAGACATGTCAGAAAAATCCTCTGCTGTTTGCTGGGCTACAACAGTTCCAAACTGTGCAATGGCACCCATTATGTTGCATAGTGTTTCCATTCTTCAGGGAGATTGTGTAGATCTGGTACAGCATATTCCTGCATGACAGTATTTACATAATGTAGAGAAAATGCTGGATTGTAGCCTTTGAGTGAAAAGGAACTTGCCATGTTTGCTAGAATGAAGGCATTAGGCAGTCTCTTCACATAAATGGGTTGCAACTTGATTGACTGTCATCAAAGTTGTACAATGAGAACTTGTCTTATGGATTGGGCCAAGCAGAGCTTTGTACAAGGATACACACATTTACTCTTGAAATGTGAGATCAAATGATCTATATTTTTCAGTGGCCATTCACTATGGAGGTATTATATACCATGAGCATTTCTCAATACTCAAATTATGCTCAAAAAAAGGAAAGAACCGCAACTTGGAAACAACATCACCCAAGGAGACTTTCTGCTGTGCTTTCTGCAACTGAACTTGCCTATCTCAGATTGGCCTTTTTAGTCATCAACGCGCTTGTAAAAAGTGTGGGATGAGTCCTTCCTAAGAATCTTTGTTCACAAAGTAATGCCGAGAGAGAGAGAGAGAGAGAGAGAGAGAGAGAGAGAGAGAGAGAGAGAGAGAGAGTGTTGCAGTGTTTGTAGTTATCACAGGGTAAATCTAGAGATGTCATTTTAAATCCTAAAACATGTGGTTGAATGTTCTAATACTTTTATCTGACTATATTTTTTTCTTTTGCTTTTCTGAGTAAAATTATTTTTAAAAATCTGGCAGTTTGATACTATTTTAACTGCCAGAGCTGCAACACATAGAACCTTTGAATTTACAATTAGGTGAGACAAAATAGAAGAATAGTTCACAGGGATTAGCATGGTATATTGGTTTGAGTGTTGGATGTTGACTCTGTAAATCCTGGTTCAATGTCCCTCTTGCTCATGGAAGCCACTGGGTAATCTGAGTTAAATCAAACTCTCTCATTCTCAATGGAAATCAGTGGGAAAACTCATCTGACCAAATTTTGCCAAGAAAACCCCAGGGTAGGTTTAGGATCCCCCTAAGTTGGAAATGACCTGAAGGCATACAATAACAACAAGGCACTAAATTTCATGTAAGAAAAAAATAAAAATTTTCTGAACACTAAATGCTATTTTCTGTACAGAAAACATTCTCTGTGCAGTTTAAAGATATATGTTTTCTGCAAAAAAAATCAAATCAAACAGAACTATAAAGGTCTCTCATTTGTCCTTCTAATTAGGATATGGATTCATCTTAAATTAATTGATCAGTTAATTTGGCTTAATTCCAAAAGTGCTATCCAGTGTGAACATGACCCCCTATCCTATACAAATAAAGTAAAATGTTCTCTGGCAATCTGTCTTAAGTACACATCTATATTAATAAGAGGCATGGTTAAATTAAAACATTCATCATGTTGCTAATTGCAAAATGTATAGTAATTAGACATGGCTATTTTCTGTATTGCCACCACTAGAGTGTTATGTCAATTAGGGCAATTAGACTAAATTAAGTGGTCCATAATTGCTCCTCTGGATTTTGTCTGAGCATTAATTTAATGGAAAAGTTAGAAGTATAGTTGCTACTAATTCTTGGACAGAGGGTCAAAAAAGTGAGAGAAATGATAGTTTTTACATTACTTGAAATCACTAAAATAACCAATATACAGCAAAGTCTAGTAACACAGAACTTGACCAGCAATCATAATATGAATAAGAACAGTAAAAAAAATTTTTACCTTGATTTCGTTATTTTTTATTTTTAAATTTTGGATTGTATACAAATCATAAGCATATATATATATATATATATATATATATATATATCTAGCAAAACATATACATTACAACAGTCTAACAAATCCTTTCCCTCCTTCCTTTCACCCGTAAAGCCACCACCTATGACTTCCAGCACTACTCACTGTGAATCTTATATCTAATAGAACCTACCCATATAACTACTTTATTAGATTCCCCTTCTGGTTATTCTTAAATCTACATTTGTCTTTCTTTCCAGATATTTAAATGCCAGCCTCCATTTTTGGGGTGCAAACATGTTATTTTCTCCCCAAATACCAAGGAATTGTTTGGTCATTTGAATATAGTCTAATAACTTTTCTCTCCGATCCTTTTAGAGAGTTCTTTTTAACCTTTCCATGATTTTGCTGTTGTTAGTCTTGCTGACTTCTTTATTAGTTCAGCCGTTTCCGACTCTTCGTGATCTCATGGGCCAGCCCACACCAGAGTTTCCTGTTGGCCGTCACCACCCCCAGCTCCTTCAGAGTCAAGCCAGTCACTTCAAGGATACCATCCATCCATCTTGGCCTTGGTTGGCCCCTCTTTCTTTTTCCTTCCATTTTCCCCAGCATCATTGTCTTCTCCAAGCTTTCCTGTCTTCTCATGATGTGGCCAAAGTACTTCAGCTTTGCCTCTAATATCCTTCCCTTGCTGACTTAGTTTCATTATTAAGCCAGAAAGAGTATCTAAGAACTCAAAGTAGAAGAGGCTGGAGGGAATTTCTTCAGTATCAGGTAAATTTAAGGAAGAAAAATTCCTGACGTGCTTTGTCGTACCTCACATTGCTCATATTTCAAATAGATTTGGAATTTAATTCGTCTTCCCAATCTTACCTTTCCCTCAGCTATGGAGTGGTCAGGAGAAGAACAGGAGGTGAAGAATGAGAAGGTTCATCATTGGTTATGTTCGGAAAGCTAGAACATAAATGAAAGGATGCCTCTTTCCAAGGGTGAAGGTAAAACAAAGACATTTCCCTCCCAATGAGATTCTCCTTCACCAATTAAATTTTCCTCGACTCTCCAAGCTTGTATCATTGCAGTAACCTAAACCTTTAAAAATACAGTGTAGGCATCCAAGGAGAAAAGGCAGGTCCAGTGTTATGGGAACACAATGAGCATATGATTTTTACATTTGAATGAGTCTCAACATCTCATATTTAATTTGAAGGGCAAATAGCTTATTTGGGGAGCCTACCATCCCCCATAAGTGTTCGATGTGCCAGTGTGATATGCCAACAATTGGAACAGAGCCATTGATGACCTGCCTTGTTTGATGGCCAAGTTCTCCCAGGCACCATCGATTGGTTGTCTAAATAGTGAGGTGCAGCTAAGCAAAAAGCACCACTACTGTCTATGTCAGGAGATTGTACGTGTTGGGCAAAGCAACTCTCCTCAATGGACTGTTCCACATCCCTCTCATTGGCACTACATGGCTGTGCCATTGAAGTAGGATGAAAGACAGTTGAGAAAGGATAATCACTACTGCTGCCTTGACGTAGTTGGCTTCATGTTATGCTTTCTATGTGGGGAGATTATTGGGGGGGAGTTCAATGCACCTCTTTTATTTTGAATCAGACTGGTATCTGGCATTGCGGGCTACAAGGTGTAATGCAGTTGCGTATAATACAGGTACAGGCAACAATATCCTGTCTCTTAAAATATATTTCTATATTAATTTCTAATCTGATTTTAAATAACTGTTTACTGGGGAGTTGTCCTTCTCCTCTTAGGGCGCTTGTGCCCGCTTTGTGCTGGTCTGTGATAATACAGGTACATCACTAAGTTAATGTGCAATCATGGAAGAGAATTTGGAGAGTGTGCAACAAAGTAAATGCAATATCTCTTCTTGCACAATAGGCGCTCCTACTGCATGAAAGGGAATTATACAAAATATCTCATTGTGCAGTGAGGGCTCCCAGAAGACACAATGAAAGGCCGAACAGAGCATAGGGTTACAGCCTGTGCTTGATGGGATTACACTCCCCCTGAAGGCGCAGGTTCGCAGTTTGGGAGTGATCCTGGACTCATCGCTGAGCCTGGAGTCCCAGGTCTCGGTGGTGGCCAGGAGAGCTTTTGCACAGTTAAAGCTTGTGTGCCGCTGGGCCGGGTGCTGGGGTAGTCTGACTTGGCCACAGTAGTCCATGCTCTGGCTATATCTCGAATAGACTACTGCAACGCTCTCTACGTGGGGTTGCCTCTGAAGACTGCTTGGAAACTGCAATTAGTCCAACGCTCGGCAGACAGGTTACTAACAGGAGTGGCGTACAGGGAGCATATAACTCCCTTGTTTCGCCAGCTCTACTGGCTGCCAATTAGTTTCTGAGCACAATTCAAAGTGCTGGTTTTTACCTACAAAACCCTATATTTTCTGGCCCAGTTTACTTGTCTGAACGAATTCTCCCCTCTGATCCATCAAGGACATTAAGATCCTCCGGAGAGGCCCTGCTCTCAATACCGCCATCTTCGCAAGCACGTCTGGTGGCGACGAGAGACAGGGCCTTCTCTGTTGTGGCCCCTCAGCTGTGGAATTCCCCCCCAAGCAATGTTAGATCTGCCCCCTCCCTGTTGTCCTTCAGGAGGCGGGTGAAGACTTGGATGTGGAACGAGGCCTTCCCAGAATAAGCTGAGACTGATTTCTATCTCAAATGAGTGACCACTTTTACAGACCAAGTTGAATGTGGTTTTAATGGCAATGTGGTTTTTATTTATCTCTGTTTTTATGTATTTTAATATACTGTTTTAAGATATTTTTAAATTTGTATAGCATTGAATTTTGCTGTAAGCCGGTCTGAGTCCCTCCATGGAGGTGAGAAGGTCAGGGTACAAAAAAATTAAATAAATAAAGAAATAAATAAATAACGTAGAGATATTTCTGGCCAGGCACAGAGCACCTGTTTGTGGTTGTTGTACACCCCTTTCTTGTGCTGTCATTGTGCAAGATGCACAACATGACTATTTCACATCAGTGACATTTCTCACTCCACTTGTATGTTGGTTCTGGTGGTATAACTATGACAATGATATATCTATGAACATGATTGTTGTACAATGCCATAATTCTAAACCGCAAAGTCATAAATTCCCAGTAGGGTGAAAGCAATGATTTTTAATATGTCTCAAGTGAGATCATCTTCTTTGATGATTTCTTCATGCACACATCTACAGTACCTTTGATTGTATTTTTCCACATGGCAGAATGGGGTTGAACTGGGTGGCCTCTTTAGTCTCTTCCGATTCTATGAGTCTACTTTATTTGTTTCTGGTTTGTTTCTGATTAGGCATCCCTAGTATTGTATTATGGGAGAAAAAACACAGCCTGACATTCTCAAGGGCAGGAAGTCTCACATTCCCAAGTCAGAGAAAATTAATATTGTATTTGTGTAAAGAGTGGAATTTAATATACATGGTTGTCTGGAGGAATATACTGATAACCTTTCACTGGGCATTTTTAGAAGTTTACATTTTCTAATATTTACACAGGAAAATAGATAAACTTAGTGAACTTTACTTTATTAATTTGTAGTTGCCTCCAACCCACTAGGACCAGAGTGGGTCCCTGTAGGTCCTCTCTCTCATCTCGGGGGTTATGGTATCAGCCATTATCAAAGATGATGGTTAAGTATACCTGAGTGATATAACTTTCAGTAACAGCAGAAGGTACCATTGTAACCTACGTGTAGGTTTTCTTTCATCGTCTTAGTTTGCTGCTGGGTGAAATAAAATGTTGTAGGAAATAACTTACTGGTTTGTTCCTTGGCACATTAGAAATTGCTATTAAAATCATCATCATCATGACAAACTGGAAAATGTCAGGGAAGGGCAACCAAAATAGTAAAGAGAAGGAGTTTAGCTACAGAATGGGCAAAATGATGGCATTGCCCCTATACATATTCTGTGCCTTCAATAGAATTATCCTTCAATCCCTACATTTCTAGCATCATGCTAATTTGAA
Source organism: Anolis apletophallus (assembly GCA_030556195.1). Lineage (NCBI taxonomy): Eukaryota > Metazoa > Chordata > Lepidosauria > Squamata > Anolidae > Anolis > Anolis apletophallus. Next base: position 105,071,505 of record JARBWK010000012.1, on the reverse strand, counting down.
ATGTCATGTAATCACTCAGACATACAGTTCTGGCATCAAGAGAAAAGGGGGCAATTGATGACTTTGAACACAATATATTAAAAAGTTCTGAATGTGAACAATTTGCAATACAGTACATTTGAGAATGGGAGGAATAAGTTCATTTGTGTACAAAATCCTTATTTGGAGGGACAATGTATGTCATCATCCCACTGACCCCCTCCAATAGCTAGAGCTGACTTAAGATGCATCATACCAAGACAAGTATCTGAGATATCTGAGGCAGAAAATCCTGCAGGATTGCAGTTAAATGGCACAACAACCATGTCCCCACTCCTTTCTCTATTGTCATCATAGGATCATAGAGTTGGAAAAAACCTTGTGGGCCATCCAGTCCAATCCCTTTCTGCCAAGAAGCAGGAAAATCACATTCAAAGCACCCCAGACAGATGGCCATCCAGCCTCCATTTAAAAGCCTCCAAACGAGGAGCCTCCACCACACTCCAGGGCAGAGAGTTCCACTACTGAACAACTCTCACAGTAAGGAAGTTCTTCCTAATGTTCAGGTGGAATCTCCTTTCCTGTAGTTTGAAGCCTTTGTCCCGTGTCCTAGTCTCCAGGGCAGCAGAAAACAATATTGCTCCTTCATCCCTAAGATTTTCCCTCAACTCTGGATCCATGGCCCTCATCATGCCTCCTCTCAGCCTTCTCTTCTGCAGGCTAAACATTCCCAGCTCTTTAAGGAGCTCCTCATAGGGCTTGTTCTTCAGACCCTGGATCCTTTTAGTCGCCCTCCTTTGGACACATTCCAGATTGTCAACATCTCCCTTCAATTGTGGTGCCCAGAATTAGACACAGTAACAAATAACAAATGAAATAGCTATCAATTTGTTTTTATTTCATTATTATCCAGAATTGACTCTTGAAGTTTCCACATTCTGCCTTATATGTTTAGATCTTGACTACAGCCATGCTTTAATGTAAAAAAATGACAGCAGCAGAAGACAGAAAAATGACAGGAGAAGTTAAATTTCTATATGCCCGAGGCCTTCTACTGTCCATTCACTGGGTTCTTAAACCTAAATTGCTACTAATCCATATTCTTTCCATTGGTAGTCTTGATATTTCCCTTAAGAAATACTACAGAAAGGAGAGGTATGTTACCTATTAAGTTTTATGGGCTTAAAAATGACTTTCCTATGATGGTACCAAGATTATTTTTCTCAAATCGGTTGACTAGCTGTGTGTGAAATGGTACTGGCCTTTAATCTGGCCAAAGAAATGCACTCTATGTCCAAAATAAATTACAGTGATATCTTTACATTAAAAAGAAAGCATATACATTTATATTATTAATCAGTTTCTTAGTGAGATGGTGAGAACAGTGATATGACATGTTGGATTTAGCTCTATTGAAGTTAAATGAAGCCATTTGCTTCATTTTTAGTCTCCCAAAAATGTTCAAATCAATGGTACTTTAAGCCTTGTTCACAAACAGATATAGCTAAGGGGGGGGTCAAATTGCTCCTTTGTTATACTACTGCCATCTGTAAATTAGAGAAAATGCAAATGAATAGGCAGATAATAGTGAGTAGTAACTTCAAATACTGGTACTTGCAAAATTAACATTAAGTGGCCAAAAGAGCTCTCACAGGGGGTAAAATATCACTTAGCACTCCCCCCCCTCCTCCAATGAATGAAGACACACTTCCTTATCAGTGACAAGAAAATGTGAATATATTCTATACCTCCACAATTAAGTTGAACAAGAGCTCTCTTCTGTTGTCTACCTGAATTCCAAACCTCAATGAAGCTGTTATTCAAGCTGTGATTTCATTTCTCCCATTCAAAGCAGATATTCAATCAAGAGTTTGAAAATGGTGAGGAAATTCCTTAAGTAGTATGATCGTCAGCCTCATTATTTAGCATGTATTGATTTACTTGCTAACTTTATACCCTACAATTTAGAGGACTCAAGACTTGTCTGCCATCACTTTCTCCCAAGTCATAACCATAATCCTTGTAAAATAAGACAAACTGAGAGTAGCTGACTGATAGAGTTGCATGGATAGAGTTGAGTCGGATAACTCGTTGCTTGTAATAATTTCATTAAAATTGCATTTTTGAAGAAATATTGAAGCTTTTTTAAAAAAAAATCAGGAAGTCGTTTTGCCTTTCCAAAGCTTTTTCTGCCATTTTTATTATGACTCATGAAGTGAGTCGGAAATAATTTAGCGGATTTTTAGCCCTCTACTAACCTGCTGGGAGGCAAGCTGATTGCATGCTGGGAGGTTCCTTGCCTCCCCCCAATCAGGGGAGAAGCTTTGAGGAAGCACATGGCTCAGAGGCTCATTCAGAGCCAGGAAGGGAAGGGAAAGAGAAAGACAAAGGGAAGGGAGGTTGTGTTGAAGGGAGTTTGGAAGAAGAGGATGATGGGCAAGCAAGCAGAGAAGAAGGGCTCTTGCCTGATGTGCCTGCATGGCTGGCTACCTGGGCAGCCTGCCTTGCCACTTGTGTGTTGTTGCTGCTGTTGTGGTTTGGGACGGGTAGGCAGCATGAGGGTAGTGTGTGGGTGACTGGCATAGGTAGAAGGAGAAACACAGAGGAACCAAAGCACTCACTCCAGCATTTTAAAAGGCCAATGTTGTAGCTGGTCTATCTGGCCTCAGTGGTTTTTTGGTTTGTGTTGCACATTGCCTCAAAAGAACTAAATCTCCCATCAGTTCAAGCCACTCTTTGAACACAAACTCTTCTTCCTAAAGTTGTGAAATCAGCTTCCAAGGCAAAAAGGGCAGGGCTGTTTGCTATTTTCTTTGTTTGCTGTAAGTTGCCTAAAAGACACTACAAATCCCATACTTCCAAGTCTTGTGTATTGCGCAATAACGGCCACCATTAACGAAACAATTCAGAATTTTTGGAAAATTCTGAAAGTTCTGGAAAAAAATTCTGAAAAATTCAGAATTCAATTCCAAATTGAAACACCGTCACCCCCTACATCAGAAATTAGTTTTGAACCATTTTTTTAAAAAATCAACCAAGCCTATTTGTGGATTTGAGTTTTGCAGATTTGACTAGGATTAGATTTAAAATAGGAATCTCTAGTACTTAGCTGAGAATCTACAATCACTTTCCATCAAATGTTGATCATACAGTAGATCACCCAGAGAACCTGCATATGCCTAGACAGAACACCAATCTAGGAATGTCTAGGTCCTTTATTGTGATTCTGTACTTAATGCCTTCCAGAAGTTGACCACAGAGCCATGCTAGAGAACCCAGAGATTCCTAGCAATGTGTTCTCTTAGGTTAAAAATATAACATTTTTTTAATTTGTGGGTTTTTCCAGTTTCACAGGGTTCTTGTGCCCAGAACCCTAGTGAAAGCTGAGGGTTGATATAATAATAATAATAATTGTTGTTATTATTATTATTCAGCTGCTGCAAGAAGATTACACGGACAGACTAAAAGCAGAGGCATAACATCGTTGCTCAGATGATTCATTGGAACTTGTGCCACAAATACCATCTCCCTGCAACAAAGAACTGGTGGGATCACAAGCCTGAAAAAGTTATAGAAAATGAAAATGTCAAATTCCTCTGGGACTTCCTAATTCAGACAGACAGAGTTTTGGAGCACAATACTCCTGACCTCACAATCGTGTTAAAAAACAAAGTATGGATAGTCGATATCGCAATTCCAGGTGACAGAAGGATTGAAGAGAAACAACTGGAAAAACTGACATATGAGGATTTAAAGATAGAACTGCAAAGACTCTGGCACAAGCCAGTAAAGGTGGTTTCAGTGGTTATTGGCACACTGGGTGCAGTGCCTAAATACCTTGCCCTGCACTTAAACACAATAGGCGATGACTAATTACCATCTGCCAGCTGCAGAAGGCCACCTTACTGGGATCTACAAGTATTATTCATCGATACATCACACAGTCCTAGACACTTGGGAAGTGTCTGACGTGTGTTCCAATACAACAACCAGCATAGTGATCTTGTCTGCTGTGTACTTACATTGTTGTGTTTATAATAGTAATAATACTAGTAACAAGTATAGTGATCTTGTTTGCTGTGTACTAATCTTGTTGTGTATTAAATAATAATACACTTTATATTCTGCCTTATCTTCCCGGAGCAACTCAGAGCAGATTACAACACATATATGAGGCAAACATTCAATGCCTTTTCACACACACAGTGAACATACAACAGAGACAAAGGTAAAGGGCTGCCCCTTTTTTCATCTCCGGCATCTGGCATACAATAAAAAACATTCTGTGTAAACATTAGGAAGAACTTCTTTTCTGTAAGAGCTGTTTGAGAGTAGAATAGACTGCTTTGGAGGGCAGTGAACTCTCCGTATTTGGGTGAAGGCCATGGTCCCCAAATACAGTCAGAGTATAAACAAACAGTTCCAGGTCTAGCCAAATACATAGTCTGCAAAGAAAGGAAACACTTGAAGGGAAATTCAAATGTCTGTCCCAGGGTCAAGAGCCATTTACCAGTAATATCTAAGATGCAAGTTTGAATCCATAATTTTTTTCTCTGTCACACAACACTAGGACTAGGGGGCACTCCCTAAAGCTCCAAGGTAGGAAAGTTAGGACTAATAAAGGGAAATATTTCTTCACCCAGAGGGTCATTGGGTTATGGAACTCACTTCCAGAGGAGGTTGTGACAGCTGTCAGCCTGGACAGCTTCAAGGCAGGATTAGACAGATTCATGGATACCAAGGGAATCAGTAGTTACTGAAATGGACATCCAAGTGCCACCTCTGTGTTGATGGAGGCAGGCAGGATTTCCCCGGGTACTGGTTGTGGGGGGTCGGGAGCAGGTGAGGGTTCTGCCCTCCTTTCTGCTAGAGATCCCTGTGTACAACTAGTGGGCTACTGTGTGACACAGAATGCTGGACTAGATGGGCTGAGGCCCGATTCAGCATGGCTCTTCTTATGTTCTTATGTTCTTAAATTTGAAAGCTGATGTCCAAGGTTAGTCCAGGTTCCAGGGAACATGACAAGAGCCATGGGGGAGGGAAGTCCCACCCCCAGGGTGCATGCACAACCTCTGAGGATGTCTGCCATAGTTGCAGGTGAAACATCAGAAGATAATGCTTCTGGAACATAGTCATACAGCCTAAAAACTTGCAGCAACCGAGAAACTCCAATCTCTTATATCCTACTTTCACAGGTGTTACCTGTTGCTGGCTCTCTTCTCAGATAGCCTCAATTATCTTCACAGTGGAGACCTTTCTTTCCTTAACTCCACAAACACAGAAACAGTTAACTCCTCAACAGTCTGCTCAGCAGATATCTCTTGCATTTGGTGAGCAGGCAGTCACCAAACCAATGCCAAACTCTGAGCCCTCAGATCCCTAGTGTGTTTCCAGGGAAGAAAGAAACAGTGAGAAAGAATAATTCTAGTCCCTGCATATGATAATTTGAGATGCATTGCATGTGTCTAGGACATTAATGTTCTGAAGCACAAAGTGTTTGTTGAAAATTTTAAATGCTATCCTTCACAATTCCTTTATCTGGCTAGACTGGCCACTGCTACTGTTCATATAAATTAATTGTTTCATTAGTGACAAATAAATGACTTCGGTAATTATTCTCCCTGCACCCCATCTCAGCAAGGATTCACACCAGTTGCTATAAATCACAGGTTATGAAGGCATGAAAGAACACAGGGAATATATATGGGTATGTGTGTGTTTCATAAATATAAGCAGAATTCTCAGCTTTAGATAATGTGTGAACTAATTAAGTTTGTTGACTCTTGATTAATTGAAATAGCCCTGAGTTTACCATATTCAATATCAGCAATTCTTTATTAGTAATGCCTAAATAAACCTGGCGTTGAGCAGTAAAAATAATGAAGTACAGGAGAATGAATAATTAATGTACAGTAGCTTGCAATTTGCACAGCAATATGTTTTGAGGAAAACTATAAGACATTCACTTGGCTTGAAATGTGTGTTATTTAAAAGTACATCCGCACTAAATTTACAGTAATCTTACAATTGTGTCCATTTAGATTACTGTTCCATGCTATGATACCAAAGATGGAAAATGAATTGGTTTAGTTTTGATTTCCCAGGGAAATAGCTGTGTACTAAAACTAATTCATTTTCCATGTTCAGGGTCATGGCAGCAAACAATATCTGAGATCACAAAACCATATTTTTCAGTAATGCTTGGTAAAATGGAAGGAAAGTAGGAAAGGAAGGAGACTGTACTACAGGTAGATTGATTCAATCAAGGAAGTCCCTGAGTTTGCAAGATTGAAGCAGGGGTACAGACTGGTGCTCTTCATGGCTTCTCATTCATAGGATCAACATAAATTGAAGTTAAGAAATATGGTAGACTCTCAGTTAACCAGACTTTAAGCAACCGGAACTCTCAAGCAAACTGCACTCACAAAGCTGTTTTTATAATTAGGTTAAGCTGTGTTAGATTAAGTTATGACAAGTGGACAAATGTCAGTGTGCTGAAAGAAGCAAAGACCACCAGCACTGAAGTGATAATTCTCCTAACTCCACTGCATTGACCACATTGTCCAAATGTCCAATTGAAGCAGGTTTGGTACTTTTCCGAGCATAAAAAGTACAGTCAGAGAGTGATGCTACTTGCGCGTCAACTCTGAAAAAGAGGGTTTTGGTGCCAATAATCAGACAGGCACATGCTATGGAAGACTAACACCCTGATTAAATGCATTTTAATACACTCTGTGCCCAATTTAAACCATATAGGCTAGATGAGTGGGAAACAGTGCAGCTTGAGCTATGAAAGTTAATGGGATTCTTAATGTAAATGGAAAACACCACTGCGCATGGCAAAAAAGTCCGACCTTCTTCACTGCTGGCAGGAAGCCCGGAACTAATGTTGCAAGTAAAAGAACAGAGAGGCTCAGCATTGATAGCTTGCACTGTGAGAAAGGAGTACCTTATAGATGGCTATTGTTCTCATTTTTAGTGATGACAGAGAAATGATGCAAATGATTTGTGCAATGTTTATTGGATTAATGAAATGTCATGTAACAACAGTAATCACCAGCCAATTATGATTGTTTTAACCATGAAGAAGGGGTGGGTTTAACTGGATGGACTCCATTGAGGTATAAATGTCTTTGTATGAGATGTAACGGGGTCTTTTTGCCCCTATCTGCAGCTGTGTTCTGCTGGCAAAACCCACCAGCTGGTGCCAGGAATAAAACCTTTTGTTTTTCACCCTACTTCACAGTTGTCGCGTGTTCTCCCTCATCCTAGTATCCGCACGTTCGGGCAGCTTTGGTAAGGTTAACTTGGTACTTGGAGTTCCATAACTCCTCAATTCTGCTTCATTTGGTGACCCCGACGTGATGAAAAAGGGTATCTAGACGGGTCTGTGTTGAGGGAAAACAAACGTGATCTCCGTTGCTGACAGCGCTCGCTCCCCGGCTAGTAAGGTGAGGCAATTCAGGAGGGCTGGAAGGGGCGCCCCGCTTGTTTTTGACCATTTTTGCACTGAGCCGACCGCCTGACTCGCCCCAAACGAACGCCGGTGACCCGAGAGAGACTGCAACTAACGTTGAGGGTGAAAACAAAGCCTGAAGGGAGAGGCTGGCTGGGAAGCGGCCTCTGGAGAGCCGGCTAGTATAAGTCCAGGGACACCTTAAGACGGTGCCCAGCCAAAGAGGGCTAGCAAACTGGCATAAGCGCGCAGAGGAGTCGGAGGCGACGTCAGGTCCGATCGCCAAAGAGCCGACGCAACTTGATTGGTGACGTGGGAAGGCGAGACGCGAGTCCCAGGGTCTGCAGGACATCGGCAAGTATAGTTTATTTCGTGCACTTTAACACTGAGGGAACACACATTGGGAAGGGGGAAAGCACTGAAGTGGGGTTTGATCTCAGGCAGGAGAGATGGGGAGTGCAGGCTCAAAGCAGAAGAAAGAGACCCCTTTGCAGTGTGTGCTAGATAATTGGGACAGGTTTTGTTTGCTGGCAGTTGAGGGAAACACCCAGGAGATGAAATCTTTTGAACTTAGTAATCTGTGCACAGAAGTTTGGCCATCTGTCCGAGAGATCGGATGGCCAAGCGAGGGAACCTGGGATTGGGATAAGTGTCAAAGACTTGCAGATTATTGCCACGCAGTACATCCAAATGATCAATGGATTTACTCCGCGGCGTGGGAGCGAATGGTTGCAGAGGGGGTGTGGTGGGCTGGCCCAAAGTGTCGTGAGAAGAAGATTTGCTTTGTAAACAGAAAAGTAGAGAAAAGTCCTCCGGTGCTGCCGGCGGAGCAAGAAGAACTCCTCCCGCTAAGGAGGAGGGAGAGAGAGAGGTTTATTGCCCCAACCGGAGCCAGGGAAGCAGCCCCAGCGTCCCCGCTTCACGCCAGCCCCAGAGCCCCCGTTCAAGCTCCAGCCATGTTCCCCACCCTTGGGACAGGCTCGGCCGTCCAGATGACGTCAACGGCCGTGACGCATTCTGAGGCGGTCCCCGCTGTTCCTACCGCACCAATCCAGATCGTCCCCGCCCTGCCGTTCCCGGCAAGCCCAAGACTTTTTCCTCCTCCTTCTGCGCCAATCCAGTTCGTCCCCGCCCTGTCGCTCCCAGCGAGCCCAGAGCTTTTTCCTGTTCCCGGCGCGCCAATTTCAACTTCAGTAAATTCACCACAGACTTTGCAAGATGTTCAGATGTTAGGGAAACAGCTAGAGAAACTTAGCCAATATACTGCAGATTTGCGACCTCCTCTCCCGTCTACTTCTCTTCACTCTTTTTCAGTTGGCGAATCGGTCCTTGTGAAGGAATGGAGCCTGCGTCCGCTGCAGCCGAAATGGAGAGGGCCGTACATCGTGCTTCTAAGCACACCAACAGCCGTGAAAGTGCAAGGTCTTCGCCCTTGGATCCATTATTCGAGGGTGAAGAGGGCGCCGGTTGCTTTAGAGGCATCTGTGGATCCAGACAATCCCCTTCGCCTTCGGATTACAAGTACTTTGCAACGCCCTATTTAAGGGGCACACAGACGGCCACAGAAGAGTCGTCTGATACCATCGCTCCCAATCCGGGTAATGGTGGTCCAACGCAAGAAAGATGGACAGAGCCTAAGGCACTCTCATTGCGGTGGTGGCTATGCATCCTAATGGGACAGAGTTACAGGTGTAAGCGCTCCGCGAGAGTAAAGACAGTGTTTGGGATCGTGGCTCTGATACTTACATTGTACATCACTGGGACACATGGCGGGTGGGAGGAAAATATGTTTCACAAACTTGTAACTAATATGTCACATGAGTTAAGTTTAAATTCGTGCTGGATTTGCAGCCAGGGGCCTTCAAGCCATAGGTCCGGTTGGCCAATAGTCCCATCTGGGTTGTTGACATTGGCGGGGTGGAATAGCACGAAAGGGAAGCAGGAGCATATGACAGGGACAGCAGAGAGGGCTTGGTTCATGGTCACACATCGGGCCCCTGTGTTAAGAGCTGCCCTGTGCTTCAAATGGGAAAGGGAGGCACATCCCTATTATGCAGGAAGTCAGAGAGATGGCATGTATGAGTTGTTTAAGCAGATTGAGCTAGGTTCTTATCCTGCTTGTGATCACATGATCACCGTGCACAGCAGGTACAGAGGACGCTGTGGTCTGAGAACAACAGGAGTGTGGACTTGGAGCTGGGAGGGCTCAAATTGCACTCACATCCTGTTTAGAAATCATCATGAGAATGCTATAGTGAACCTGGTTCAGAATTTACCTGCTAGACGTTTGGGTTACCGTGCCACTGGACTTCCAGAGGGAATTGTTTGGATCTGTGGGAAAGTGGCAATGCCTGTGCTTCCTGCAGTTTGGTCTGGAGTTTGTACTCTAGGCACCTTGCAGCCGGGGGGCTTGAGGGTGCTTCCCAGAGAGACTCAAGTGACAAATCTATACCTACATGTCCATAAGCGCTCCTTTGCTGATGTGCAGCGTTATGGATATGATTCTGACAGAACTTATTTAACTGAAGGCCAGAAGATTATAGCAATTGCAGGCCCTTGGGTAGGGGTGGCTTGGAACATAAAACAGTTGCGTGTGTTATCACATGATTTGGAAGCTTTGGCCAATGATACCCATGAGGGCTTGTCAATTTTACAGGAAGAAATGAATTCTCTGGCAAGAATGGAAATGCAGCAAAGGCTGGCGTTAGACTATCTGCTCTCAAAAGAAGGTGGTCTGTGTGTGTGGTTAAACCAAACTTGCTGTCATTTTGTAAATAAGACTGGAGAGATAGAGCTGGATTTAAATAGAATCCAGGGTGCTGCTAGAGAAATACAGAAGACTTATTCAGATCCAAGTGATTTTTGGAATACAATGTTGGGCTGGCTGCCGAACCTACATTGGTTACGTTCTCTTGTGATGATAATCATTGTGGTGATCTGTTCAGTATTGATCATAATGTGCTGTCTGCCTATCATGCTCAAATGTTGTGCTAAGGCAGTACAGAGTTCCTTGAAGACAGTAAAAGATGTGCATACTGTCAAAAGCGGAAGGCCCGGGGTCTTACGAGACTGGAGGGTCGATTGGTCTAAATAGGTGTTCCAGACGTAAGTGTAGGAAACTCCTTGCGATGAGTTTCCCACAAAAGAGAAATCCTGGAATGAAGCAGGTTTGGTACTTTTCCGAGCATAAAAAGTACAGTCAGAGAGTGATGCTACTTGCGCGTCAACTCTGAAAAAGAGGGTTTTGGTGCCAATAATCAGACAGGCACATGCTATGGAAGACTAACACCCTGATTAAATGCATTTTAATACACTCTGTGCCCAATTTAAACCATATAGGCTAGATGAGTGGGAAACAGTGCAGCTTGAGCTATGAAAGTTAATGGGATTCTTAATGTAAATGGAAAACACCACTGCGCATGGCAAAAAGTCCGACCTTCTTCACTGCTGGCAGGAAGCCCGGAACTAATGTTGCAAGTAAAAGAACAGAGAGGCTCAGCATTGATAGCTTGCACTGTGAGAAAGGAATACCTTATAGATGGCTATTGTTCTCATTTTTAGTGATGACAGAGAAATGATGCAAATGATTTGTGCAATGTTTATTGGATTAATGAAATGTCATGTAACAACAGTAATCACCAGCCAATTATGATTGTTTTAACCATGAAGAAGGGGTGGGTTTAACTGGATGGACTCCATTGAGGTATAAATGTCTTTGTATGAGATGTAACGGGGTCTTTTTGCCCCTATCTGCAGCTGTGTTCTGCTGGCAAAACCCACCAGCTGGTGCCAGGAATAAAACCTTTTTGTTTTTCACCCTACTTCACAGTTGTCGCGTGTTCTCCCTCATCCTAGTATCCGCACGTTCGGGCAGCTTTGGTAAGGTTAACTTGGTACTTGGAGTTCCATAACTCCTCAATTCTGCTTCATTATCACCATCTGCTGGAGTGATACCTATTGATCTACTCACATTTGCATGTTTTCAAACTGCTAGGTTAGCAGAAGCTGGGGCAACCTGCGGGAGCTCATCCCGCTCCTCGGATTCAAACCGTTAACCTTTCGGTCAGCAAGTTCAGCAGCTCAGCGGTTTAACCCACTGCGCCACTGGAGGGCCCATAGTATCACTATATCACAATATTATTATTATAATATATTATTATATTGCATTATTAGTTGTATTATTAGTAGTAGTATATGGCAACACATTATATTATCAATATTATATGCATATATAATATATTATATTATTAGCATACCAAAATATTAATATTATATATTACTATATTGTACTATACTGCAATGTTATTAGTAAAAATGTCATGTAATAGCTAATATACAATTATTATTATTATATTGTACTATATTATTATACCACAACATATATAATACACTACCAGTATATAATAACTATTATTTATTTATTTATTTATTTATTTACTCGGCTTTTATGCCGCCACTCCCAAATAGGCTCGGGGCGGCTTACAGCCAGAAAGCAGAATAACATACAATGAGCAAAGACACTTTAAAATGCAATATAAAATACAGAATAAAAATACACAATAAAAACATCATTAAAACACGGTTGGGTAGTTACAGTGGTCGAGCAATGTTGGCGTGGCATGGGGGACCCGATGGGCCTATAACTGAAAAGCCAGCCGGAAGAGGTGGGTCTTACATGCCCGCCTAAACGGGAGTAAGTCTGGGATTGCTCGTGTAGCTGCCGGGAGGGCATTCCACAATATCGGCGCTATGACCGAGAAGGCCCTTCGGCGGGTGGCAGTTTTTTTGGCCATTTTAACGGAGGGGACGGCTAGCAGGTTGGAATCCTCCGAGCGAAGTGATCTCGTCTGCAAAAAAGCTCTGGAAAGCACTGGCAGTAAGGGCCTGATCGCTGTTTTTTGGGACAGTAGGGACCGTCGTCAAGGACCGAATTACTTTGAACAATTGGGCCGGGCGTGAGCTGGCAGACGCTATCGAGGCGGAGAAATAAGCACTTTTGGCCGCCTTGACAGCACGCTCATAAGCATCTTTAAAAAGCTTATAAGCTGATAATGAGGCTCCGTCACGGAGTTCCCTCCACACACTCTCCAGCCGTCTCCTTTCCCGCTTCATCGACCTAAGATCTGTCACGAACACCGACTTAGAACTGCCCCTTTAACACACACACGGAGACGTAGCAAAGGCTAACTAGTTTTATTGAATATAAAATAGTCCAAAAGGCAATTCTCATTGAGAGATTAAGAACAAAGCAATCAGCAAAGCTGTAGTCCAAATAAGAAGGCAAAGTTCCAAAGGATAGTTCCAAAAGCAATCGTGGCAAAGGGCTTGGCAAGGTTTCCGGATTCACTCCGGATTGAAGCAAGGTATCCGCAGCAATGCGAATCAATAGCAAGGTCAGGACTTGGTCAAAGGCGAGCCAAACTAGGCTCCGTGGTTCACTCCGCTTTCACGCCCTTCAGATCAGACGTGGCCGGAGAACTGAGGATCAGTTCCCACGGGGCCGCTCTTAATCCTTCGCCGGGCCCCTCGGCGATCTAGGGCCCGGCGTCTCAGTCTCTACTTTCGAGCGGTGACGATCTAGGGACAGATGCCAGCTCCTCCTGCCCTGCTCTATGTCCCTCGTCTGTTATGGGAACGGCCCCGCTCTTCCAGTTCAGTATCGCTATCTCCTTGAGAAGCAGCCTCCCCGAACTTTCCCAGCCGCTGGCCTCCATCTGCTGTTCGGCCAGGTCTTGGGAACCTCGGCCGTTTGGGAACTCATAACTATCTCCGCTATCTGCTTCGCTGCCTCCCATCTCCACCTGGTCCGCTCCTTCTCCGGGAGAATGCTCCCACTCGAAATCCCAGGCTAAGCTCTCTGCAGGTGGACTGGGCAATTGCACTGCTGTCAGTCTTGGTCTGGGCCTTCCAACTCATCCTCCGAATCCCCTTCAGCCTGTACGGGACCTAATGGCATCGGGACCCCCGGTGCCTCGCCCCCTCCCATTGGCACGAACGGGCCCATGGGTGCTACAAGATCTTCTGTATACCAGGGGGATCGATGTTTGCGAGGCCGGAGAGGGCGCCTGGGGGCAATCTCGTCGAGAGCTCTGGCTAATGAAGAGTTCCAGGCTTGGACCTGCTCATCGACTGAGACGCTGATAGACTCCAGATCCCTCAGAGCATTCAGGAACCTTGCGGGTTCCATAAGTCTCCTTGGGCGAACCAAAAGCTGTTTGGCGCCCTTGCATAGAGGGGGCGGTTGCTCAACCCGGATCCTTAGAGCACAGTGGTCCGACCATGGAACCTCTATTACGGAGGCTAGGTCCACTTGTATATATATAATACTTTGAAAGTAAGATAGTATATATATTAGTATATATAATACTTTGAAAGTAAGATAGTATATTACAGTCTCCTTGCCATACAAAGGAATAGAGTTTGGTCTTTTAATCTATATATATAAAGGAGACGTGGTCGTGCAAAGATGGATATGCACGGCCAAACCATAACCCCCCCAAACACAAATCCCACGACACACATTCCCCCAGACCACGAGGTACAGACATAACCCAAAAAAACCCACCTACCTAAAATGCAACCCCCCAAAAAACAGCCTCCAAAAACCGCCCATAGACTCCCATTATGCGCTGCCCGCGAGCGCTGGAGACAGGGAGAACCGCGCAGGCGCACAAGGCACCCCCACTCCCCAAACCCACCAACACATCCCCTCACCCTCTCTCCCCACTCACCGGGACCTTCGCAGCCCGCCTCCGACGCTGCCCATGCGCGCCAGGGCGGGAGGCAGGCCCGGAGATCGCCGCACCGCCCTCCCCAGAACCACCTGGGAAGCTAGCGAGGAGGCCGCGGAAGAGCCGGCCACAACACGCCCCACACCTCCTGAGTCAGCCGCGGCCCCGGGGTGGCAGCCTCGACAACACTGCAGGACGCTTAGAGGCACCACAGGAGCCAGGAGCGGCGGCGCCCGCCGTCCCCATCTCGGAACAGCCCGGGGTGCCGAACTACAGTTCCCAGAAACCTCCGCGGCGGAAGTAGGCCACGCTGGGCTACTTCCGGCGCGGAGGTTTCTGGGAGCTGTAGTTCGGCACCCCGGGCTGTTCCGAGATGGGGATCTTGGCGCCGCCGTTCCTGGCTCCTGTGGTGCCTCTTAGGCGTCCTCCAGCGTTGTCGAGGCTGTCAGCCCCGGGCCGCGCCAGACCCAGGAGGTGTGGCGGTGTTGTGGCTGGCTCTTCCGCGGCCTCCTCGCGCGCTTCCCTGGTGGGCCCGCGGGCGCCCGCGCAGGCCCGGCCCGGGACCGGCAGGGAGACGGGCGAGGAGGCCGAGGCAGCAGAGGGGAGGGGGCCACGACACAGGCCGCACCACCCGGGCGGAGAGAGAGAGGGTGAGTTATAGAGAGAGAGTGAGAAAGACAGGGGGGGGGAAAGAAAGACTGAGAGACAAAGAGAGAGGAATATAAAGAGGGGGGGAAATGAGAGAGAGAGAGAGACAGAGAGAGTGAGAGGGTATGAGAGAGGGGGGGAATTAGAGACTAAGACAGAGAGAAGGGGAGTGAGAGTGAGAGAGAGGGGGAAATATAGAGGGAGGAAGGGATTGATAGATAGGGATAGAGAGAGTGAGTGATAGATAGAGAAAGATTGGGTGATACAGACTGAGTGAGTACAGAGAGATAGACACAGAGAAAGCAAGTGATAGAGTGTGTGATGGAGAATAATATACAGAGAGACAGGCAGTGATAGATAAGGATAGAGATAGAGAGAGAGACAGACACAGGAAGTTAGAGAGAGAGAGATAGGTAGATAAGGAGAGAGAAAGAGAGACACAGAGAGAGATAGACTGAGATAGACTGGGAGAGACACAGAGAGAGAGAGAGAGACATGGCACACAGAACCCCCACCATGCATGATGGGACTTGCAGTACCACCATGGAAAATGGGATTTGTAGTACTTCAAAACCCATCATTCCCCACAGACCACTGCGGCCCAGAAACAAGACCCATAAAGACCCAACTTGCCACGCCATGCCCCCCATGACCCACACTCCAACCAACTGCAGTTCAGAGGAGGCCACACCGTGGATGATTGGACTTCCTCGCATCTCCTAAAAAGGGCACAGCAACGCGTGCCGGGTACAGCTAGTTAATCTATATGTGTGTTCATAATTTTATGCCTATGTTTTGACTTACTTTGTAGTTTTTGTGTATATTGTCTATGTGGAAACCACCCTGAGTCCCCTAGTGGGAGATAGACCGGTATATAAATAAAAGTTTCATTACATTATTATTTATTATTATAGATTTTGCATCTACACCAGGCAAACCGGCTGTTAGGGGAGCTGAAGGTAGGTAAATATACGAAATGCAACACTACAATATGTGATAATATTAATTATTATAGAATCATATCACAACAAGCAACATAGCAAATTTACATTAGAAGGGTCCAAGCATGGTGCCCAAAGACATAAATTGACTGGCATCTACTAGATAAATAATTATATTAGATAATGAAAATAACGTATCTTGGATCTAAACATGCAATCTTACATGCAATCTTACATATCCAAGATATGCTATTTTCATTGTCTAATATAATTATTTATCTAGTAGATGCCAGTCAATTTATGTCTTTGGGCACCATGCTTGGACCCTTCTGATGTAAATTTGCTATGTTGCTTGTTGTGATATGATTCTATAATAATTAATATTATCACATATTGTAGTGTTGCATTTCCTATATTTAGCTTCCCTCAGCTCCCTTCACTCTTATTTCCTTAGCATCCTCCCTAGTTTCCCTTATACCGGCTGTTAGGAACTATGGGAGTTGAAGTCCAAAACACCAAGAGGGCCAAAGTTTGCCCATGCCTGGGTTAGCAGGACTTCCTTACAAAAACAGCTCTTTCCGGGTCTCTCTCCAAAGTTTTGCTGGACTCTGAGGAAGGAAAGATAGAAGAGGGTCTCTGAAGCAGAGAGGCGATTTGGGTGGCTCTGGTCTGGGGGGAAAGAGACGCTCGGGAAAGCCTCTCTCTCTCTCTCTCCTCTCTCTCTCTCAGAAGGAGCAGGGGGAGGCTTTATCTCCGCATAAAGCCTTATTTCCTTTCCCCCTGTCAAGCAGCTTCCCTTGCCATTTGTGGAGGTCCCATTCGGAGGGGAAAGAGAGCAACAGCTTGGAGCTTTCTCTCCAAGTAATAGCTCCACAGTTTGGCTTGCCCCTTTACAGGGCAGCCAACACACAGAGAGAAATCAACCAAACCCCAAACAGCTTTGTCTTCGTTCCCGAAGGCAGGAGTGCGGACTCAAAGAAGGGTGCCCAACACCTCCACAGCAGATGCACGTGCGCAGGGTGGGCGCACTCGGGGCTCGGCTCCTCCCACCCTCCTTCTCAGACACACACAGAGCGACTGAGGTGCGCGAGCCGGACAAGGGAGGCAGGGAAACAGACTGGGCGTGTGAGGAGGCGGGGCCGGGGGTGGAGCCGGGTGGGGCGGAGCCAAGGGCAGAGGAGAGAAGAGCTGGGGGGGGGTTGAATTTTTTTGAATTTTTAAAAAACTTGGGGGGGGGGGCGGACCTGCTGCCCCCCAAAATGTGCCGCCCAAGGCCATGGCCTAGGGTGGCCTTATGGGTAATCCAGGCCTGGTTGGATGACCTCCACAGGGAACTAGGCAGGGAGAGTGTGACTCTGCTGATTCTCTTGGACATCTCAGCGGCTTTCGATACCATTGATCATGTTATCCTTCTGGGAAGATTCACTGGGATGGAACTTGAGGGCATGGTTTTACTGTGGCTCCGGTCCTTCCTGGAGGGTCGTTCCCAGTCGGTGAAGCTGGGGGACACTTGTTCGGACCCCTGGCGATTGACCTGTGGGGTCCCACAAGGATCTATTTTGTCCCCCATGCTATTCAACATCTACATGAAACCGCTGGGAGAAGTCATCCAGAGTTTTGGAGTGCGGTGCCACCTTTATGCAGATGACACCCAACTCCACTACTCTTTTCCACCTAATTCCAAGGAAGCCCCTCAGATACTTGACCAGTGCCTCACTGCTGTGATGGTCTGAATGAGGACGAACAAGCTGAAGATTAATCCTGACAAGACAGAGGTCCTCCAGATCAGTCGCTCACCTGACAGTGGTATTAGTTGGCAACCGGTGCGGGATGGGGTTGCACTCCCCCTGAGTCACAGGTTCACAGTTTGGGGGTCCTCCTGGACTCAGCGCTGATGCTTGATGCGCAGGTGTCGGCGGTGGCTGGGAGAGCCTCAGCACAGTTAAAACTTGTGCACCAACTGCAATCATACCTCATGAAGTCGGACTTGACCACAGTGGTCCATGCCTTAGTTACCTCTTGATTGGACTACTGCAATGGGCTCTATGTGAGACTTCCTTTGAAGACAGCCTGGAAACTACAACTTGTTCAACGTTCGGTAGCCAGATTAATAACGGGGCAAATTACAGGGAGAGGTCAACCCCCCTGTTTAAGGAGCTCCATCGGCTGCCATTTATTTTCCGGTCGCAATTCAAAGTGCAGGTCATCACCTATAAAGCCCTAAATGGTTTGTTACCCACCTACCTTCGTGACTGTATTTTCCTCCATGTATCTGCCCGATCCCTTCGATCTTTGGGGGAGGCTCTCCTTTTGCCCCTGCCACTATCCCAGGCCCACTTGGTGGGAACAAGGGAGAGAGCTTTCTCATCAGTGACCCCCCGACTGTGAAATATATTACCTGGTGAGATTAGGTGAGCCCCCACTTAAGAAAGTTTTAAGAAGAATCTTAAAACCTGGCTCTTCCATTGCACCTTTAGTGATTAACCATACAACCTGCTATTGCTGTGACCCCTCAATGTCCTTAAAGTACACCTCCACCTTTCCTGTATGAAGATTCCCCTCAACCCCATTCCTAAAGAGTTTCTCCCACACAAATAAATCTGCTCCACCCCACCTCACCCCGTGTTTTTAGCTTTAGTGTTTTATCCTGTACATGCGGCCCACTCACTGTTACTGTGACATGATTTTATTTTAATTTTATATTGTTTGTTGTATTTCTATGCCTTATGTAATTTATTATGTTATTGTTTGTGCTTTGATTTCATTTATTGTATTGTGTTATTGGGCTTGGCCTCATGTAAGCCACCCTGAGTCCCCATTGGGGAGATGGTGGCGGGGTATAAATAAAGTTTATTATTATATGTTGGTGGACAGGAAAAGAGATTTAAAGATAGGCTTAAAGCCAACCTTAAAAACAGTGGTATAGATATTGAGAACTGGAAAGCCCTAATCCTTGAGCATTCTAATTGTAATTCCGTTGTTACCAACAGTGCTGTGGTATTCCAAGAGGCACAAATCGAGGGAGAAAGGGAGAAACATGTCAAGAGGAAGGCGGATCAAGCCAACCCTGACCATGACTACCTTCCATCTGGAAACTGCAAAAGAACATGCATATCAAGAATAGGTCTCTACAGTCACCTATAGACCCACATTGAGTTGCATGTACTAGCAAGGTGACATTGCACAACTACCATGAAACTCTATAAACATAAACTTCATTTTCCTTTCAATATGAAATGTCTTTGAAAACTACACATTTTTCCGGGACTATTCACACTTTGAGGAATATCATGTACACGATTCAGACATGTTATTTTGGAGCAGAAAGCACTATATCTACCACAAATGTTATTTTCTGTGAAATGGCACATGAATTTTGTATCAAATAAATCCCAAACAGTGAAGACTTTGGCATCTCAGCCACTTTGCAAGGGTAGTAGAGTCTCATTTATCCAACATAAATGGGCCAGCAGAACAATGGATAAGCGAAAATGTTGGTTAATAAGGAGGGAATAAGGAAAAGCCTATTAAACATCAAATTACATTATGATTTTGCAAATTAAGCACCAAAACATCATGTTTTACAACAGATCAACAGAAAAAGCAGTTCAATACATAGCAACATTAAGTATTAATTCCTGTATTTACAAATTTAGCACCAAAACATTGCAATGTATCGAAACAGCTGTGGATCCAGGTGGGAGGCAGACTGCATTGGATAATACAGAACGTTGGATAAGCAAAGGTTGGATAAGCGAGACTCTACTGTGTTTTATATATTTTTGCTATCTCATCTTACCACATAGGAGAGATACTCATCATAAGACACAGATTTCCATTTTTGCTCAATAATAACACATCATTTCCCCCTCTTTACTATGACAAAATAGATATATAATTATGTGTTAGAAATGCTGCCAAGAAAAGCTTTGGTAGCTGCCCCTTTTCCTTCTGCCTGCCCTTGCCCTTGGTCTATTAGGCCAGTTGAATTTCAAAGCAGATAAAATGATTTTCACAAAAAATTATCTTCCTTCCTGATAGAAGCCATTTTCAGAATTAAACCACAGCAATAGCAAATGTTGGAGAGAAGGCGCCAGTCATACATATCTCCCTGTATCGACATTTTTATTTCAAAGGATTAGTAGTATTAAGGAAATAAATCTAAACTAATACCACCATGGTAAATTTACATCATGAATAACTGAAGGTCACACTTCAACTAGTGTCTGGAGCAGAAATTGCTGCTGTTGATTTGCATTTATTTGCTAAAGATCAAACTGGGGAAAAATGAAGATGAAATTCAATCTGAAAAGATAGAGAGAGGGAAAGAAGGAAGGCTAGAAAGAGTTGGACAGCATTAGCGGTAGCCTTAAATACATGCAAAACATGTAAAGAAAGGGGCTACTGTAATCCAAGCATGTGCCTTGACTGAAGACTTTGAAAGGGCCATAAGCAAAGGACAAACACTTTAATCTATCTGTATTGTTGATTTCAGCAGCCTCTGAACCAGAAAAACTATAGATATTCATAATGCTTCATTTCTCACTGGGTAAGTTAACTAGTGTCAGGGCCATAGCCAGGATTTTGATTTGGGGAGGGCTGAGTTTGATTCTGGAGGGGCTGAGTCTGAGTAAGAGAGGGGCTACCCTACCAAATCTTTTGTATTGTTATCCCAATAACCCCATGAATGTGGGATATAATGAGCATGGTGATCAGATCATGATATGAATAAACATAACTGTTTAAATAATGTACCAGTAAGGCCTACTCGTGGACCACCCTGAGAATGGGGGGCCTTAGGGGCTTCAGACCTCCCCCCCGAAATTATGATTTTGGCTACATGGATTCCCAAGCTAATTTTCTGCATATGGAACGCCTCAGAAAGAGAATAGCAGTGTTTTGTGTGTTAGGGAAAAAAAGGGGGAGACAGGGAAAAGGCATAGAAGGTACTGAAAGGATTAACATCATAGTAATGTAATTCACTGTATACTTGTATTGCCTCTGAGGGTGTATCAACACTGTTGAATGAGTGCAGTTTGGTAGCACATTACTAGGCCTGATTCAATGCTACGGAATTCATCAGAAGCATAAAACCACAACTTTCCTGATCCCATAACATTGAGCCATGGCAGTTAAAGTAGTGTGCAAAGATGTTCCTCTATGTGCAGAATGAATAAGGCAGTTCCTCATCAAGAGCCCTTTCACATTTCAGTATTATAGCACTATAATTCCCCCTTTACATCATTATTTATTTCCACCTTGTAAGATTGATTTCCTGAGAGTTGCAGTTCTGTGAGAGGTAACCAAAAAGGCCTATTGCCTCACCAAATTACAAATCACAGAAATCTACAGGATACTTCCATGATAATTTAGGAGCGTGAAAAAGCCATTGAATATCAGTAATGTAAATCAGAGTTGTCCCATTGCCCCTCTTTTCTCTCTAAAACAGGCGAAGTGGGATGTATCACCTGACTTTTGTGATGAGGCCCTTAATTGGACTATCCAGGTTCCAACACAGATATCATCGAAACAATAACAGAATAGTTGAGCAGGTGACAAAAAATAGTATGGTGAGTACAGTATGCCCTTATGGATCTCACTCTCAATATCAGAATATCAAATCTTTCAGATTGTTAGGTTCTGGTATCATACAGACTGTGTTCACTCCCTACTCCTTCTCTCTCGTGGAAATGTATACATATGTTCATGTACTTTGTTTCAAGACACTCCTTTTTGTGAACAAACATTGAGTGAAGTCTACCATTAAATCATAGAGTTGGAAGAGACTACAGGGACCACCCAGTTCAAGGCCATTCTCCATGCAGGAAGGTACCATCAAAGCATCCCCAACCAATGGCCATCCTATCCCTATTTAAGGACTCACAGAGAAGGAGATTTTACCACACTCCAAGGAAGTGTATTCCTCTCGCAGCCAGCTCTTACCACCAGAAAGTTCCTCCTGATAGGTGGAGTCTCTTTGTAGCTTGGAGCCATTACTCTGCATTGCTGTCTCTGGAGCAGATGACAGAAGATGTGGCATCTTTTTAAATATTTAAACATGGCTATAATGTCCCCTCTTAACTATCTCTTCCTCAGGCTAAACATACCCAGTTCCCTGCTCCTATTAGGGCTTAACTTCCAGACCTTTGTGTGCATTGTAGTACCATGTACAGATTTGCACAATTTTCAAATGTATATTTTTTGTTCAAAAAAGGAAGTTAGATGCTATATTCCTTTATGTAATTTTGCTATCATGTACCGTATTTACAAAGTGGTTGCAGTACATTGCCCTTCTGCTAAATACTGACATTATGCAACCAATGCTGTATCTGTCAATGCACCTGTTTCTTGTTCCCTTGGGGAATGGAAAAGCACAATGAATATTATTTTTAAAATGAACATAATAAATCCATTATGTAATAGTGAATTGAGTATGGGCCTTAAATCATGGGCAAAGAAGTACAACATCACTCAGGGAACTTGTATACCATAAAACACCAATAGGATGACAGTTAGGGTTGTTCCAGGCAGGCATTTATCCCAGAACCATCCACATTTAATGCCCCAGAAGGTGTGTGCTTTCTGAGGTGGGTGTCCAGATGCTCTCTAGGGACTGGCCCATGAGAACATCTAGAGGCCCTACCAGCCTTCCCCAACCCCCAAAGACCTTTGAAAAGTAAGGAAAACTTACCTGGCCTCTATTAGACTGTAGCCAGAGCTCTCTCAGTACATAGAAATGATGCGCCCGGTGATTTTTCTTTCCCCCTCTCTCCTGGTGCATCATTTCCATGCCCCATTAGAGCTCCGACTACAATCTACTGGAGGCCAGGTAAGTTTTCCTTACTTTTCTAAGGGGTTTGTGGAATGTGGGGGAGAGGGGTTGGGCATTCCCACAGTTTTCTGGACTAATTTAGTGTGGAAGTCCAGACATTGGAAGTAGTCCAGACACTGGAAATAGTGGATTTATCCTGCACCTTCCAAGAAGGCACAGATTAAATTCATTATCTAATTGATTCACTACAAACCAGGGTTTTCCTAGTTTGTGGCAAATTAATTCAGGATTGTCCAGGACGTCATCTGGACAGTCCCTTATTTATTGCAGGAGTTACCGCAATAAAGGGGCTGTTTGGATGTGCCCTTAAAGTCTTACAATCCTGCATGAAACAAAATAGGGGAAAATATAGGTAGAATTGGGCAGAAATGCAGCAGTTCTGAAAAGGTGAGATTTTTTACATTCCTAATATATATAATATATATACCTTGTCCTATTTTTACTTCAACTTATATAAGAAAAAAGGAGAAGTGGAAAGAGTAAAGAATAAAGGACTAAGAGGGAGACAGAGAGAGAATCTGCTAAAAATAATTGTAAAGGGGTGGATTGAGTTACAGAATAAAATTCCTATTTAAATCCTGCAGTGTTCCAATTATTCAGACTGGAATGAAAGTACATTTCACTGTACAATGAATACGAATCTAAGTGGAAGAACTCTATTGGTTTTCCATGCAATGTATTACTTGAGGGGATAGCCATGTAAATGAGAGAGAGTTAACATTTTAAAAGAAAATAAAAGTGTCATCGACATCTAAATCCCATTCAGGCATCTTTGTGCTTTTGTACATATCCTTTGGCTTTTAAAAGAAAGATTAACTTTATTCGAAATGGCCTGTCTTTGCAACTTTAAAAAAATCCAAAGATCAAACTGAATGGAAGGTTTAGAGAGGAGGGACAAGGTTTGAGAAAATGTAGTGATGTTACACAAATCCTAAAATGTAAAATTATAGCCAGTCTGATGCATTTTTATAACAACAATCCTAATCTCCTACAATAATTTGAAAAATACAAGAACAGAACATGTGGTAAATGATGCAAAAGTTGCAAGGGCATAGAATCAAAGACTCCAAGGGCCATCCAATCCACCCCCTTCTGCTATGCATGAATACACCATCAAAGAAAGGCTTATAAGGTTTAAGAAGCTCCAGAGAAGAAAATAAGTATTCTATTGTTGAACACCTCTTACTAATAGGAAGTTTTCCATAATGTTTAAGTAGAATATCTTTAATAATAATAATAATAATAATAACAATACTTTATTTATACCCTGCCACCATCTCCCCAAGGGGACTCGGGGTGGCTTACATGAGGCCAAGCCCAACAAAAATATATCAGAAAAACAACAAAGCATGCAAGCAAGTAAAACACAATACAAATATTATAAATAACATATAAGCAGTAACACAAAAAATATTTAAAATGCTTTTCATCAGTTAGTATTCAGCAAAAGGCTGGTGTAACAAAATCAACAAAAGTGTCCACCTTTAACAAAATTAAGATATATCCAGGATCCATGAGGTGAGAAGGAAGCCACGTTTCAATATCAGAAAGATGTGCAGTGAACAATGCCCTTGAGTGAAACCAAAAGTTCACTGGTTATCTTTAGCCACCACATTTGGAAAACCAAGAGTCAGGAGCCCAACAGAACAAGGGAACAACACTAAGCCCCCTTCTTCACTGCCCTATATCCAAGGAACTGAGATTATCTGATTTAAACTGGATTATATGAGTCCTCACTGCCAGATAATCTGGGATAAGAAGATAATCTGCGATCAGATCCTGGGATATAGGGGCAGTGAGGAAGGGGCCTAAGAGCTGAGAATGAGAAATAGTGTTGCTTTCAATCAGGTGTTCTTTTAGGTATGTTTATCCTAGAGAAGGTACGTTTAAGACAGTGGTTCTTAGCCTGTGGGCTGTGGACCGTGAGGACAAAAATTCGGTCCACGAGCCTCATTCCCTTTTATTTTATTTTGTTTTGTTTTATTTCTGTTCCCTTTGCACCGCCTGCCACTCCTTCCCTGTCGCTGATCATGGCATATGTTCTGTATCAGAAACTAGAGTTGATGTGGTCTATCCAATAGAAATTTTCTGAATCAGCACCCCAAACTGAATCTAAAGTTGACCAAAAATTGATTCGTAATTCTTTTGGTACTAATGTTGGAGAGTAGTCCCTGGTCAAAGTCGTCCCTGGTCAAGTAGTCCCTTGTCAAAAAAAGGTTTGGAACCACTGGTTTAAGAGATGATATGGTAGCCATGGTTAAATATTTGAAAGGATGTCACATTGAAGATGGAGAAAGCTGGTTTTCTGCTGCTCTGGAGATTAGAACATGGATCAATAGATTCGGGCTCCAAGAAAAGAGATTTCACCTGAACTCTATGATTCTGTCATTCAATTTTCTACATTTTATTGGAAGAGATTTCTGCTCACACCAAGCTTTCCAGTTATATTTGATGACAGAACCCTTCAACTGTGGTCTTTCTGATACCTTGATTCAGGGCTGTCCAACTTCTACCAGCCCAAGGCCCGGAATTCAGGTCACTGATGACCTGGGGGCTGCAGCGGGGGGGGAGTCACTCACGGGGGGCCGAGGCCACTCGCGGGGGTGAGGGCGGTCCAAGGGCGGGGCCGGTCGTGGGCATGCGCGGCAGAACGGGAGCGGCGAGGCCCCGATCCCCGGGCTCTTCTCCCCGGAGGATGGGGCGTCTCTTCCTGCTTTTCTCCGTGACCGGTCATGGAGAGAAGCAGGAAGGGACGCCCCGATCCCAGGGCTCTGCTCCCCGGAGGGTGGGGCGTCCTTTCCTCTGCCTCCACCTCTTCCACCTGACGTCACCCGGTCCTGCCAAAAAGGGACGGGCAGCGCAGGACGCCCCGCCCTCCGTGAGCGGCCCTGCCGCCGCGAGCACCCCCCCCCCAGAGATCTTTTTTGCAGCTGAGTTCTTGCGGGCCACATCCAGGGGACTGGCGGGCCGCATGCGGGCCGCGGGCCGCGGGTTGGGCAGGTACGCCTTGATTATTATTATTATTATGTCATAGTGGAATAGTCTGGGCCAAACACTTGAGTCAATTTCTTTCTCTGAGACAGGGGTGCTACTTCTTCTCTGATCTTGAACTGACCTGTTGAACCAAAGAAGTTCATGACTGGTCTTCAGGTATTTGTACATTATTTTCCATTAGCGAGTCTTTTTCCCCCTTTTCCTCCTCTTTCTCAGTTTGGGGCATGACATCAGCTTTTAGATTTGCACTAAGCAAGCACAATATAGTTTATATTAGATTTGTGCACTCGTCCTGATAATCTCATGCCACACTAAGACCTTCTTCTTCAAGTACTATAGAGGACTAAGCTTTCTTATCGTGTTTGGGAGCAACGTCAATGTCAAGACACCATTACCTTAACCATTTTTTAAAAATCTAACTGATGAAAATATGATTTTGAAGATCCTGAAGCCTATTGGTTAGTGCTAACTATTGTCAACCAGTCAATCAATTGTTGAAGAATGAGTCAACATGTAAGCAAGTCCCATTGATTTAATGCATTCACGGTAGTTGAGATGCACAGTAGAATTGAGCTCTCGGCTTGCAAATGCATGGTAAATTATGGAAAGACCATCAGGGTGAGGAGAAATCCTTCAATTGCTCAATGTTCTACCTATATGAAGCCTGACATGATGTGAAATTTACATCCATTCAATTTTTAGAAATACAAGAAATTGCAATTGTCACAAATCTTTTAGCAAGAGCTATCTCCTTGGCACATTTTAACAAAACCTCTATTAAATTTCTGGATACCTCAGAACATCAGCCATTTATTCATGGTCATAAAGATGACTGTGACCTGTTTTGAAAACTAAATTGTCCCCAAACATGAAGGCTATGTTTAGTTTATAGTGGGTAAAAATAAGATCTATAAATGAAAAATGCTTCTTGAATTCCTTATGATTATGGCCATTATTACCATCTTTAATATTAACTATGTCCCATAATTCCCCACCCCTCAAAATCTATTTCCTCTCCAGCAGCAAACCTCTATAAATGTTATAAAATCACCACTTCCCCATTTATGGCATTTCAAAATGCAATAAGGCAGGAAATGAATACAAAATCGAAATATTTGGGGAGATTAAGATAATCTTTTTTATTATTTCATAAGGTAATTTCCCCTCTGTTTGTGTGTGTCAGCATAGGTATTTTTTTTCAGAGGCTGTTTGAAAAGATGAAGAAAAATAAAATAGCAGGCAAGAACTTAATCAAATGGATCGTGAAAAGACTGAAAAAGAAAACATCCCCAGGGATTATTGAAAGATTTGAAAAGTTTACTCATTGGAAAACAAACTGTTTGATGGGAGGAACATGCATTGAATGCAGACTGGAAAATTAGGGGTTTAAGCAGTCTCAGTCTCCTCTTCCTCTGTCTCTCCTTTACTATCTCTTTCTCTCTCTCTCCTTTTATAACAAACTTCTTCACAAAGGCATTGGAGGGTCATTATTTTAATGATTTTCACAAATGCTAAAGGTATAAATATGATCAGGGAAAGAAATAATATTCTTTCATCTAAATCTGAATGGAAACGATTGCCTAGTTACATAGATCTTTGTTATATGGGGGGGAGCAGAAGCCAGAATCTCATATGAAAGATATCGGTGACTTTAAGCATCCAGGTCTTATTTTCTCGTACAGGAAGAAAACCCCAAAGGATGTAATTGAAAGGTTTCCTTGCAAAAATGTTCCCATGACAAATTCCTTCCAGTATTTGAAGATACTGTACTGCCCAATCTAGTTTGCAGTATGGCACCAATGGTTTAGTGCCCCATAGGTCTTTTGCTGCCATGTCAGAGCTTATTTATAGGTCATTGCAGATTTATTTTTAATCCTGCTGTTTCCAGTTTGGGTCATTTTCATTAGATAATAGCACACAAAACAATTTCATCCATGTGTTTATAACCAATGTGCATATGTGCAAAGACACATGTATTATTTTCAGTGCAGATGAGAAAAACTACAAGGGGCATTCATTAAAGATTTCCCCTGACCCACTTCCTGGGGACTGAGAGCAATGAAACTTGTCACAGTTATTAGTCCTTCTCTACATAGGTGCCACCCAGGGACACAAAAATGCTTGTCCTTCAAAAATAACTTCATTGTTGGAAAGCAGTGGAAGTTCGATGATGTGAGATTGGGTGAATATGGGGGAAGTGGTAGAAATTCAAAGCCACAGGACAGGGCCGTAGCCAGGATTTTGGTTCGGGGAGGTGCTGAGTTTGGTTCGGGGGGATGAGACGGGGTGGAAGAGGGTTTACCCTAGCAAACCTTTTGTATTGTTATCCCAATAACCCCATGAAGGTGGGATATAATGAGCATGGTGATTAGATCATGATATGAATAAACATAATGTACCAGTAAGGCCTCCTCGCGGACCACCCTGAGAATTTCAGGGGGGGGGCTGAAGCCCCCTTAGCCCCCCCTGGCTACATGCCTGCCACAGGATCATGCTTCCATTTGGGCAACATGTGAGTTGTGGACTGGTGCACTGTCTTGCAGAAGGTGGACATCTTTGGTGAGCATGCCACATCTCTTGTTTTTGATGGCCTCCTGCAATTTCTGCAGCAGTGAAGCATGGTATGCCCCAATGATCATGGTACCCTTTGCTAGGAAATCCATCAATCCTACTCCATGCTGGTCCCAAAATACTGTGAGCATGACCTTGCCTGCTGAGAGTTGGGCATGTGTCTTCTTTGAAAGTGGTGAGTCATGATGCTTCCATTGCATCGACTGGACTTTAGTCTCAGGATCATAGTGATGGACCCAGCTTTTATCCTGTGTGATCAGTCTGTTGAAAAAGTCCTCCTGGTCTCCATGGCATATTGTCAATACAGCTGAGAGCATTCAACTCATTCCTGCTTCTGGAAAGGCATGAATAGCTGGGGAACCCAGTGAGCAGATACCTTATGCATATGAAGATGGTCTTTGATGATTTTTTTCATGAATCCCACACTAATCTTGACAATTTGGGCATTGTGGTAAATGGTTATGTGGTGATTTTCCAAAATGGCAACCGCCACTTGCTGGATGTTATGTTGTTCATCAATAGCAGAGTTGGGTCACCCTACAATTGGAGATGTTTCCACTGAAGTCCAACTACATTTGAAATGACGGTGGCAGTTATTGACTGCATCATATGATGGGGAACCATCACCATAAACCTCTTTCATCTCATCGAACATCCCCTTTGGTATGCGGCCTTTCAAGTAAAGGAACTTGATGACTGCTCTGTATTCCAATAGGTCCATTATCAAACCTCACACCAGCACCTGTAAAATCATGACTGTTATTAGTTCTGAGTTGTAAATTGGCACATAACCTATAGAGACTTATATAATTGTACCTGTGCAGTTTCAGCATCCTGTGATAAATCGAAGTGGGTTGGATAAAATCTTTAATGAACACCCCTCCTAAATGTCATACTAAAAGGCACCAGATTCCCTCTGACTTTGGAATCTAAGCAGGGCCATGCATGGTTAGTTCTTGGATGGAAGACTGTCAAAATATACATAAAAAGGAACTGAAAGTAACACTTCTGAGTATTCCTTGTCTAAGAAACACTTAAAAATTAGGGTTGCGTTAAAATGACGGGTTACTTGAAGGTATACACACAGATGTTTTGTCACATTTTTCTGATGTGAAACATTTGCATTTAGTTCCAGATTCACAGAATCACAGGATGATGGAGTTGGAAGAGACTCCATAACCCATCCTGTCCAACTCCCTGCTGTGAAGGAATATATGCATAGTCAAAGCATTCACAACAAATGCACTCTCTATTTTAGAGAGAAAACATGTGATACAAATAACAACTGTGAGTAGCCATTCCGCCTCTTTTCAAAAATCTCCAATGAAGAAGGTTCCACCATACTCCAAGACATGGAGTAGATTCCCTTTTCAAACATCTCTGACTATCAGAAAGTTCATCCCAATATTAACATGGAATCTCCTTTCCTGAGCTCCATGTTTTAGAACATAAGAAAACAAGCCTGTTTATTTTGATATGAATTTATCAAAATCTGCAGTTTTTTTCATGTTCAGAAAAAGTGAAATCTTCATTTTACCACAGCTAAGAGGAATGTGTAGGAATGCCTAAACACCAAAGCATATTTGACTGACAGAAAGACACATATAAAAGCCAAAGCCACCAACATAATCAAACCTCCACTCCCTCCACCAACATAATCAAACCTCCACTCCCTCCTTTGTTTTAGACTACACATACAGCCTTCACATTCTTATATTCACTTGAAGATTAGAATGCATATCACTCTCTCAAAATGTCAAAACAACATGCTTATGGCAACATCCTGTTTGTTCCTTTTTTGACTGTAACATAGCCTTCCTTTGTATTCTCTTTAGTCTCAGCCTCCATCTTCTTGCTCTCTTTTTCTCTTGCTCTCCCTCTTCCCTTTCAGTTTTCTCTCCAAAATCAAGCATGATAATAGGCATTCAAGGAGAGATGCTCCAACTTTCTGTTGCCATGTAGCAACTTTTCTTGTTTCAACTTTATTTGACAAGATGAACCCAAGTTGGTTTTGCACAAGTATTTGTGGGTAAAATTAATTTATATACCTAACAAAGAAGACTCTGCTTACTTTCTTTCCCTCCCAGATGCTGTGTGAATGGTTGGAATGAGCTGATGAACTGTTCAGCTTCTGCCTTCTGCAATAATTACTCTGCTTTTGAGAGTCACTATCATCTTACATATTTGCGAAAAGTTATAGCATTTTTGTCCTCCTGGCCACAGACTTCTTTCACATTGTTTTAAACTCTAGCTGAGAGACACCTGATAGCTGCAGTCACTCTTTGTGCTAGGGCCCTTGTAATAATAAGCTTTTCTGTATAATTATTTTTACATTTAGCTGAACAATAGTAGAATACAAATAATCCATGCCTGTCCTTTTTGATAGATGAAAAGGATTAACATAATAATAATAAAAGCACCAGGATGTCATCCTTTGAATTTGACAAGAGCCCATCTATAATTAGCTGAGAGCAGTGGCTTTTCTTAATCTCAGCTCAAGAAAGATTAGCCGAATTTTGATCATATGGCTTGCCTCACACCTTTCCACCTGGCATTTTTCAGCTGTTGGTGTACTGTTTTCAAAGGAACACCTTCCGAATTATTATGACTTTCCAGATGGAAAATGGACTGTAACCAAAGATCATTGAGTATCCAAACAATAAAGAAGACATTTCAGCTGGGTGAGTTTAACTCATTTAGGTTAAAGTAAATTTAAAATAGTGATATCCATCACCCAAATCACCCATTGAACTGCACTATTGTTACTAATGTTGCATGCTTTAATTGGTTTTAAGTAAAAGAATTAATGATAGGTTTCATCATAGATTAGAATTGTCCCAATCCTCTTTAATTAGTAGGCCTGAAATAAAAAGCCATTTAAATTTTGAGGAGGAAATAAAGGAGTGAATGAATTTTAAACAGGACTACAATTAATGAGCAAACCAAAAAGAAAGTGAAGAGGGGAATGTGTGAGCAATTAAGAGCTAGCCCAAGTTACAACTCTGTTAAACATTATGCTGGGTGAGGATATCCTTGTTCAGTTGAATGATGACCTTTGGGCCATTTCTTTTTCATGTCCTGAAAAGCAAGTTAGCAAGTAGAGGTGTGCGATTCGGCCAAAAGGCATGCATGCCCTTTCATGCTCCATTGTCAATTGACCCCTCATTCTGTTTACTGAGAAGTTAGTCTTTTTCCCCTTTCTGTGTTTTGGTTATTATTAGTCTTACATCGACAAAGCAATATTGACAAAATTCTTCATCTCTTTCACTGATACACCCTCTGAATAGTCCAAATAGGAATAAGAATTTTCTATTAAAGAATGGAGAGATAAATTAGTAGATTATATCCAAATGGCCAAGCTGCCAAATAGCAGCAGAGGAGGAAATAATGAAGAATTTGCAAACAAGGGAAAGCTGGCACTTGGGTATCTGGAAAAGAAGACAAAGGTATACTTGAATGTTGCTATAAAGGGGGTTTTGTGAAAGAAAATATATGGGTAGTTGCTGATGAATTGTGTGATTTTTTTTCTGAGGGATGTCATAGGGGTTGGGTTCATGGCTGTGAGGATAGAGAGATAAGAAACGTTAAGGTATAATTAACTGTATAGCCAATTCTGATTTTTCATATGTTTAACAAACACTGTGAACGTTTGCATATTTTTCTTCTTTTTTCATTTTTTCTTTCTTTTTTTCATCTGTTTTGTTTCTTATATACACTATAAAACAATTAAAAATATATTTTAAAGAAAATCACTCAATTCAGAAGGGATGTTACCATATTCATTTGGCAAAGATTTGACCCATTGGCTACAAAGAGAAAATGTAAAGGCTGAATCCTCAGTCATTTAAAGGCCTGTCTGCATGAAACCTGCCTCAGTTTTAGATCCCGTTTACAACTGCAGTCCTGTCAAGTTTTAAAACAATTCACCAATCTACAGATTTTTTAAGCATTAGAACATAAGAACATAAGAAGAGCCATGCTGAATCGGACCTCAGCCCATCTAGTCCAGCATTCTGTATCACACAGTGGCCCACCAGTTGTACACGGGGATCTCGAGCAGAAGGGAGGGCAAAACCCTGACCTGCTCCCGACGCCCCACAACCAGTACCCAGGGAAATCCTGCCTACCTCAACCAACTCCGAGGTGGCACTTGAATGTCCTTTTCAGTAACTACCGATACACTTGGTATCCATGAATCTGTCTAATCCTGCCTTGAAGTTGTTCAGGCTGACAGCTGTCACAACCTCTTCTGGAAGTGAGTTCCATAACCCAATGACCCTCTGGGTGAAGAAATATTTCCCTTTATTAGTCCTAATTTTCCTACCTTGGAGCTTCAGGAGTGCCCTCTAGTCCTAGTGTTTTGTGACAAAGAAAATAAATTTTCTTTATTCACCTTTTCTATCCCATGCATGATTTTATACACTTCGATCAAGTCACCTCTTAAACGCCGTCTTTCAAGGCTGAAAAGACCAAGGCGTTGCAACCTGGTTTCATAAGGGAGCCGCTCCATCCCTTGGATCATTCTTGTTGCCCTTTTCTGTACCTTTTCCAGTTCCGTTATATCCTTCTTAAGGTGCGGGAGACCAGAATTGTACACAGTACTCCAAATGTGGCCTTACCATCGATTTGTAGAGAGGTAATACAACATTTGCTGACCTATTTTCGATTCCCTTTCTGATCATGCCTAGCATAGAATTTGCTTTTTCACTGCTGCTGCGCACTGGGTAGACATCTTCATTGAGCTGTCCACCAAGACCCCAAGATCCCTTTCCTGGTTTGTCTCGGGAAAGCTTTGACCCCATCAATTTGTAGGTGTAGTTGGGGTTCTTTGCCCTGATGTGCATGACTTTACACTTGTTTAGGTTAAAATGCAGTTGCCACTTTGTTGCCCATTCACTCAATTTCGAGAGATCTTTCTGGAGCTCTTTACAATCAGTTTCATTTTTAACTACCCTGAACAATTTAGTGTCGTCTGCAAACTTTGCTACCTCAGAATTCACTCCTACATCCAGATCATTAATGAATAAATTAAAAAGTAACGGGCCCAAAACTGAACCTTGGGGTACGCCACTTCTCACCTCTTTCCACCCAGAGAAATGTCCGTTTATTACCACCCTTTGTTTCCTACAGTTTAGCCAGGTTCCAATCCAGGACAAGACCTGTCCTCTGATTCCATGGCTGAAGAGCTTATTTAGGAACCTTTGGTGAGGGACTTTGTCAAAAGCCTTTTGAAAGTCAAGGTAAACAATAAAAAAACTTATTTTAAGTTTTTACATAACAATTTTAAAAATAAGACAAACTGCAGGTGAAGGTTCTGGGAATTGAATTTGCCAGTTGTGTCCTTTCTCAGCCAATCAGAGCATGGACACAACCAGGCTTTTTATTGGCCGAGAAAGAGAGAGAGAGAGAACCTTCAACTCCTATCATGCTCCAAGAAGAACTCAGAGACTTTTCAATGCCTGCCCCATGCAAGTGCTGCTGGGAAAGTTCCCAGCAAGCCCTCTCTGGGGGAGACTAGTAAACTTTCCAAAAAGAAATGGATGGGTTGTTCTGTTTTTGGAGATTATATGAAACAGACCACCAAATATTACAAATATTTTTCATTCAAACTGATTTGGGCTCAAACCTATTAGCAAGTACCCACGGAAGACAGGAGTTGGTGTGTTGAGCAGTCAGTCTGGTCCTGTCAGTCATGAGTTATTTGGGCAAGATGCAAGGAGAACTCAAGAGTGGCTGTCGCACTCCAGGGAAACTGGGCCCTCTAAATTACTCACACAACACCAGTTACTTGATATACAGTCCTTTTAATATATAAAAAACCAATCCAATAAGCAGTAAAGGGTAAAAAGGTTAGTCGTAGTAATTAGCAATCAATAATCCAAAAAAGGTTCCATAAGCCAAAGGTGAAAGGAATGTTGTAAAGACTCCAGATGCATCAAGCAAAAGCAATGTCCAAAAAACCCACAAAGCCAGAATATTTCCAAAAGGAAAACAAAGTCTTAAGTCCAGCACAAAACTCTAAAACTAAGAATGCAAGAACAAGGTTTCTTGAATCCCCCACTGAGCCAAGGACCGGAGCTTAGAAATCCAGAGACCTTCAGTTGCAAAGTTGCCATGAATATAAGCAAAGCTAAAAACTCAAAACTAGATTTCTCTTTCGCTTCTCACTAATTGACATTCTCAAGCCGCAGCATGAAGCAAAGGCCTTGAATCTGCCAATTTACACTCCTTTTGGCTAGCACAGGTGTCTTATCTCTGAGCTCCGCTGACTTCAAACAGGCTAGTTCCCAAGAGAAACTGTTCTGCCTCTGCAAATTTCCATCCCCTTGCACTCGAGATCCCACAACCCTGAAGTCACAGGCCCAACAGTGGCCAATATCCAGGATAGACGTCCTATCACTAGATCAGATGTCTATTGACTGAAGAAGGGAGGATCTAAATAGAGTAGCAGTATATCAAGACAAAGCAGGAATGTGAGAGGCTACTCTAGGCAACCAATAACACATTTGTCAACAGTAAGGATGAAATAGATCTGCATGGATATTTATAGATAGCTCCTCCAAAGATAGAGTTGCCAAATACAAAAGCCAACATAGTGATCTACTTTGATGTGTATTAATCTTGTTATGTATCAAATTATTATTATTATTTCTTACATCTCCCCATGGTTTGAGGTGGGTCACAGTACAGTCAAAATCACACAAATATAAAAATTCTGAAAGGTTCTGGAACTCTGATTAGGTGACCTAAGTTGGCCCAAAGGTGATTCACATTTTCTCCATGCATCTCATAACCTTATGCAGCAAGACAGAGAAACCAGCACTTACCATAAAGGTACCTAATTAACAAAATTCCACGAAAAACCTGACCAAAAAGAGCAAAATTGCTGAAACAGACCAGCAGGTGTTCCATAATTTGTTCTAAAGAGCTGATCATGTTTAGCCTGCAGAAGAGAATACTGAGAGGAGACATGATAGCCATGTATAAATATGTGAGGGGAAGTCATAGGTAGGAGGGAGCAAGCTTGTTTTCTGAGGCCCTGGAGACTAGGACATGGAGCAATGGCTTCAAACTAAAGGAGATTCCACCAGAACATTAGGAAGAACTTCCTAACTGTCAGAGCTATTCAGCAGAGGAACTCTTTACCCTGAAGTGTGGTGGAGGCTCCTTCTATGGAGGCTTATAAACAGAGGCTGGATTGGGGGTGCTTTGAATACTTCTTGGCAGGGGGTTGGATTGGATAGCCCATGAGGTCTCTTCCAACTCTATGATTCTATGATTCTCAGTACTAGAACTGAAGTTAATTGAGTGAAAGGAAGATGTTTTTGTTTGCCTGCCAGTTGCCTACCATCCAGATTTGTATCCGTAAATCATGAGCTACCTTCTGCACACTTAAGTATTAGAGATGAAAAGATTATCCCATCACCAAAAACATATAAAGAGAAAATCAGAGGGAGGATATTTCTGAAATTCTGATATAGCATTTGCCAGAGGCAAAAACAGGGACCAATTGGGGATATTTTTTTCATGCATAATGAACAATTTCATGTTTATTTTGTCCTTGATAATAGGGATGTTGAAACCTACCTAGTGGTCTAGTTTAGGCTTCGCTGACTTGGGTCAAGAGCTTCTAGCACTAGGGAAGAAACATGTTGAAGTGGGAGAGCACAGGGGCAGTATTAGAACACAGGCTTTGCATGCAGAAAGTCTCAGAGTCAGTCCCAGCCAACAAAAGGAATTATTGGTGAAAGGATCCATGCCTAAGAATCTGAAGATACTTATATTTAAAGGATCATCTCAAGTTGTATGCTAATTTCCATCCTGCCTGTTTACATGTTTGTCTGCAATCCTCTCATAATTTATTTGCTTTGGCCTCTAAGCAGGGAAAGTTATGGTTTCTGTCACGCTCCCTTGATACTGCTACCTAAAGTCTAGTGATCCAAAGCAAGAGGTAGGGTTTGTTGAAGTCAGTAGAAAAAGCCTGCTTGTGTCACAGGGTTTGTCACTCTAAAATGTCAAAAATCTGCTAAATGGACATTTAGGTTTGCATTCAGTTGTGAGATGTCACTACTGAGCACAAGAGCTGCATGGCTCAATCAATGAGTTATTGTTCTTCCAAAGCTTTAGATTGTGTAACCCCTAAGTAGTTGCTTAGTGTCAATATGAAGATTTGATTTGGAACACAAATTTAGAAATCTTTTTGGTGTGATGATGGGGGATGGAGATAGGGGGGAAGACTCAACGATCAAATATCTCTTTTCCACTGCTGTGCTTGAAGCTTTCATAAGGCATGTTTTTACATGAGTTGAGTAATTTCCCAACCATAAATCTGGTGGCCTGTCTGCATATTCTTTACCAGAACCACTCTGCATAATAATCAAACAAGTCACTGTAATCCCATAGCATCTGAGGGCATTGAGCGTTTGCTCCTCGCCTGATGGAAAAATACAATTTCAGCTCCTTCCTCGCTGAATTCATTTATATGACATTGCCAGGAACATGCTGTAGATATAAAAATCAGCACTTTATAGCTGCAGTTGTATCCCCAAGTGCATCAGACCTTTTTGGAATATATTCGACCCCTTTCCCAACAAACTAAACAAGCAAGACTAACAATAAAGTAAAAAAGGTTTTTAAAAAGCTACAGAGTCTCAGTTAATGTTAAGTTGCCACAGCTCAAGGGAAGCCCAAGTCATCTCAATCAAAATAAGATGACAGTTTTATAGACTTGGATAACTATTTGCATTCTGCATTCACCACTACAACTCGTTTGGATTCCTGCATAAGTGGATGGGAATCAGAGCTTGAAAAACTTCCCTTTTTTGTTTGAACTACAACTATCAGCTTCTCCCTGTTGGCCACATTGGTTGGAGGAATTCCAGATACTGTAGTTCAAAAAGAGGGGGAAAACTGTGGTGAAGGAGTTGTAAGGAAGACTTGATTTCAAGGCTGCCAATTGCTACTCAGGAGACGATGATGGGTAATTGCAAAAGAACAGAATGTATCAAAAGTCTCAGAGAATACATTTAGGGTATGGATTCAACATATTTAGGTTGTTGATTTTATACATTTGGTGGATTTCAGACAGTAAGGGTGTGGATTGCATCAAATTGGGATGTGGACTACATAGTCAGAATTTCAGACAGTCGGGATATAGATTTCATACAATAGGATTTGTGGATTTCATACAGATGGGAAGTGGATATATCATAGAGTTTGGGCATGGATTTCATACAGTTTGGGATTTAAATTGGATTTCAGACATATTTGATTCCATATAGTTAAAATGTAGATTTTGAAGTTGGGGTATGGATTGCATAAAGTCAGCATGTAGATTTCAGATAGTTGAAGTGTGGAATTCATAGACTTGGGGAATGGATTTAATGCAGTCAGGATATAGATTTTGGACAATTAGGGTGCATATTTTATACAGTCGGGTGAGGATTTCATAGCCACGGTGTGGATTTCAAACTGTCCGAGTACATATTTCATACAATTCCAGTTTGAAGTTGTATTTGGGGGGGGGTAAGAGACAGTTTAGGATTTGAGGCAAAGAAAAAGTATCCAAACACTGGATTCACTTAAAGGATATTGTATTCAATAATTACTCCCGAGGAGTTGCAGGCAAATCAACATATCAACCCCAGTTGGGTGCCTTAAATACAACCATGTTTCAA
Source organism: Anolis apletophallus (assembly GCA_030556195.1). NCBI lineage: Eukaryota > Metazoa > Chordata > Lepidosauria > Squamata > Anolidae > Anolis > Anolis apletophallus. The sequence continues at coordinate 105,033,676 of JARBWK010000012.1, read as the reverse complement.
TCCCTTATAATTAGAATATCCATGTAAACAAAATAAGTTCCCAGTTCCTGGGTGGGATGAAAAGGTGGAGTAACACCGCAAAGTAAGTTTTCTAAACCCCAATGGGTATTTATAATCCAACCCCGATGGGTATTTGTAATCCAATGGGAAATGGAAGGCAGGCACACCGTCAAACCCCAATCCTGGGCTTCAGCGTCCCCAATGTGGAGAGTTGGTTTCTCAGGTTGTGTCTGCTAAGTCTTCTGGCCGACGAGGACACAAGTGTACAGGGTCCCACCTCGTTTCGACCCCCGGGTCTTTTTCAAGGCCAAAGTATTGATTCCCTCTCAGTGCATCACATGGCAAGCGGCGAGAATCTAACAAAGATATAAGGTCGCATATAACATACATTCAAAGTACATAATGTCAGCATTCAAATAAAGTGACCATGGTATTTATATAACATAGTAGCGAATGGGAGCACAAAGGTACTACAAAGGTGCTACAAACACATGATAATTACCTTAGAGAAAGGATCTCTGGTGTATTCCACCTCAATAGGTGGGGCAAATGCAGGTAAGTGGGGAAGAATATAATAGGTATGGGAGTTCTGCAGGTGGGGTAATTAAAGGAGAAGGTTGTTAATGGGAATTTTTTCATTTTTAAAGGAGAAGGTTGTTAATGGGAATTTTTTCATTTAGGCCCCACGGTTGCTCGGTTTTTAAAAGGACCGTCCATTTGCTTTCTGCCCTCAATAGTGTCTTGTGGGCATCCCCGTGGGGTGGAGTTTTGACAATTTCTAACCCGCAGAATTGGAGGTCATTCAGACCGTGATGATAGGTCTTGTAATGTACATATAATGGAGAATCCTCCGAGTGTTGGCGGATTCTCGAACGGTGTTCCGAGACCCTCGTACGTAAGCTCCTCCCCGTTTGGCCCACGTAAAGAAGGCTGCGCGTGCAGATCAGGCAGTATATCAGGGACTCGCTTTGGCAAGTGCAGAAGGTGGTTACTGTGAAGTTTCTTTGTTTGCCCGGGCTGAAAATTTCCTTCCCAGGTAAGACAAACGGACACTGGGCACAATGGCCACATGGGTGGGTTTTGGGGGTCAGATTGCTTTTCTTGATGGCTGGTTTCAATGCTGAGTGTACTAGAGTGTCTTTAATATTTTTCATCCTCTTGTAAGCCACCATTGGGGGGGCTTCAAGGCCTGGGATGTCCTGAATGAGGGGCCAATTTTTTTTTTACTATATTGATGATTTCAGATGACTGTTTCGTGAGTGTTACTGGCCAAACCAGTCTGTTGGTGACCGGTTTTGGTGTGGAGGTGAAGAGCACGTTTCTAGGGACCCTGTCCGCTTTTTGTTTCGCTTTAAGGAGAATATGCTCTGGGTATCCTCTGACTCGAAGTCTGTCCATGGTTTGGGAGGCCTCTTGTTGGTATGTTTGTTCTGTGGAGCAGTTCCTCTTGATTCTTATAAGTTGTGAGTAGTGTAAACTTTGTTTTAATGCATGAGAGTGAAAACTGTCGTATCGTAGTAAAGAGTTCTTATTAGTGGGTTTACGATAGTTTTTCACCAGCAAGGACTGCTTGTGTACGTATGTAGTTACATCCAGAAAATTGATGGAGACTTGGCTGTATTCCACAGAAAATTGTATATGGGGGTCCCAGGAGTTGAGCCTTGTTCTTGAGGGGTCCCATTGGTTATTATTATGTAGACATCATCAATGAATCTGGCATAGAATCTAATGTTCCTGGCCGTGTGTGATGAGTGGATGTTGTAGACGTGTTGTTCCTCCAGGTTGCTCATATAAAGATTTGGTATACACGAAGCGAGAGGACTTCCCATTGCAACCCCGGAAATTTGTAGGAAGTACTCTTGGTTGAAGGTGAAGTAATTAAAGTCCAGTACGTAGTTACTCAGTTCCATCAAGAAATGGATGGGAGGAAGTTCTTTGTCATGTAAGGCCATATACAAGTCGTGTAAAATGGCTTTGGCCTGGTCAATGGGGATGTTGGAGTAAAGGGAGTTTACATCCGCTACCACCAAGGTGTCGCCTGTATTAACCTTGAAGTGTTCAATTTTTTGTATAAAGTCACTGGTATCTCTGATAAAGGCTGGCTTGGATTTTACTAATGGTTGGAGGAGGGAATCCAGGTATGTTGCCACTGATTGGAGGAGACCCCCTGTGCTGGAAACAATTGGGCGCCCAGGAACTGGTTTAATATTCTTATGCGTCTTTGGTAGGTGGTAGAAAACCGGTTTTCTAAACCCATTGGGGTTTAGAAAACTTACTTTGCGGTGTTACTCCACCTTTTCATCCCACCCAGGAACTGGGAACTTATTTTGTTTACATGGATATTCTAATTATAAGGGATTGAAACATGGTTGTATTTAAGGCACCCAACTGGGGTTGATATGTTGATTTGCCTGCAACTCCTCAGGAGTAATTATTGAATACAATATCCTTTAAGTGAATCCAGTGTTTGGATACTTTTTCTTTGGTTCTACAGTGACCACACCCGTTGTGTTATATTGTACCAGTTTAGGATTTGAGTCAGGAGATTGAGCTATTTATGATTTTGGGTGATCTTAAATAGTGGAATATTAATATTTTATGTATTTTCCTATTCTATTCATTCAATAAACCTCTTCCTGTTGTTGTAAACCTGTCTCTAGCCGGCTGTCAAGCCTGAACTGGAGTGAGACCATGCATATCAAAAAACAAAAAAGCAAAAAACAAAAACAAAACATTGAACCCACACAATAACAAACCACAACTTCTCATGGAAGAGGCTACTCTGAGGCCTATAAGCTCAATAAACCAGGAGATTACTAATAAAGTAGATTGATCTTTTTAGTATCAAAGTTATTGTATATTTAGTTCAACACAATTATCCGTTCTACACAATATTTATCCATCAGGAGTTCTACACACTGAGTTCAACACAAGGAGTACAACACATAGAGTTCAACACATTCTGTTTCTGATGATGTAATTCTCTTAGGACAAGGATTCATATATATCACATTAATGAAAATAGTCCCAGTTAAATAGCGAATCACTAGTCCTGGAAAAACGCTAAGGTTCCAGCCTGAAAGTATCAGTACCTTACAGAATTCAAAGCGTAGTGTCAGTCCAAGTGGAGCAAATGTAATCCGAGGAAAGATCTGAGGAGGAAAATCAATATTTTGATGGTAAATCCCAGTGCCAGGGTCCAAGGGTAGGATATATCCAAAAGAGTCACACACAAAATGTATATCCAAGATGTTCCAAGGGCACCACGTGAAAGTAAACAAAGCTCCCAGAGCAGAGAATGCGGAGGGGCGTTCCACAAGGGAGGTAGCCAATCAATATTGAGGTGGTAAATCCCAGTGCCACGGTCCAAGGGAAGGATATATCCAACAACAATCATCCAAGTTATAAATCAAAGGTATTCCGAAGGAACCGCGTGGAGGTGAACAAAGCTCCCAAAGCGGTGAACGCGGAAGGGCGTTCCGTGAGGGAGATTGCCTACTGCAGGACATTCAAGTGCCACCTCGGAGTTGGTTGAGGTAGGCATGATTTCCCTGGGTACTGGTTGTGGGGGGTCGGGAGCAGGTCAGGGTTTTGCCCTCCCTTCTGCTCGAGATCCCCGTGTACAACTGGTGGGCCACTGTGTGATACAGAATGCTGGACTAGATGGGCTGAGGTCCGATTCAGCATGGCTCTTCTTATGTTATGTTCTTATGTTAGGAGCTGTCTCCGGAGCCGGCAACAGGCCATTTTGTCTCTCTCCGAGACTTCCTCAGGGCCAGCATTCCAAAAGAAGCGTTGTCCTCAAAGGTAAGTAGTCATATACAGAGTTGCAGTCAGCATGGAGAACGGACCATCCCATCAGGAGGAAATGCCTGAACTGGAGTCAGACCATGCATATCAACAAAAAAAGCAAAAAAAAAAACAAAACATTAAACCCGCACAATAACAAACCACAACTTCTCATGGAAGAGGCTACTCTGAGGCCTAGCAACCCAATCCAGCAAGGAAATACTTGGGAAAACAAGCACACGATGAATGGCAGGGTTCCTAGGGATTGAAGTTTTGGGAACAACTTGGTTAATGGAGTCTATTACAAATGGATATTATGGTGGGGCATTATCTTTGTATAACACCCACGGTGGTGCAATGGTTTAAACCCTTGTGCTGGCAGGACTGCTGACCAAAAGGTTAATGGTTCGAATCCAGGGAGTGGGGTGAGCTCCCATCTGTCAGTTCCAGTTTATCATGTGGAGACATGAAAGAAGCCTCCCACAGGATGGTAAAACATCCGAGCCTCCCCTGGGCAATGCTCTTGTAGATGGCCAATTCTTTCACTTCAGAAGTGACTTGCAGTTTCTTAAGTCGTGCTTGACATGGAAAAAAAACAAAAACGAAACACCAATGCTTTGCCAGTTATCCACTGGATGCCAGATAACCATAATTTTAACATTATCATTCTGGTAATCTTTGCCTTTTATTAATTCAGCATTGAATGTAAAAATGTTGGCTCCTTATTAGGAATGTAAATCTTTGCTAATTTCATTATTGCACCTGAGAAGGAAATACTTCAATCAGTTATTTCCTGCTAGGCCAGAAAATGAGGGTTTTCAGACATTTTCATGCCTCACATTCTGAAGTGTGTGTGTATTTTTCATACTGGGGATTTTTTTGGGGGTGAAAATTCCATTGGCTAAAGCAACTGAACAGGATGTAATTTCTTCATTACACTTAGAAGAAACTTACTGATGTCATTGTCAACTAGTGTGCTAACATTTATACAAATCCTATAGATTATGTGGGTGTACACTAGCTGGATACTAGGATACAGAATATCTTTTCTGGGGAAAGGATATCCTAAAATACATTTTTTTAAAACTAAACTAAATGTTGTCTGTTGTGAGTTTTCCAGTCTGTATGGCCATGTTCCAGAAGCATTCTCTCCTGATGTTTCATCTGCATCAATGGCAAGCATCCTCAGAGGTTGTCAGGTCTGTTGAAAACGAGGGAAAGGTAGTTTATATTTATATGTGGAATGTCCAGGGTGGGAGAAAGAACTCTTGTCTGTTTGAGGTAGGGGTGAATGTAGCAATTGGCCACCTTGATTAACATTTAATGGCTTAGCAGCTTCCAGATCTGGAAGCTGCCTGTGGGAATCCTTTGTTGGGAGATGGTTAGCTGACCCTGATTATTTCTTGACTGGAATTCCTCTGTTGTTGAGTATTGTTTTTTTATTTACTGTTAAATTTTAGACTCAACCCCGATAAGTGTTCTCTCTTCTATCATGAGAGGCACAAGGTACTCTTTTCTCACTGTGTTTTGCATAAAAGTTTCTAGTCTTTTTTTCTTTTTCAAAGATAAGCACACTCATGAAACGAGCAAAAGCCTCCCACAACTTATCAATTTCTTATGCTTTCTAACTGTCCATAAACAAGAATATGGTTCACATGGCTTGAATTTTTCAGTTTATGGCAATGTGCAAAACATGATCTCAAGAATGTAGATAATGATGGTTAAATTATATTTTTAGTCTCAACTAGAATTGACAAATCAATGAGATTTCCACATATATTGACATTTCAGTTAATTAGTCCATGTTACTTAGACCCAATCAGCAAGATTCAGGCTATTTCCCCTAGACAGGAAAAATGCTCACCATCTCATAACAATATAAAATTGTGTGTATCCTTTTTAGTACCAAGGTTTGAAACTAATTTGGGTGTATATCTAAATTCTCAACACGTTCACGAATTGGTGGCCAGCAATTTGGATAATAAAATGATGGCCACAAACCACCTTTAAGCATATTTTCTCAAAATAAATCACAAGTTATTAAACACAGTGGATTATCTTTAGTAAAATATGTTCAGGAGCTCACCCTAAGAGAGGTCAACACTGGATTCATGGTAAAATGCAAAAGAGAAAAAAATATAATTACAGTGTCTGTAAACAGAAGTGTTTTTCTATTAATAAGAAAACATGCAGCTTAACATTTCCAACGGGAAGGTCTTTAAAAAGGATTAGACGCTCATACTCACAGGTGGATTAGCTTGCAGTGAATGGAAAATGTCATCTGTGTTTCTCATCTATAATACCAAGTGTGCTGCGCAATTCATCCTCTCCCTTCATACAGAGGAACATGAAAGCATCAATTGTTACAGAAGCTTTGTAAAAACGAAAAATGAGAACACAAACAAACACAGATTAGAAAGTAATGAATTTTGCCCTCTTTCCCCCTTGGCATTGCACAGAGAATCATCCAAGTTTGGTGTGTGTGTGTGTGTGTGTGTGTGTGTGTTTCAAGTGTTGTTCAAAAAGTGGTGGAAAAAAGAAACCAACTACATAGCATTAATGGAAAGCAAATGTATTAGAGCAAACTCTAATATCACAATTTGCAATCTTCTCATTTCTGCACCATTTCTATCTTAAATCTGTGATCAGGAAAAAAATATCAGGCAAACAGATGATACAGATGTTTATATACACATAATTTGAGAATACTAAACACCCAGGAGATATACTGCTCAATCCAGATGTTTCCTGGGGGTACTAGTGTATTAATTACCATATTAAGCATTGCAGAAAGTTTGTAGCAGTAGTCCTTTATTGTAACATACAGCTCCAAAAGTTAAGGCCACATAAAAGTTTATTGTAGGAGAAATCATGGGAAGTAGTTCTACACATAGTATACAGACAGCATGAAGCAATTGCTGTCCAATTGGCTGGTTGTAATATATAAGTTTGAAAGTGAAAACTTTAACATTACACAAAAATAATGTTCAGCTTAAACTTGAAAATGTGTGTGTGTGTGTGTGTGTACACACACACACACACACACACAGAGAGAGAGAGAGAGAGAGAGAGAGAGAGAGAGAGAGAGAGAGAGAGAAACGCATCATCCCCTGCCACGTGTTCCTTTGGCCCAGTCTGGTGATCTGGAAAATAAGGTAATGAGAAAATGTTGATTTCTAATATTTGTAATTTTTTTATGCTTGTGGGTAAACAGTATTTCTTGTTGTTTCTTTGTCAGTGCTGATGTGTAGATTGTCTGGTTTGCCTAATCTGGAACATGTAACATATAATTGTTCCTCTTTAGAAGCCTCTTTCAATTCTATGATGCTATATCTGTCATATATTTATTTATTCAGTTTTGTATGCCATCTTTCCCCGAGGGCTCAGGACGGCTTAGAGAGAGTATATAAACACACAAATACATATGTGTCTCTGTGTATGAATCAAATATATTTATATCTATGGTTGGATGGCTCTTTGTCAGGAGGGCTTTGATTATATTTTCTTGCCCTGGTGAAGGGAGTTGGACTGGATGCCCTTAAGGCAGCATTTCTCAACCTGGGGAACGAAACCCCTGGGGGGGGGGGCTGTAAGGGGATGTCAGAAGGGTCACCAAAGACCACCAGAAAACAAAGTAGTTTCTGTCGGTCATGGGTGTTCTGTATGAGAAGTTTGTCCCAATTCTATTGTTGGTGGGGTTCAGAATGCTCTTTGATTGTAAGTGAACTATAAATCCCAGTAACTACAACTACCAAATGGCAAGGTTTATTTTCCCCAAACTCTATCTGGGTTCATATTTGGGCATATGGAGTATTTGTGGTCTAGCTCTTTCATTGTTTGAGTCTACAGTGCTCTCTGGGTGTAGGTGGACTACAACTCCAAATTCAATGTCAATACCCACCAAACCCTTCTAGTGTTTTCTGTTGGTCATGGGAATCCTGTGTGCCAATTTTGGTTCAATTGCATCATTGGTGGAGTTCAGAATGCTATTTGGTTGTAGGTTAACTATAAATACCAGCAACTACAACTCCCACATGACAAAATCCCCACTGCACTACAGTCTCCCTACCTGAGCTAGCCGGAGTGGTCTTGGGCCTGGTGGTGGAGTCCCAACGGCTCATTGTGCTGGGGGACTTCAACGTCCATGCCAAGACCACTCTATCAGGAGCGGCTCAGGACTTCATGACCGCCATGGCAACCATGGGCCTGTCTCAGCTAATATCGGGTCCCACCCATAGTGCAAGACACACGCTACCGTGTTTCCCCGAAAGTAAGACAGCGTCTTACTTTCTTTTTACCCCCAAAAGCCCCACTACGTCTTACTTTTGGGGTATGTCTTATATTGGAAAAAAAATTGTCGATTTTTTTGTTTTAACCATAAAATTAACATTTATTAACAACCTGAACAGTATTGTATTCATCACAAAATAGTTTTATAAAAGGAAGTGCCAAGAATGTCTTGTTACAACAATGCATAACATTTAAAACAATGTTAAATGGTAAGAACGAACAGTGGAATACTGGAAGATAAAACAGATTTATTCCATGACAACCATGTCATCATCCTCCGGAATATCATCATAAACATCCACACTCTTAGGTTCCTGTGGATTTTCTTGGGACTCTCGGGACGAAATTTCTTGCCGAATCATTGGCCCATATTTCTCATGGGTAGCAACGGCACTGTCCTGAAATGAGCAGGCTTTGTCCAGGTAGCCAGCTCGCAGTGCATTTGCAACGCAGGTGTTGGTGATCTTATTCCAAGAATTCTTCACCCAGTTATCTCTGGCAGCCTGGGCTTCAAAAGTTCTTCGTACTTTTCTCTCCATTCGGTTTTCAATGTAGTCATTGATTTCTGGCAGTCCTTGAACAGCTTGTTAATGGCGACTGAAGATAAGCCGTCATCCCTGCAGGAATCATGATTGGGTCGATTCTGCGCTCATGAAGGAAGTTTTCATGGTTTTGGCGCGGTGTGTGCTCTGCATCCCAGATCAGCATCCCTCTTTTTGTTCCCGCGCCTTCAATGTAATGGACGAAGGGAGGGGAAAGGAGCAAGAGGCGGGCAAAGCCTTGATTTCCACACACAGATAGTCCTTGAACAGCTTGTTAATGGCGATATCGAGAGTCTGAAGATAAGCCGTCATCCCTGCAGGAATTTGGTCGATTCTGCGCTCATGAAGGAAGTTTTTCATGGTTTTGGCGCGGTGTGTGCTGACTGCATCCCAGATCAGCATCCCTCTTTTTCCCATGCCTGGCCTCTGGAAGATTGCTTGACACCCCGCTGTACCTCTTGCTCCTTCTTTCCCCCCCTTAATGGACGAAGGGGGAAAGGAGCAAGAGGCGGGCTTAATGGAGTACAATTCGGGGGCTTACATGTCGTCTTACAATCGGGGGTGTCTTACTTTCGGGAAACATGGTAGATCAAGTTTTTTGCCAGGGATGGGAAGAAGGTGGCGGAGTGGAGGAATTGATCACCATTCCTTTGCCACGGACCGACCACCACCTGATCAGGTTTAGACTTACTGTGCCTTTCCACCTCCGCAGGGGTGGTGGACCCATTAGAATGGTCTGCCCCAGGAGACTTATGGATCCGAACGGATTCCTGACAGCTCTTGGGGATTTCCCCGCCTCCTCGGTAAGTGACCCTGTTGAAGCTCTTGTGTCTCTCTGGGACAGGGAGATGACAAGGGCTATTGACACGATCGCTCCAGAACGCCCCCTCTCGAGTAACCGAGCTAAACCACTCCTTGGTTTACTGAGGAGCTGGCAGCGATGAAGCGAAAGAAGAGGAGGCTAGAGTGCGTGTGGCGTCGGAAGCGGAGCGGATCAGCCCACTCGCGTCTGGTATCCTATTTGAGGACCTATGATGCAGCAATGAAGGCCGCACAAAATACATCCATTGCGGCCAAGGTGGCTGCTCCCAAAAACCGCCCAGCGGAACTGTTCCGAGTTGTTAGAGGACTATTAAATCCGCCTCAGAGCAAGATCCCTGACAGCTCGACAGCATGCTGTGAAGAGTTTGCTTGGGCCTTCATGGACAAAGTGGCGCTAATCCGTTCCGACTTCGATACCACTTTAACAACAGTCTCTGAGGATGTGATACGAGCATCTGCTTGTCCGGTTTTAATGGATTCTATTCAATTGGTTCAGCTCGAGGATGTGGACAAGATCCTTGGGGAAGCGAGGCCTACCACATGCATCCTAGACCCCTGCCCATCCTGGCTGATCAAAGAAGCCAGAGGGGATTTGGCAGAGTGGGTTAAGGTGGTGGTTAATGTCTCCTTACAGGAGGACAAAATTCCAGTCAGCTTAAAGCAAGCTGTTATAAAACTGCTGTTGAAGAAACCATCACTGGACCCCACTCAATTAGTCAACTATCGGCCAGTTTCCAACCTCCCCTACTTGGGCAAAGTCATGGAATGTGTGGTGGCTTCGCAGCTCCAGGGGTTCTTGGCAGACACTGATTATCTTGATCCGGCACAGTCTGGCTTTAGGCCGGGACATGGTACTGAAACAGCTTTGGTCGCCTAGGTAGATGATCTACGCCGGGAACTCGACAGGGGGAGTGTGTCCCTGTTGGTTCTGCTGGACCTCTCAGCGGCTTTCGATACCATTGACCATGTATCCTTCTGGGTCACCTTGCAGAAATGGGGCTTGGGGGCACTGCTCTGCAGTGGCTCCAATCCCTTCTGGATGGTCGTACCCAGAATGTGTTACTGGGTGACACCTGCTGGACTCCGCAACCTTTGTCTTGCGGAGTCCCTCAGGGTTCAGTACTGTCCCCGATGTTATTTAACATCTACATGAAACTGCTGGGAGAGATCATTCGGAGTTTTGGAGTAAGGTGTTATCTGTACGCAGATGACGTCCAGATCTGTCACTCCTATTCACCTGTCACTAAGGAGGCTGTCCAGACTTTGAACCGGTGTTTGGCTGCTGTGTTGGACTGGATGAGAGCTAGCAAATTAAAACTTAATCCAGACAAGACAGAGGTCCTCCTGGTCAGTGGAAAGGCCGAACAGGGCATAGGGTTACAGCCAGTGTTGGATGGGGCTACACTCCCCCTGAAGACGCAGGTTCACAGCTTGGGAGTGATCCAGGATTCATTGCTGAGCCTGGAACCCCAGGTCTCAGCGGTTGCCGGGGGAGCTTTTGCACAGTTAAGACTCGTGTGCCAGCTGCGCCCATACCTTGGGAAGTCTGATCTGGCTATGGTCGTCCACGCTCTGGTCACATCCTGAATAGATTACTGCTACGCACTCTACGTGGGCCTGCCTTTGAAGACAGATTGGAAATTACAACTAGTCCAGCGGGCAGCAGCCAGACTACTAACTGGAGTTACATACAGGGAGCATACCACCCCCGTGTTGTGTCAGCTCCACTGGCTGCCTGTCCACTTCCGGGCTCAATTCAAAGTGCTGGTTTTGACCTTTAAAGCTCTATATGGTTCTGGCCCAGCTTACTTGTCCGAACGCATCTGCCGCTACATCCCACCTCGTACTTTAAGATCATTCGGGGAGGCCCTGCTCTCGCTCCCGCCAGCTTCTCAAATGCGGCTGGTGGGGACGAGGCAGAGGGCCTCCTCAGTCGTGGCGCCCTGTCTGTGGAATGCGCTCCCTAGTGACATATGATCAATTCCATCCCTCCTGACATTCAGGAAAAAAGTAAAAGCCTGGCTTTGGACCAGGCGTTCGCACATTAGCACAAGGCAGCATTTTAGACTGGATCTTAATGGAAAGTTGTTGAATAGGGCTCAATTGCTTTTATGGACGGAACACTGTTTTTAACATAAATGAATGCATAGGATATGTTAATGTAATTGTGTTTTAATGTATTATATTGTTGAATGCTTGAGGGTTTTTTTCCTGTGTTTTACACTGTGTTTTATTGTATGGGCATCGATTTGTGCCTCCTGGAAGCCGGTCTGAGTCCCCCACCGGGGGTTGAGAAGAGCGGGGTAAAATGCTGGAAATAAATAAATAAATAATAAAATCAATTTTTTAAAATAATATTTATTGGTTTTCACATTGATTTAAAAATAACCAACATGTAACATAAATTCGACATAGCCACTACACAGTGTTACTAAACATACAATACTAACAAACCTACATAGACTAACAGACTAGTTACATCACTAGACACCGAGTACTTCCAACCTTACCAACTGCCACATACAACGTCCCTCGCGTTGTAGTTTTATAACTTATATAGTTATACGTCCTGATTAACCGATGTATGTTCTTTCACATCCTTGTATCTACTAAGATTAACTTAATAATTTACACTAATTACAAATTATCACATTCCATCATTATCTCAGACCATCCTTCAAATTTGTAAAGTTTAAAGTAACCCACCACCTTTGACCAGTCCGATTTCCTGTTATTATTCGATTTTTCCATTGCCTGTGTCAAAATCAATTTTTGAGAGATGGTCACTCCTTCGATTAGTAAGTGTTTTGAGGCCAAATTTGGTGGCAATTAGTTCAGTGTTTTTTGAGTTATGATGTCACTCAAAATGAACCTACTCAATATACCCACACACTTGCATGCACACACACACACATATACATACATACAAAATTCTCACTTATCCTCAGCATTTGCTATTTTATAACTCTTACAGTGTTACTCTGGTCCTCAGTGATTTGGGAAACTGGTTAAGCCTCAAATCAGATGTGAATTCAACACAAAGTTGTATTAGGGCCTTACTTAAGAATAAGATGAAATCCCTAATCTGATTTAATATGGGAGTGGTTGCTTTTTTCTGCATCGTGAGAGATACTTTAAAGACTCAAGAAAGCAATTTGTAAATGGAGAATGATGCATGAAACTAGAATTCCCAGGGTGCCAGGAGCAGACAATATTGAATTATGATAATTGGCATTGTACAAAGCCAAAGCACAGCATATTCTGCTTAGCCACAAAACATTTCAGAAACACAAGGCTTCGGATGACCCTGTGAAAGGTGCAGCACTCATGCTACTTACACCCCTTTAACAATCACAAGCTTTCCATTTCTATGTCATTACTATTCAAATGAAGTTATGCCCATTGAACATATTGCAAAGATGCCTTCTCCATTTACTAAATCTTAATAAATGCTAATTGTATGAGGGATAAAAAGTAAGTCACTAAGGTTTATTCATGAACTCCTCCAAGGAAACCTATGGGAGGGAGGGAGGGAGGAAAAGAATCACAGAGTTGGAAGAATCACTACCACCACGATAACACTATCCTTAACCTTACATAACAATGATTTCAGGAGGTGTTCATTTATTCACTTGCACTGCACTGTGTTCCACTGTGCTTTTGTCTAGACAATTCCCTGGGTAGCTGGCCCCAGCTAGGACCCAAAATTTTGTCCTCACACTTTACTACTGTTTGTATCCAAAACTATAATGACCTATTTTATTCTGCTCTTATCCTTACTGCCACTATATGTCTTATGCACTTTACTCATTAGCCCTATCCTAAATTGTTGCTGCACCAGTCTGCCCACCTGTAATGGGGCATTGAATTTTGTTATTGGTTGTTGTTTTGATGCCTGTTTTATAGATTGTTATAATGTTGTTGTTATTTTTTTATACTGTTGTTATGCATGTGATATGGTTTAATTGTGTTGTTCGGGCTTGGCCCCATGTAAGCCACTCCAAGTTCCTTCGGGGAGATGGACGCAGGGTAAAAAGCAGTGGAACTCTCTACCACAGGGTGTGGTGGGGGCTCCTTCTTTGGAGACTTCTAAACAAAGGCTAGATGGCCATCTGTTGGAGGTGCTTTCAATGAAATTTTCCTGCTTCTTGGCAGGGGATTGGACTGGATGGCCCATGAGGTCTCTTCCAACTCTATGATTCTATATTTTTATATTATTAAGTTTTTATATGGAGCAAATATAATAATAGTGATAATAATAACTACTACTTAATTCTTATATCACACCACCATCTCCCCGATGGGACTCAGGGAATCTTACATATGGCACAAAGTACCTAAATACAAAGTTAAAGGTGAACACAATATAAAACACAATAAAATAAAACACAATAAATTATGCCTGCAATGGATTATTTCATTAATACTAACCTTTGTGATTCCCTCTCAAACTCCCAAATATTTTTGCCATCCCTCATGAAGCTTCCCCCTCATCGAATTATGGTCTCTGAGGGATCATCCCTAGTACAGAACTGCAGCAGTCTGGTGTCACTTTTTTAAAAATAAAGACTTTATTGAGTTTACATAGTAATAACAACACATAACAAAGATAAAACGAGCAATAATCTGCTCGGTGGAAAAGTATAAGAGTTTGAGAGTAGATAGAAGTGAAGAAAAATAAAGTGCAGGAAATAGACATGTGCATAATGGGGAGGCGAGGTTTTACAAAAACTTGTTCCTTTCTTCCTTTATGCCCAAGCAGTTTCTTCCTTTTCTCCTGTGGGGGGAAACAGAACAGGCCCTACAATTAATCTAGCGCTAATTCTATGTTAAATTCCAGTCTACAATATGATTTTATTGTTCCCCAATCGGATACCCTATCTTCATCCTTGTTTTTATTTCTAAGCCGTTCCGTTAAGTGGTCCATTTGGATTGTTTCGATCACCTTGATGAACCAGTCCTCCCGTGATGGTACTTCTGGGGATTTCCAATTTCTAGCGAATATCATTCTAGCTGCCGTTATCACTAATAATATTATTTTTTTTCTCCATTTGTGGGATTCCATCTTCCAGCACCCCCAGGAGGAAAATCTCCGGTCTCAATTCTATTTTGTAAGTTATTATTTTTCTGAGCTCTTTACAAATCATTGACCAGAATGTATATGCCCTATTACAGGTCCACCAGAGGTGGAAGAATGTACCATTTCTATTATCACACTTCCAGCATTTTGGGTTGGTATTTTTGCAGATCCTGGCTATTTTTTCTGGGGAGAGGTACCATCGGTATATAATCTTTATCCAATTTTCTCTAAATGTATTGCAAAGGGAACTTTTGACATTATTATTCCAAATACTTCGCCAGGTCTTAGCATTAATTTTGAAGCCTATATTCCTTGACCATTTTTCCATGTATTCCCTATTTTGGTTATTTTCTGTATCCACTCTTAATAGAATTTTATAAATTTTCCCTTGTAATTTCGTTTCTTCGTTCAGGATTATGTTTTCCCATTCCCGCGCCTCTTCCTCAAAACCCCTTCTTTGATCCTCCTTAAACTTCTCTTTCATTTGCAGAAATGCAAACCAGCTGATTTCGATCCCCTCCCTCTCCAATTCCTCCTTAGACTTTAGAACAAATTTCCCTCCGTCCCATCTTATTATCCTGGAGTATGGGGTCCATTTATTGTTAATCAATACCCTTATTCTAAATGCCTCATTTACCGAGGTCCATTGAGGTATTTCCCGTTTGCTTGGTTCTCCCCCATATTTTTGCCAAGTTTTATAAAGAGCACTGCGTATAATATGATTATTAAATTTTGCATCCAGCCTTTTTGTCCCGTACATCATGTACCCGTGAAAGCCAAATTTAAGTTCGTGCCCCTCTAATTCTAGTAATTTGTGATCCTTTAATTGAATCCACTCTTTTAGCCATACTAAGCAGCTGGCATCATGGTATAACCTAAGGTTAGGGACCTCTAGTCCACCTCTGTCTGTGGTGTCCTGCAATGTTTTCATTTTCGTCCTAGGTCTCTTCCCCCCCACAAAAATTTGGAGATGTCTCTGTTCCAGGTATCGAAGATTTTTGCATTTTTTATAATCGGAAGGGTCGTGAAGAGGTAGTATATTTTGGGGAGGGTTATCATTTTTAGGGTTGCTATTCTCCCTAGGAAGGATAGCTTTAGTTTGCTCCATCTGTCAAAGTCTTTTTTCACTTTCCCCCATAATTCTGAATAGTTGTTTTTAAATAATTTTGAGTTTCTCGCTGTTATGTTAATGCCTAAATATTTTAATTTCTCTACAATTTTCATACCGGACACTTCCTGTAGTAGTTTTTTTTCTCTTTTCTGTGATATTTTTGACCAGGAGGTTCGTTTTATTTTTATTTACCTTAAACCCAGCGACCCTCCCATATTCCTCGATCTTTTTAGTCCACTTATCTATATTGCTGACCGGGTCCTCCATTACCAGGACCACGTCGTCCGCAAAAGCTTTAACTTTGGTGTGGTCTTTCCTGATCCATAGCCCTTTTAGCTCTTTATCTTTTCTTATATTATTTAATAGGGTCTCTAGTGCCAAAATAAAGAGAAGTGGGGATAGTGGGCATCCCTGCCGTACCCCTTTCGTGATTTCAATCTCGTCTGTCTTTCTCTGGTTTACAATAATTTTGGCCTTCTGGGAATTGTAAATTGCTTTGAATGCATTACCCATCTGGTATCCAATGTCCAGTTCTTCTAAGAGGAGCCTGAGGTAGTTCCAGCTCACCACGTCAAACGCTTTCTCTGCGTCTAAGAACATCAGACCCATCTCCTTATCATTGTGTTTTTCATAATATTCAATAATATCCAAAATATATCTAATGTTTGTTTTTATCTGCCTTTTAGGTAGGAAACCATTTTGGTCTTCTTTCATCCAATTGCTTAAAAAATGTTTAAACCTATTTGCTAAAATTGAAGTAAATAATTTGTAGTCAAAATTTAGTAAGGAGATGGGTCTGTAGTTAGCCGGGTCAGTTGGATTCTTTCCAGGTTTTCCAATCAGAGTTACGTTTGATTCTTTCCAGGTGTCCGGAATTTTCCCCTTTTCCATTATCTCGTTAAACAATTTTTCTAAGATCACTGCCAGGTCTTCTCGGAATTCTTTGTAGTACTCAGCAGTGAAGCCGTCTGGTCCTGCCGCTTTGTTATTTTTCAAAGCTTGGATTGCTTTAATAATCTCCTCTCTTGAGATTTTCTTATTTAGTTCTGTTCTCTCAGCATCTGATATTTTTTCCAAATTACATTTCCCTAGATAATTAGAGATCTCGTTTAGATCGGTGGACTCTTGTTTATATAATTTGGAGTAGAAATTGAAAAAAGCTTTCCTTATTTCTTCGTCAGTCGTATATTCCATCTGGCCCAGCTTAATCTTTTTAATTATAGTTTTTTCTTTTTTCTCCCTTAATTGTTGAGCCAGGAATTTCCCAACTTTGTTAGCTGACTCGAAATGTTTTTGCTTTAGAAATTCTAAATTTTTTTCCTGTCTTTTAAGGTCAAAATATTCTAGTTGTTTTTTATAGATATTTATTTCTTTCCTTATTTTATCATTTGTCGGATTCTTTTTGAGTTCTTTCTCTGCCTGCTCTATTTTACTTTTGGTTTCTGAGATTTCTTTTTCTCTTGTTCTTTTTTTTTTTTGAGCTTGCTTTTTGAGGAAGAAGCCTCTCATATAGGCTTTGCTAGTGTCCCAAATCAGGTTGGTATTATCATTGTCTTTACAGTTGATTTCAAAAAAATCTTTAATGAGTTTCTTCCCTTCATCTATTCTCCTTTTATCTTCCACTATATGGTTTGGCAATTTCCAATAGAATTCTCTCACTTTTGTGAATAAGTTCAGATTGACCTGACAGTGATCTGAGACTGTTCTCGCCTTTATTTGGATATTTTGGGTGTAGGGCATCAGGCTTCCTGAGATTAGTATAAGATCTATCCTAGACCATGACTTGTGTTGATCCGAAAAGAAGGTGAAATCTTTTTCTAGTTGGTGCTTCTCTCTCCAACTATTCTTTAGATTGAACCTTTTTTGGAGTTCAAAAAAGCTTTGCGGAAGTTTCCCCATTTGATTTCCTTTCCTTTTTTCCCCCCCTTGGCTCCTGTCTAATTTGGGGTCAATTACCCCGTTCAGATCTCCCATCATTATACAACCATCGAAAGCCATCTTCTAACCTTTGGAAAAACCCCACTTTGCTGTCGTTTGGCGCATAGACATTGCATATCAATACAACTTCTTTTTCCCTTCTGATAGAGACACCTATGTATCTGCCCTCACTATCTTCAAAAGCTAGTTCAGGTTTTAACATTGGGTCTATGTACAAGGCCACCCTTTTTTTTTGTTTTTAGCCGCCGCTACAAACACCTTCCCCAGATAACCATTTTCCAGATATTTTCTGTCATCTTTCTTAATATGAGTTTCTTGCAGACCAATTACATTTGCCTTTTCTTTCTTTAAATGATAGAACACCCTTTTCCTCTTATTGCCACTGTTAAGACCGTTAATATTCAGGGACAAGCACCTTAAGTCCATTTTACTCAATGTCTGTTGCTAGTTCTCCTTGGCTTTTCAAACAAGGTGGGGGTAGGGTGTTGCGAGCAACAATGTATACAAGGAACAGCAGAGTGTAGCTTATCAAAATATATATTCACAATGGATTCAACAGTGCATAATCAATAACATATTACTATTACAAAATCATTCATCACAATGATCACAATATCATCACCCCGGAGGGTTCCTACCCTTCAGTATCCCAAGTCCAAAATGGGAATGAACAAGTCCGAAATCACAAATGAGCAAGAGGGGATGATAGGGTGGAAGTCCAGGGGAGGTATGGTCGAAAACGTCCAGAGGAGACAAGGATGATGGGAGACGGAGTTAGGAGAAGAGCCGGTAGAGTTCCAGGCCGCAATGGCAATAAATCCAAGTGGACTCAAACCGCTAGTAGACAGGCCGATGAGGATAACACTGTACGATGGTACCAACTCCCGTTTCGATCCATGAGGGGAAGGGTCTTTTTCAAGGCCAGTGGTAACACATTAACTCCATTCATATAGATGTTAAAGGTACGTTTTCAGAGCCATGGAGGTAAGGTCATACATCCATGGTAGGACCAGCTGTCCATTTCTGAGTCTGAGTTCCGTTCCATTCTGGCCGGATTTCCTTCTTCCTCATACTCCTCGTTTCCTCTAGCCTTTGGGTCAGATGTTGAAGGTACTATTTCGAAGGATCTATTGTCTCTAGAGTCTCTCTGGTTCTTCTGGCTGGGAGAATCCCTTCCAAGTTCATGTTCGTATTTCCGTAGAAATTCTTTAGCCTTCATTTCAGATGTTAACCAGTGTTTCCTTCCCTTAAAGGTCACCATAATCCCCTCTCTTTTTTCCCATCTGAATCTGATATTATGTTTTTTTAAGATATCAGTTAGGAAGTAGTAATTGCCTCGTTTTTCTAATACTGCTGCTGGCGTCTCTCTTAAAATGACTATTTTCTTCCCTTTGTATGAGACCGGCCTTCTTGAGCACCATCTCAGGGTGTCATCTCTTAGGCTCTTGAGGGTGAAATTAACTATCACATCTCTTGGAAGATTGTTGTTTTTCGTATAAAATGAGGAAACTCTAAACACTCTGTCAATTTTTCCTGCTAGGAATGCCTCCGGCTTGTCCAGGACTTTTGCCGTTGTTGTTTCTATTATCTCACTCAATTTCTCCTCCTTCTCCTCCTCAATTCCTCTATATCTCAATTGAAATTCTTTCTGATGGATTTCGGAGGATATCAGTTTGTATTCCAGATCTGACGTTTTTATTTGAAGTTCCTTGATTTTCTCCAGATTCCCTCTTTGTTTAAGCCGTAACTCATTGTTTTCCTTCTTCAAGTCCAGGATCTGGGTGTTCATGTCAGAGATTTTGTTGTTTATGTCTTGCATTCCTCGTTTCATGTCTTTCAGTTCCCCTTTCACCTCCTTCATATCTCCTTTCAGGTCGTCTCTCATCTTTCTTCTCTCTTCATCTCCATTTCTAATTGCCAGTCTCACCTCTTGTAATTCTAGCAGTATGTCTCTTAGACTGATTTCCCCCGCCCCTGAGGGTCTCCTTGGTGGCTCTATCTTCCTATCTCTATCTTTGGCCCTTGTGGACATGATCAGCATTTGTTTTCTTCTCCTCTCCTCTTACTTGTCACTTCTTAATCTCCTTCCGTTTGGGGGGGGGGTTCCCTTATCCTTAGTTCTTTGCTAAGTGTTTCCCCCTGCGAAGCGCTCCCACTTTACCCCTTGTCTACTACCTTGTCTTCAGTCCCTTCAAGATTCTTGGTCACTAGATGCCTGGGTCACTGTTCTGATTTGAGCCCTCAGCTGTTTGATTTTTAGTATTTCTTTCTCCTCTCCTTATGTTGGTCGTCCACTGTTTCTCTCCCTGGTGTCCGGGTGTATCTATTAGCTATTAGCTCTTCCTTCCTCCTTTCGGGGCGGTGCTGCAATTTTACGTCAATTTAGCAGCAGATAGCGTCTTTGCAGCTTTTGCGGCTTTTGCGGCTTTTGCGGTCTGCACTGCTGTTTGGTCCGTCCCGCTAAAGTTTCCTTCTCCTCTCACTTCCTTTTGGAGACTCCGCCTCCTGAGGTTTTCTACCGCCTCCTCTCCTCTGTCTTCTGTACTTCCTGGTCTTCGCGTCACTGCACATTGCCGCCCACCTCGCTCCGCCTCCGTCTCCTCCCTTCTCCTCCCTTCTTCTCCAAGATTCAGGATTGTTTATTCTAAGAAGGACAGCTTATCTGGTGTCACTTTAATTGGAAGACTCCATCCTACAGAATCCTGTGCTTTGCAGTTTGTGGTGGTGTCAAAGCTCTGTGAGAGAAAAGAGAAAAAAATCTCACAAAACCATAAACCCCAGAATTCCATAGAACTGCAACCATGACAATTAAAGTGTTGTCAAACTGCTGTAACTCTACAATGAGAATACAGACATAGACTTTCCATTCTTTTTCAATTGTTAGTTCTTACTTCTTACTTTCAAGGCCTTACATGGTCTGGGGCCAGTGTACCTACGGGATCGCCTGATTCTATATAACCCTCCGAGATCATTACGTTCAGAAGACGAGAATCTTCTGGACATTCCCAGTGTGAAGTCTTTCCATCTGACCTCGACAAGGCGCAGGGCATTTTCAATCATCGCCTCGGTTCGGTGGAATGCGTTACCACCGGAGACGCAGGCTCTGCAAAATCTGACCACCTTCCGCAGAGCCTGCAAAACGCATTTGTTTAGACAGGCTTTCGAATGCTTGTCATTTTAGTCTGTGTTTTATCTAGAGTTTTACCTATTACCTGTATCTATGTTTATCTATTACCTGTCTGTATTGAACTATGTTGTAAACCGCCCCAAGCCTTTGGGAGTGGCGGTATACAAGTCAAATTTAAAAAAAGGAGACAACTCCTTCCACTAAGCTAGAAAGACTCTATGAACTAAGAGAAGGTTTTGGGTTCTGTTGCAGTTGCTCTTCAACTTTGAAATCGTGCTATGAACTTCATCAGACCCACTTCTAGCAGACCCATTACTTGGGAGGTGCAGGGGAGTGATGCAACCCATTGTCACTGGAGAGTTGCCCATCCTTGTACCAAGTAACATGATTGACGGCAAATCAGTATCATTCAGCCCAAAACAGAGTCGTAAAATAAATTAAACTCCAGATGGTCACACTCCAAATAAGAGCTGTCAGAAAGATCTAACAAAAGTCCAACCACCCACGTAACATATGTGGTGGGAACACCTGATGAACATATGAAGTATTATGATGGCTTACCTATGGTAAAGCAGAGACCTCATGCCCTCCTATCTTATGTTACTCTTGTGTATCCCTTGAGATGATTTTAGCAATGTGTTTTTAAAATATATTTCCCTTTCCAACAGTTTTTGAGCAGTCTGTGTTGTAAAAACATTCACATATTTGTATATGTTGGTTTGACTTGCCCTTACACTTAGCTCACTTCACGCGTCCCACCAATGTTATCGCTGGATAGACAAACATAGACTGCTACACAGTCCCATCCAGTATGTGTGTGTACCATACATTGGGTGAAATGATGTAAGTCTGAACATCTGTCCTGAAGAGAGAAAAATGAGGTACTCAATGTGGTGGAAATTACAGTCTAACATAGCCAATCAATTTTTCTCAGCTTATCTTTATCTGCCATATGCATTCAGTCTTACCTGATTTTGGAAACTCAGGGCCCTTCCACACAGCCCCAAATCCCAGAATAGCAAGGCAGAAAATCCCACAATATCTACTTTGACCTGGATTATCTGAGTCCACACTCAGATAATGTGGGATTTTCTGTGTTGATATTCTTGAATATAGAGCTGTGTGGAAGGACCCTCAGGTCCCATCTACACTGCTATATACAGGTTGTCCTCAAGTTATGAGCAAGATATTCTATTGGTTTCTTCTTAAGTTGAATTGGTATGTAAGTTGGAACAAGTACATTTTTAGTGTAACTCCAGCCAATAAATAAATAAATGTAGCTTTGGAGAGCATAGGGAAGAGTTAACACCTCTGTGGTCTTTGTTTTGCTGTCTGTTCCCATATTCAGAAGATTTCACTTCACTTATGTCCCTGTGGTAATTGGTTTTTGAAAAAAAAAAGGCTTGTTTTGGAAATGGATTGGTGAGAAAGCATTAGTGGAGACACCTTGTCCCTATGATAATGCTTCCAGGAGTAAATTTATCTTCCAAGAGGTAGATAAATTTACCCCATTTCCTGTTGTCTCACCCTCATTTGTAACTGTGAGTCATTTATAATTCAGATGTTTGTAACTCAGGGAATTCCTATAATGCATTTTTGGAACTGCATTCTATGAAACTTATTATATAATGTGTTTTGAAACTGCTGCTTCAGATCTTGGGAATTACTGCAAGTCATTATTGGGTCAGAAAAACCAATGGACTAACTTGATATAAGACAAATTCTTATATTTCCTAATGGAACATATACTATACAATTATAATACTATATTCCACTTTAGATTTCATGATTATGTGGTATGGAGTCCTGGGTTTTGTAGACATTAGGGACCTCTTCATGTGGCACTTTTGAGCTGTGCCTTTGCCAACGAAAGGGAAGGGGCACAGGGTGGCTTGTGGTACCCCGCTTGCCCTTCCTCCTTACCCATTAGCATTCTGTCCCTGTCAAGATGGGAGGAAGACTGGAAATCTGTGACAACATGTATTGCCCCATTGCCCTTTCCCCATCATACAAAGAAAAGGGGAGGAAAGTGCAGATAGTTTAGTGGAGGAAGAGCCTTTCTGCACTCCCACCCCATTTTGGGAGGAATGTGAGTGGGGCCTGCTGCACATCGTGTGATGGCCCGTCCTTGCCGTGCAACAAAGCAAGATGGTGGATCTCTTTGAGAAGAGCATCCTGAATGTGTGCTCCATAGAGCACTGTGGACTTTGACTTGTTGGTGTTCATTAGGGGAAAATGTCATTTTTTTTGTGAACTGCCATGAATTTTAAGTCTCAAGATCCCATAGAATGGTGCTATGACAGTTGAAATGGGACTTTAAATTCCTAATTTTGTAGTGTGAAAAAATCTCTGGTGGCCTGCAGATGTGTTAGGCTGGACTACAACTCCTACTATCTCCAGCCAATGTGGTTAATTGGTCAACCTTGTGTTTTCATCCAACACATCTGGAGAGCATCAAATTGAGAATATTATTTATTTATTTATTTACAACATTTCTACCCCGCCTTTCTCACCCCAGAGGGGACTGAAATTGGCTTTACATATAGGCAACAATTTGATGCTCTAAAACACAATGTACACTTAAATAAATATTTAAATAGAATTTAAAAGTACAGTAAAACAATTAAAACATTTAAAAACAATACATTAAGAGTTAAACACATAATTCATGAGCACAATCCAGGCTGTTCCAATGATCATTGTATATTGTTCCAAGTCTATCTATTGCGCAAGTTCTTTAAAGGCTTGGTCACAAAGCCACATTTTCAGAAGGGAGGAGGCTGATTTAACATCACTGGGGATAGAGTTCCACAGCCAAGGGGCCACCACTGAGAAGGCCTTGTCTCTTGTCTCTGCCAATTGTGCCTGTGAGGAAAGTGGAACCGAGAGCCGGGCCTACCCAGATGATCTTAAACTCTGTAGTGATTCATAGAGGGAGATATATTCGGACAGAACCATTTAGAGCTTTATAGGCTACAGCCAGCACTTTGAATTGTGCTTGGTAGCAGATTGGCAGCCAGTGGAGTTTACATAACAGGGGGGTTGTATGCTCCTTGTATACCTCTCTGGTGAGCAATCTGGCTGCCACTCGTTGGGCCGTTTGTAGCTTTCAAACAGTATTCAAAGACAGTACTATGTAGAGCAAGTTGCAGTAGTCCCTTCGGGATGTAACCAGAGCATATAGCATATAGGTAGGCCCATTAGGCCCATTAGGCAGATAAGGCTAAATACCTTATAAAACCACAACTCCAATAATTAGCATTGAACCATCAAAGTTAAAGTGGTACTAAATTGCATTAATCGTACAATGTGAACACACTCTACATGACTTATTCTTCTGGGCCAAGTGATATCAACAACAACTGGATATTGACTTGGGCTAAAAATTGAAATGGGAAAATCGGCAACTCTCAATGACCTGTCGTTGATCTGTTCGCAGTCACAATGTTCTTATTGTTATTCCATTTAAGCTAGTGGTTTATTGACACCTCCCTTGGAGATATCTTCCTTCCTTTCTGCGAGAGACTTTTCTAAATCTGAGCAAATGTTATTTCTGTTAATGCCACTTCTAAATAATATAATCAAGAGCATTCTACTGGGAAGAGGTGGGGAAACAATCTTTGAGATAAACCTCTTATTAGAGATGAAAATGTAATATACCAAGGAAATCACTTGGCTTTGCCTTTGATCTTGCAGCACGTCTAATTGCAAACAAGCAAACGAAAAAATTGCTCCCCCTAGTGAAATCAAAAGAGGCATGAATATTAAAATATGATTGGAAAGTTTTGAATGTGTCCCAGAACAGAATTGTTGATGCGGCTTTCGACTCCGCCAGTCAAATAAATCAAGCTGCAAAATGCACCATAATTACTCTTTAACTGGCAACCATGCTGGTGACAACTCCAATGATAAATGACCGTTTGGACAGGAAATATTTTATGGGATCCAATTCTGTGTGTGTGTGTTCTCGTGTGTGTAAGTATATGCCAACAATCAGCTTCCTATGGGGAAAATTAAAACAGCATCCAGGCATCCCACTATAAATATCCTGTTTTGATAGATCACTTGCCTGCTTTCTTCTTTTTAGCTTTTGGATGCACAGATGGTAAGCAGTGCCCATCAAAAGTACATCTGACTCTAACTTCCAATGATTGGGTCCAGTGGCCCATTCAGTCAAAATTTGACTTCTCTGCTTGGCACTAGCTCTGTATACCATCAGATGAAGGTCATTCTTTCTGTCTTTAATTTCAAGCTATATCCAAGCTATTTGGCAGATTGCATTTTCCTGCATAAACATGTCTGGGTTCTGAGATCATTAGGAGAGATCCTCCTCTCAGTCCCAACTCTATCACAAGCATGTTTGGCAGGGACATGAGAGAGAGCCTTTTCAGGACCTCATCACATTGGGCTTGGGCTCCGCCCTAGGACACAGCCCATTACAAGACACAGGGCTATTTATGGCAGGGCTCCATCCTGGCAGCATCATAAGACAGAGCCCTGTGAACACAGGTGGCTACCCATGTTCTCATTAGCTAAGCTGGGGACAGCATGGGGTGGCGATGCATGTGATGTGGGGCATTTAATGTTGGTTTCCCCTGCTGCCCAATGGATTTGCCCACTGTCTAACATATTCCTCTGCTTTCCTCTGGCTTAAGGACCTCAGTGAAAGGAAGTCCTCAGTGGCTGTCATCAGCCTCCGGAACTCCTTTCCCAGGGAGACGAGAATGATTCTGCTGTCCTTCCAATGGTAGGCTAAAACCTTTTTTCAGGCATGATTTTAAAACAGTTTCTAAAATGGGTTAGGAAATGATGCATGATGTAAGGGAATTGTTTTTAACAGCTGTTATTTATTTAACTATATTTTAATGGAAACATTTTAGCAGCCATCCTAGTTTAATTCTATTTTAATATTAGCTTTTGTGTGTGTTTGTAATTGTGTGTTTTTTAAGGTTGTGAGCCACTTTCGTTCTTGTGGGGAAAAAACCAGGATACCAATAGAAAGACGAGGAGAAGGAGAAACCATCTTGGGTTTCCAGTCAAGCTCCGGCTTTTAAGGAAGTTACAATGTACAAAGAAGGTCAATTGTTCCTTCTTCAGTGGAGATTTCCTATAGGAGTTTATTCAAGATACTGAACCACTTGTGGACTGTGATTCAAAACCTTAGGGCACATCTACACTGACCACTTACATCACTCTCAAGCTGATATCATCTGTCAGATGATTACATAGGAAATCCTGGAACTGGCTTGACAGCTGCAGATAATTCTTTTAATCCCCCCATGAGAATGCACATGTGAACCTTAGCATAGTGCACTTTGTATGTCCACTCAGCAATTCACATTCACAGATTTCTTGGCCTACCAATAGGAGAAACACTGGCCAATACTATTAAGTTCAACGACAGCTTCTCCTTCTGATCTCTAGTCCATTTAGCTGGGATCTACAGTCCTGGATTCCTGTGCGTACTGTCCATACATGGACTAAAAGTGGAAAAATTCAGGAGCACAGCAGTATCTGCAGAAATATAGTAGTGCTGAGATTTCAGTAATATGCAAATGTACAGTTACTCAGTTAATTGACTGATACATAACTGAAGAGTCAGATGATTAATCCAGTACATTTTTAATAGGTCAACTCGACAGCCCTAATAATCAAAGTACATTCTGGCTCAGAATCCCACACTTAAGCTATTTCTGTTTCCTTAAGTGAGCTCATCCACATTTTCATTTCACAACTGGTAGATTTCCAGAAGCAATAGGAAGAGTACAAGGGCTTACTTCTCTGATCATGGTCAGCCGTCTGTTGCTTTTTATAGCGGCATATTGCTGGAGGATATTAATTTCTCCCAAAAAGTATAGTACAAGCTGTAATAACAAGGAAGATAAGATTTGATTTAGTGTGCTTCTTTCCATAGACAGAACATGCTATTCACAAGAGATGGTCTTGCATTCTGATAGATATACTTTTCCATTCAGAGTTCCATCTAAGCCAAGAAGCTGAAGAACAATTGGCTGAGCAAATACTAAACCATTTTTTCTCTCTAAGATTTCCTGTCATCAAAAAGATATAGAGGACTTCAGAAGCTCTATTTAGTCTTGCTGATATCAATTGGGGAAGTAGAAGCCTGTAATGAAAAGACCAAAGTATTGACATCTCTGGCCTATCTTCTGTTTGAATATCAGCCAGCAAGCCAATGCCTTAAATCAAGAAACAGCTTCCTATGATCACAGGAATACCTCAGCAAGTGAGAGTCCAAAAGTGGCAGGAAAAAAAACCTGGAACATCAATCAGTGGCTGATAAACAGAAGCCTGGGCAAATTGGAAGGTGCTAAACAGTAGGCATGAGAAAAAAGTTATGAAAATGATTCGTTTCGTAAGAAATTCGTAAGAAATGCTACTTTCGAGCGTTTCCGCACCTGGAACGCCAACCAGGAAGTGGACTTTCTTTTTCGAATTTGGGGGGCCAGGATTTTCATAAGTGTCGTTGGCTAGGTCGTAAGGGGGCATGGGGGCACCCTCCTTCTCTCTCACCACCCTCCGCCTCCTTGCCAATATTATGGCAAGGCAAGCCCTAAACTCGCTCCTTCGGCTCGGCTGGAAGGGAAGCCTGGAAAAAATGTAAACAGAGGATTACTCAGAAGTAAATCTGCAAAGGAGGGCACTTTGGATGAAGGGCCCTCCTTTGCAGATTTACTTGAGTAATCCTCTCTGTTTACATTTTCCAGGCTTCCTGCCTCTCCTGCCTGCCAGGATCTACTAAACAGACTGCACTCTGGCACCACAAGATGCAGAGTCAGCCTTAAGAAATGGGGCCACAAAGTGGAGTCCATGACATACGAGTGTGGAGAAGAACAAACCACAGACCACCTATTACAATGCAACCTGAGCCCTGCCACATGTATGATGGAGGACCTTCTCACAGCGACACCAGAGGCACTCCAAGTGGCCAGCTACTGGTCAAAGGGCATTTAACATAATGACATGTTTTTAACTTTGTGTTTTTAAATACATTACAACTGTACCCTCAATTCACTTCTTCATCATCCTTCATGCATAAGAATGGAACATTTTAGTCAGCTGGAGTCACCTTTCATTTTCTTGAAAGATCCACAAAGAACTAGTTTTATATTGCTTCTTCACTAAGTTTCTTGTCAACAAGAGGCATGAGTAATTTTAGCAGTTATCCCACTGTGAGAAAGTCTTTGGAAACAAGGCAGTTTTTGAACCCTAATATTATTTAGGACTTATTCTATGCAAAATAGAATTTGGTAGTCTTGGACAAAAAGGCTATTTGTTCTTTTCCATCTCTATGATTCTGTAATTCTATATTGCATGTTCCTATATGGCAGCAGGTAAGACTGGATGGGTCTTGTGGTCTCTCCTAATTCTATGATTCTACCATGAAACAGGAAGAGAATTGTGAATTTTGCTAATGGTTTTAAATGGAAAAGAGCCTTCTCAGTGTCTGCTCCCAGGTTGTGAAACACCCTTCCAACAGAAATCTGATTAAGTTTCCCCCTACTCTCTTTCTGTCAGTTAAAGTACTATACATGGGATGTGTCCAGAGAGCAACCAAAATGATCAAAGCTCAGGAGGTTAAGAGGTGATATGATTGCTATCATTAAATATTTGAAATGATGTCATATTGAGGAGGGAGCAAGCGTGTTTTCTGCTGCTCCAGAGACTAAGACATTAAACAATGGATTCAAACTCCAAGAAAAGAAATTAGCCTAAACATTAGGAAGTTTACTTATTGACTTACTACATTCATATTCCACTTTTCTCCCCTAAGGGAACACAAAGCCGTTGCCAACATTTTAAAGGCAAAATTCAATCCCATTCATACATGTGAAAACCAAAAGATAATAGCAAAACAATAACATACAACTATAAATTAACCTAACCAAATTTAAACATAAACATAAAATAACATTTAGGCATAAAGTATACAAAATTAAACATCAATAATACAATAACATTTATATTAAAACCCACCAATAAACAACGCAATTTAAAAACAGTTATTAAAATTACACCATCCAAAATCAAGTCCGTAGTCTTGACTTGTAGGCATAATGGTCTGTTCACTATTCCTTATTATCTTATTGCACAACGAACTTTGCTGTCCAAAGCTTGGTCACATAATCACATTTTTACTTTCTTTCTGAATGTCAGGAGGGAGGGGGCTGCTCTAATTTCATTGGGGAGGGAGTTCCCTAGCCGAGGGGCCACCACTGAGAAGGCCCTGTCTCTCATCCCCACCAGTCATGCTTGTGAGGAAGGTGAGATTGAGAGCACGGCCTCCACAGAAGATCTTAAGCTCTGAAGTGGGTCATAGAAGAAGATACATTCTGACAGGTAAGCTGGGCTGGAACCCTTTAGGGTTTTATAGACTAAATCCAGCACCAGCAATTACTCGGTAGCAGACTGGCAGGCAGTGGAGTTGGTGCAACAAGGGACTTGTATGAAGAAATCTGGCTGCTGCCTGTTGGACCACTTAGAAATCTGGCTGCTGCCCGTTGGACCACTTGAAGCTTCCAAACAGTCTTCAAAGGCAACCCCACATAGACCGTGTTGCAGTAGTCTATCCTCGATGTAACAAGAGCATGGACCACCGTGGTCAAGTCAGACTTCCCAAGCTGTTCAAGAATGGAATACATTTCATTGAAGTATGGTTGAGCCTCCTTCTTTGGAGGTTTTTAAACAGAGGCTGAATGGCCATCTGTCCAGAAGGCTATGGTTGTATGTTCCTGTATTGCAGGGATTAAACTGAATGGTCCTAGTGTTTCTTCCATCTCTATGATTGTACATCTTAGGTCCAGGTTATTTGAAGGACTATATTCTTCTCCCATATGATTCTGCCCTTAGTTTAAGATTTTCTGGGGAGTCCTTTCTGTTTTGTGGAAACATGGGAGTAGATCTTTGGAGGGGCTGCCCCCAGGCTCTGAGAGTGAATGTACTCTTCTTTGCTGCTTTGTTTTCAGCAGTTACCTTTTTAACTCTTTGGGATTCTACTGTTACTTCCATTATGTATTTCTTAACCTTTGTATATTGTATTTTTAGTTGTCTCTGTTTAACAATTTGTGAACTGTCTTACAGAAAGCCAGCATGAGTGGTCTCATCTTTAGACCATTACTCTGGAGATCAGGATTCAAATCCCTGTTCAGCCATAGAAAACCGCTGGTTAGCTTTAGATAAGTCGGACATTTCAGCTTCAGAAGATAACAAAGTCAGACTCCCTCCAAACATATTTTCCAAGAAGACACTATGATAGGCTTACTTTAGGTTTGCTATAAGTTGAAAAAGCAGCAAACGGCTGTCTTTAGTTCTCGGCTGGGAAATAGCCCAGGACTAAAAGCCCAACATTACATTTATTGGATGTAAATGCAATGATGATGATAATGATAAGTCTGATGATGCCAGTGCTTTTGTACTTGAAGCGCAGAACCCAATCTCCCCACATTAACAAGGCATGGTAAACATGCAAACAGGTTTCTATTGAATTAAATAAATAAATAAATCTATTTACAGATGGATAGGTATGACTGTGTAGTTAATTACAGTTTGCTTCTTATTAACTACTTTTCCATGAATAAACATAAGCCTTAATAGTCCATTACAGTTTCATTATACATTCATTTAAAAAGGAGAAAATTGCTAATGAAAGCCACTTTGACCAAAAAGGGAAAAAAATCACCCTCTCATTTCCATATACACACACATACCCTACATTTCCCCAATACACGTTCTATAGATAGACTTGCAAATAACTTAGCCAAACTGGCAATTCCTTAAGGATTTGACTAGGCCAATTAATAGAATTTGTACCTTATCAGACCTTTAATTATACAGAATGATGAGTGTGCCAGCTGGGGAAAGGCCTTTATGCATCCCTTTTACTAGAGATGGCTTGTTATACAGGGCAAAGTGGACACTTTTCTTACACCTGAGCTCCTTCTCTGCCATCTGTTTTTTTAGAGCAATAAACTTTAATTTTTTTCCATTAACCTTCAGTGTAGGAGTTCCAGAACTCAGGCTCCCTTATGTTCCCTTAATGGGTAATTGCTTGAAATGGCTGCTCTCCTTTTTTTTCCTGCTTCTAGCAATTTTAGCAGTAAAATATGCTGTTGTCAAACTAAACCTGGCATTCTAAAATTGATTTGCAATGAGTTTGGGTGAAAGCATGGTTATCCAGAAGTCTCCCAGCTAAGAGTAGAGGAAATATTACTAGGATGTTGTTGTTGTTGTTCTTGATGATGATATTGGAGGAAGTGATAAACAATATGAACCTCTTAAGCATGGTCTCAGTATCTGTAATTTGGTTTCACTTACCCACTCTCCACCTCCACTCCAGAAGTGTTTGTTTCCAGGTCTTTGGGTGTGATTCTACAATAGGCTTCCTTCCAAAGTATAGTTAAAATAGAGGGTTTGCTATTATCCGTGGAGTCACATATCCACCACAGATACACAGACCATACAGGCTAAGTATTTCTTATCTGATATGCTTGAGCCAGATGTGTTTGGGATTTTGGACTTTTTTTCCATTTTGGAATCATTAAATTTGCATATATGTACTTAATGAGGTATCTGGGAGATAAGACCCAAATTTAAAGAGGGAATTAATTTATATACTCATTATATGGACTCATAGAGCTGAATATTTGGGTTTCAAAAATATTTATGAAATACAAGGTATTTATGAAATACAAGGTTCATCTCATAGTGACCATGAGCCATGAACAAGGACCTGGGAAATTCAGTCCAAAGCACTGGGGAATCACCTTCTCTGCCCGGGAATGCTAATGCCTCACAAAACTTCAGCTGATATAATTTCATAACACTGAGCCATGGTGGTTAAAGTGATGCCAAACTGCACACAATAATAATAATAATTAATAATAATAAACTTTATTTTTATCCCAAGCTCTCCCCCCATGGGGACTCAGGCTGACTTCTAAAGTAAAAAATGGCAAATATTCAATGCCAGCGTGATAACATAATTAAACAATTAAATGTAAAGAGATTAAACGCCACTGGCTAAAATATGTGAATCAAACAAAAAGATCATATAAAATAAATTACACTGTCAAAATGCATATAAATGCATGATCTTTGTGCAGAGGTTGAATGGCCAACTTTTGGAAGTCCTTTAGCTTTTGCTGAATGGCAGGGAAATTGATTGAAAGTTCCTTGTAGCCCCTTCCAGTTTCTTAATGTTGTGTTCCAAATTGTAAAGAACAATAGAAAGCCCCTTAATTCAGTAGATCAGAAGTTAAAAATACAATAAGATTTTACTTATATACTGCCCTTCTCAACCCCGAAGGGGACTCAGGGCAGTTCACTGTGGACCGCCCTGAGTCACCTTCGGGGTTGAGAAGGGCGGTACACAAATATTTTATGAGAAGGTATAAAATGTAACTCCGATCTTCAAGAAAGGATCCAGGGGTGATCCAGGAAATTATAGGCCAGTTAGTCTAACCTCAGTTCCAGGCAAAGTGATGGAAACCATTATTAAAGAAAAAATTACTAAGCACATAGAAGAACAGGCATTGCTGAAGGAAAATCAACATGGTTTCTGCAAAGGCAAATCATGTCTTACTAACTTGTTAGAATTCTTTGAGGGTGTAAATAAACACATAGATAAAGGGGACCCAATTGATATTGTTTACCTTGACTTTCAAAAGGCTTTTGACAAAGTCCCTCACCAAAGGCTCTAAATAAGCTCTTCAGCCACGGAATCAGAGGACAGGTCTTGTCCTGGATTGGAACCTGGCTAAACTGTAGGAAACAAAGGGTGGTAATAAACGGACATTTCTCTGGGTGGAAAGAGGTGAGAAGTGGCGTACCCCAAGGTTCAGTTTTGGGTCCGTTACTTTTTAATTTATTCATTAATGATCTGGATGTAGGAGTGAATTCTGAGGTAGCAAAGTTTGCAGACGACACTAAATTGTTCAGGGTAGTTAAAAATGAAACTGATTGTAAAGAGCTCCAGAAAGATCTCTCGAAATTGAGTGAATGGGCAACAAAGTGGCAAATGCATTTTAACCTAAACAAGTGTAAAGTCATGCACATCGGGGCAAAGAACCCCAAATACACTTATCAACTGATGGGATCAAAGCTTTCTGAGACAAACCAGGAAAGGGATCTTGGGGTCTTGGTGGACAGCTCAATGAAGATGTCAACCCAGTGCGCAGCAGCAGTGAAAAAAGCAAATTCTATGCTAGGCATGATCAGAAAGGGAATCGAAAATAGGTCAGCAAATGTTGTATTACCTCTCTACAAATCGATGGTAAGGCCACATTTGGAGTACTGTGTACAATTCTGGCCTCCGCACCTTAAGAAGGATATAACGGAACTGGAAAAGGTACAGAAAAGGGCAACAAGAATGATCCAAGGGATGGAGCGGCTCCCTTATGAAACCAGGTTGCAACGCCTTGGTCTTTTCAGCCTTGAAAGACGGCGTTTAAGAGGTGACTTGATCGAAGTGTATAAAATCATGCATGGGATAGAAAAGGTGAATAAAGAAAAACTGTTTTCTTTGTCACAAAACACTAGGACTAGGGGCACTCCTGAAGCTCCAAGGTAGGAAAATTAGGACTAACAAGGGAAATATTTCTTCACCCAGAGGGTCATTGGGTTATGGAACTCACTTCCAGAAGAGGTTGTGACAGCTGTCAGCCTGAACAACTTCAAGGCAGGATTAGACAGATTCATGGATACCAAGTGTATCGGTAGTTACTGAAAAGGACATTCAAGGTGCCACCTCGGAGTTGGTTGAGGTAGGCAGGATTTCCCCGGGTACTGGTTGTGGGGGGTCGGGAGCAGGTCAGGGTTTCGCCCTCCCTTCTGCTCGAGATCCCCGTGTACAACTGGTGGGCCACTGTGTGATACAGAATGCTGGACTAGATGGGCTGAGGTCCGATTCAGCATGGCTCTTCTTATGTTCTTATGTTCTAAGGTATAATGATGTCCCACCTCTGACACCAATTTGTGGTGATGTCGATTAACTGGACAGGGTGGACCCTCTTTTAGATCCCACCACCGTGCCACCAATTGTGGTGAATCGAAATTTACCGTTCACCTTTCTTTACTGCCACCAATTTGTGAAGACTCGTTATTCGCACGGCAACTTTTACACCGTGGCAGGGTAGGCTACCTCATCCACTGCCACGTCACTATGCGAATGTTTGTCTTCAAACTGCTGCCACCATTTTATGAGAGAGAAACCAACTGGAACGCTTTCTCAATTCGCATTAAGTTCTCCCATAGCACAACCTGTACTGTTCCATCCATTCTAAGCCTATGTTATCTTCCATTAGGCACAGCGTGCCTCAAAAGCATGAATCACAGTGTTATTTTCACAGTGCAAGTGCCTGCCTGATTCTTGGCACAAGAACCCACTTTTCAGAGCTCTACACGCATGTAGCATCACTCTCTGACTGTACTTTTTGCACGGAAAGTACCAAAACCCGCTTTATTCAGAATTTCTTTTCTTTGTGGGAAACTCATCACAGAGGAGTTTCCTACACACACGTCTGGAACACCTTAAGAGGACCAATTCACTCTCCAGTCCCTTGGGACCACAGGTTCTCTAGTTTTGACAGCATGCACACCTTTACTGTATCTATGGAATTCTGCACTGCCCGAGCACAACATTTGAGCAAAATGGGCAGACAGCACATTATGATTAGCACAGAGCATATCACCACTATGATTATCATCACAAGCGACCGCAACCAATGCAAATTTGGTAGCCAGCCCAGTAAGGAACTCCAAAAATCACTTGGAGCCGAGTAAGTCTTCTGTATTTCTCTAGCAACACCCTGAATCTTGTTCAGGTCCAGCTCAATGTCTCCACTCTTATTTATAAAATGACAGCAGGATACGTTCAGCCACGCACAGAGACCCCCTTCTTTGGACAGGAGGTAATCTAGAGCCAACTTCTGCTGCATGGCCATTCTTGCCAACGAATTCACCTCTACCTGCAGGGATGTCATTCCTTCATAGGTGTCATTGGCTAAAATTCCAAGTCATATGATAACACACGCTGTTTTATGCTCCAAGCCACACCAACCTGGGCTCTGCAATTGCTATAAACCTCTGGCCTTCAGT
>JARBWK010000012.1:104982423-104998765 GCA_030556195.1 Anolis apletophallus | reverse complement strand
CCCCCATGGCCCAATTAGCCAACAGAGCTGTAAACAAAAGGAAGGGGAAGGGAGCAACGCCATGTGGCCAACATGGCGCCTCCCTATGCACTTATAAAACTGCAAATCCCAGGATCCCATAGCATTGAGCCATGGTTCCCCGTCTGTGGGTCACAATTCCCAGAAATCCCAGCCAGTTTACCAGTTACCCACATTGAGAACCACTGTCCTACAGTGCAATTAATACAACACACGTTTGATTTTCCTTGGACTCCCATCCAATTTCTAACCAGGGCCGACCTGCTTAGCTTCCAAGGTCAGGCGGGACCCGTGCCTTCGGGGTACAGTGGCTTGTGCCAAACTAACAGGGAGGGGAGGGCCGGGCAGGGGCGACCAGCAAGCACCCCTGCAATCGGGCCCGAAAAAGGGGCTAAATTGAAGCCCCATCCCCACCTTCGGCTTCCCCCTGCCTCAAGGGGGCCCCTCGACCAAGGCGGCCATGCGGGGAGGCAAGAGCCCGGCCCGCAGCCGTGGCTCGCCACCCACCGGCGAGGCAACAAAAATGGCGGTTTCCCGCCAACAGCGGCAGCCGCAGGCCAAAGGCCTGGATGGCTCCCGCCCAGGGACAATCCTCGGCCTTCCACCGGCGAGCCGCGGAAAAGGGGGCGCTCTGCCGCCGAACGACGGCAGCGAGCCAGGAGCGCCCTCCCCACTCACGGAGGCCATGCGGGAAGCGAGCCTCCGCGCCACGGCGGTAGCTCGCCTCCCGCCAGCCCCCCGCCCCGGAGAAGATGGCTCGCGAAGGCGCCGCTCCGCCAAATGGGCGGCAGCAGCTCCCGCGAGCCCTCGAGTAGCCCGCGACTCCCGCATTGACGGGAAGCGCGGGCCCCATAAGTGGGGAGGAGGGGGGGTGGACGAGGCCCAGCTCCCCCGAACCGCGGGCTCACCCCCAGGAGGAGACCGACCGTCTCTCCGCTGCTGAGCTCCGACTGAGCTCTTCAGGGGCTGGCCTTCCTAAAGGGGAGGCCACGCCCCTTCCTCCCAGAGGTTCTAAGAACCTCCTCTTTCTCCGTGGGAGGGGGCAAACTCCTCTCCCTCTTTAGCCTTCGGCTAAGAGGGAAATCCACTTCTCATTTTTGTTGTTTTTTGTCCTCTTTTCCTTCCTTTTCTCTCTCCACCTTTCTTTTTCTTTTCTTCTCCTTGTTCTTCTTCCCTTTCCTCATTGTTGGAAATAGCAACCTTCCACGCCTTCACTAATTGTTTGTTAGTATATATATTTGCTAACCTGTATTGTATATATTGATTTGCCAGTTTTTCTATACATCTTTGGTGTGGGAAGGGCAACAGACCTATGATTGTACAGACCCAAGACTCCATGTTGTCATCAATATGCTTTTGGATTCCAATGTGGTCTATCCATGTAATTTTCCAAATCAGCACTCAAATAACTTGACCCCAAACTGATTTTAACCCTTATAGCACTCATTTTGGTACTGCTCAAAGTGGTCCCCGGTCAGGTGGTCCTTGGTCAAAAAGTTGTGAACCACTGCTGTAGATGACTATTCAACTTCATGAATCTTCCTTCCAGATTCTGAATAGGTTCAACACAGACAAAAAGCTTATTATCTCCTTAGGAAAAGTGTCCAAATTTCATCCAATTCACAGTCACAACTTCAAGCCCCATTTGACTTTTGATCAACTGTGATGGAATGTTTTGAGCCATTAAAATCCAAATTATTGTTGTCGGGTAATTATTTGAAACTTTGTTTGGAGAACAAAGTTACTTGGTAAGAGCACTGACGTGAATCCAAAGATACACAAAGCAATGTGTTCCCATTTTATTAACCTTTCGGACATTTAGCAACATTCAAGCATTAAAGAAGCCCCCTAAAGCATTTAGAAATCAATATCTTCTTCTCCTACTGGAATCTGTGCTAATTGACATTTTATAAATGGATGAAAAGCATATTAGTGGCTGCTCTGAAATCCCTCAAAGCCTGAGAGTCTCCCCTTCAAGTAGCATCACTGTTTAACCTCTTAAGTTTATTTTCTCCTTCAGGGAAAGGGGGAACTCAAGGGCAGCACATGGAAAACCAATTACCAAGACTGTAGACCCTGAAATGCCTGGTTTAAGGTCATAGCTGGGATGAGAACTACAAAATGTAGATAGAGATACCACACAATCAACTCAGCCATGGATCATAGAATCATTGAGTTGGGTGAGACCTCATGAACTATCCAGTCCAACTCCCTGCCAAGAAGCAAGAAAATCGCATTCAAAGCACCCAACAGATGGCCATCCAGCCTCTATTTAACCTTCGTCAGGCTGCATATTTTTATTTATTTATTTATTTATTTATTAACTTCGATTTAGTATACCGCTCACTCCGGAGCTCAGAGCGGTTTACAGAAGAAGCATAAACACCGTGAGTAATAAAACAGATTAAACAGTTAAAACACATTAACATCAAAGCAGTTAAAACATATTAAAAACACTAGCCCTCAGCGAAGGCTGGGGGGACGAGATAAGAATCTGGGGGGGGGGGATAGGGTTAGGGTTACAACGTTAACAGGCTGCAGAGGTACAATTGTACCTTCATATATATCTCCACTGTGGGAAGACTTTTCTCCTTTACTTGGTTTCAGAAACTAAAAGTTCATTCAGCTACAAATGTTATGCTGATATCTATTGGCCAGTGTTGTTACTGCTCACTTATATTTGCTGTCAATTAAGTTGATTCAAACTGGGAGTGGCTTCTACTTCTCTTTCCTGCCTCCCTCCTCTCAGTAGCCATTTGCTGTGAGCACACACATTTCTAGGGCTGTGAAGTCTTCAATTTCTTGGATACGATGGTAGGAAAGTCTCACAGCATCTAACAGCCAGTTATACCTTCATTAGCCTTATGTGGGGACAGAACAGTCAGAAATTGTCTTTGAGCCTGGACTTGGCTTATATATTTTGTATGAAACTCATCACTATAGGTATGATTTTTATACAAAAAAATGGATAATAATTAGTATCTACATATTGTTTTACGATGTTTTACTTATATTTAGCACAAAATAAAGATGGTGGCTCTGTTACAATTTTCCTATTGTCGAAAACAACGTAAGACTAGAAAGTCTTGTGTGGTTTGTGTGAAACCCATTTGCGATGAACACTCGGTGGCAAAAGACAACATGCATTACTTGTGAGAAAAAATCAATAAAATAAGTTTCTTACATTTTCTTTTATAATGTAAATGAACAGTTTTGTTACTTGTTTCTAATAATAAAATAGCATTATCTTTAAAAAATATATAATTCTTTTTTTCCTTGCATTATCTTCAAAATATATGAGGGTACATTTGTACCTATGCAGCTTGTTATGGATGCAAAAATATCTCGGCCCCTTATCTGGGAAGGGGGTGAGATATGTTATTGAAATTCTGGCCAATATAGATGCAGAGATGTCAGCCCTCTACGACTTTTCAAAAAAGTTATTGCAATTTCAAAACTGAATAGTTACAATTGTACCTACTTACAAGGTTAAAAGCTTCCAAAGAAGGATCCTACAACACACTCTGTAGTCATAAATCTTGATTTACATTATTTAAGAGCACCAATCTTGTCCACTCTCTAGTAAAATGGAAAACATATGTCCTATGTCCATTATTGCCCAAAATTATAAGTCTAGTCTGCTCTATATTCTGTATTTTTAAACATGGACTCTGAAGCCCAAATTATTGTTGTGATGCTATTGTATTGTGGACACATCAAAAAAGGTGCTCAATAAAGTGGAAGACAGTAGGAAAAGAGGAAGACTATATCACAGATTAATTGACCGTGATCCAAGGAAACCACAATCCAATGTTTGCAAGACCTGATCACTTTGTAGGTCGCTATGGCACTTGAGAATCATATACGCTGATGACACACCCAGCTCGCTCTTGGGGATGGAGGGCAGGCCCGAACCGACCCGATACTTCCATCTGTGCCTCGGTTACTGGATGGCTGCGAGCCAGTAGGTTGAAGGCGCCAATCCAGCTAAGATGGAGATCCTGTGGCTGGGTCATCCGCAGGGTGGAGATCCAGCTTCCTCCCTGACGGCGTGACACTCATGTCCGTCGGCCGGCAGTTAAAAGTCTTGGCGTCATTTGCATCTCTCGACTGACGATGGAGATGCACCTCCGCCGTCAGTCGAGTTGCCTCTCTTCCATCTTCGTGGGGTGAGGAAGCTGGCTCCCTACCTCTCCTTCGTCACTTACCTAGCCACAGTGGTCTGCCACGGTCATCTCGAGGCTGGACTACTGTAATGCTCTCTACGTTGGCCTTCTCCCGTCGGTGACCCGAAAATTGAAGTTGGTCCAGAATGCGGCAGCTAGACTCCTGGCTGGCGTTCCGACGTCTGCCCATATAACACCTGTCTTGCAGGAGCTGCACTGGCTACCAGTGGAACACCGATCACCTTTCAAAGTGCTGGTCTTGATCTTTAAGGCCTTGAACGGTCTGGGGCCAGCGTATCTTAGGGACCGCCTTTATCCCATACTGCCCCGGTAGGTCACTACACTCTGAGGTGGCCAAGCTGGCTTAGAGGTGCCCGGTGTCAAATTGTACCACCTGGATTTGCCTAGCAAGGCGGAGGGCCTTTTTCAATAATTGCCCGACATTGTGGAATGCCTCCCTTCCAGAGTCCGGGTTCTACGGATCTAGTCACTCCGGAAGGCGGTAAAACCCTGCTGTTCCGGCAGGCCTTTGGGTTTTAATAATAAGGCTGGCAGGCCCTGCCTTCTGGGTATATCACATTGATGTACTTACGGCTTTTTTACTGTCTGTTGTTCTGCCCTGTTTTAATGGTGTTTTACTTTTGTTTTTATTCTTGTTGAATATTCAACTCACTGTAAGTGCCCCGAGCCAATCCGGGGAGTGGTGACTCACAAATTTGAATAAATAAATAAATAAACAAATAAATAAATAGAGTTGAACAGACCACAAGGCCATCCAGTCCTGTCATACATAATTTCAATACAATTTAAAGCTCACTCTTGATGAGAACCAAGAACAAAGTGAAAGGAGGAGAAAGTGACAAATCCTCATTTGGCTTACTTCCCAAAAGCAGTGTTACATTTTTACAATGAAGTAGCATACCTCTGAATGCAATTCTCTTCCTGAACAGCCTACCTTTTCCCAAGATGTATAGCGAATTCTTATAGATACATCTCTTTTCTGTTGCAAATCTAAAGATTTCTGGCTGGCATCCCTTGAGAACCAGATGTTTGGCTTCCTCTTGTTCTGACTATCTTTTCTATCTCTATCTTCCTATCTTCAACTTTTGGTTTTGACTTCTGGCTTGTCCCTTGCCTCTACTTTGTTCCTCACAGTTCACATTTGATGTTAAGTCCATCTTAAGTCACTCCCACTCTATCTGCCAGCCCTTCTTATCGTTTTCCATCACCTCTGACTCTGTTCTTATTGTATGTATAAGCACCATATCCACTGTTTATTGTATATAAGCTCTGTATTCACTGTCCATATTTGCTTTTTCGTTTGTGTGACATGCCCCCTCAACATATTGGCAACTTCAGTGTCATTTCACTGTGCATAGTAGTAGCCTAAGTAGTCCCAAACAATGAAAACAGGGCAGGGCACTGAGGCAGTTTTCTTCTATAGCACAATAAAACATAATTGAAGGGCAATAATCTTTTCCATTATTCAGCACATCAGTTCTACTTGCATAGTTGTAAGATGATGGAGGCAACACTGAAAATGCAAAGAGAATTTGTGCAAGCAGTAATTCATGGCCTGCTAGAGTTAATGCTCTAACTATGAATCACCCAGTTTACAAGGCTATAGCACATTGAGTAGCACACAATTCAGCTCTACATACATAAATGAAGCATATAAATGTACACATTTATCCTTATTAGGTGTGAAATGTTCTGACTTCTAAAGGTGACAAAATGCACATTCACAGCTAATGGTGCCCATTTATTCTTTTCCTATGGACTCAGGCACCAATAGATATAGCATATATCAGTTGTGAAATCGGGTAAAAAATGGCTCTTATAATATATCAGTAGCTTTATAAATAAGGATTTGTCCTAACCGATTCTGAGTCTCCTGGTAAAGGATAAACAGTATTGTCATAAGAACTTAATGGCCATTATGAATACTGACCACCAGAGGCTGGTAAGAATGTATCAGAACCAATCTGGGGGGCACAGTTGGCCAAGCTGAGAACGCTAGTGGCAGCCTTGAATGCAATTGCCACATTACAACCACAAAGTAATAAAAGATAATGTTCTGCATCCTATGGTTAGATCCACCTAGAATAGCTCCATTGAATCAATGGGGTTCACCTAAATGTTCACTAATTGATTTAACCAATATGATTTAGAAGAACCAATAGGATTTAGACCTAGTCAAAATTTTAGCCTTTTTTCACACAGCAGCCAACCAAATGCTAGCCAGAAGTCAGCAAATAGACAAGGACGGTGATATCTGAAAGCCCACTTACTCCCATATGACATCCTCTAATATGACCTCCTTGAATAGTAGTAGTAACAACAACAAAACAAAACAACAATAATTGTATTTCTTGCCTCTCCTTGTGGCTTTAGGCACTACAGCATAGCTAAAACACATAATCATACACATACAAAAATGGTAGTGGATGGAACCATCAATATCAATACCACTGACCTCAACAAAGTGACCAGGCCAAAGATCATTTTCACTTGTGACGTACTGTCCGATGCTCACAGGAGTGTAAATGTCAAATGGATGAAGTAGAGAGCAAAGACAGGCATAATATGTGATAAAAAGATCCCAATCTGCCTAAAATCGAAAAACTACAGGACGGTGGTGAGACCAGTCGCTCTATACACCACTGAGTACTGGCCAACAGTTAATGCTGTTGAGCAAACTCTGCACACTATGTAAATGTGGATGCTCAGGTGTTCAATGGGTGTTACCCTGAAGGACAGGATTCCAAATGATACAGTGCGCTCCATCTTTGAAGTTGCTCTGATTGCCGAGAAGTTGAATGAATCCCATCTGACATGGTATGGACATGTGCAATGAAGTGACGAGGGTTCTGTGGCTAAAACTGCACTGAATATAAAAGTTGCTGGTGGCAGGCCACATGGCAGATCTAAAACACGCTGGCTCGACCATTTGAAATGTGACATGGCTGAAGCAATGAGAGACACAACCAATAAGAATGAGAGACAATGAGAGATGCAACCGATAGGAACAAGGGGAGAACAAGAAGCAAACAAACAGACCCTGTGAATTCCTGGAACAAAAACTATGAGGAAGGAGAAGATTTATTTTTATTTTATTTATTTGTTCCATCTTGTATTCCGCTCCTCCCTGCAGGCTCGGGGCGGATAACATCGTAAAAACTCAGCAGGCATGTCGCATCCATGTCGCCGTACAATAAAATACAACATAAAATACAGTGTAGGTCCCGAGATAAAATTATGTACATGCTGAAGCATTCCCTGAGCCAGGGTGCTGATTAAAAAGATGAGTACGCTAGCCGAAGGCCAATTTGAACAGGGCGGTCTTACAAGCCCTGCGGAATGGGATAAGCTCCGTGGCGGCTCGGACGCCGTCCGGGAGAGAGTTCCAGAGTACCGGAGCCGCCACAGAGAAAGCCCTTTGCCTGGTAGCAGACAGGTGACAGGTGCGGACCGATGGAATCAGGAGCAGGTTCGACTCCTCCGAACGTAGTGATCTCGGGGGAATGTATGGGGCAAGGCGGTCCCTCAGGTACGCAGGCCCTAGGCCGTGTAGAGCCTTAAAGGTTAACACCAACACCTTGAAAACAATTCGGTACTCAATAGGCAGCCAGTGCAGTTGCCGAAGGATGGTGTGATGTGCTCCCTTACCGACGTTCCCGTCAGCAGCGAGCAGCGGCATTCTGCACCAGCTTAGCTTGAGTTTCGAACTGTCGCCAAGGGAAGGCCAACGAGGGCGTTACAGTAGTCTAATCTCGAGATGACCGTCGCTTGGATCACCGTGGCCAGGTCGTCCCTGGAAAGGTAGGGTGCCAGTCGCCTAGCCTGTCGTAGGTGAAAAAATGACACCCTGCTGGCCGCGGAGACCTGAGTCTCCATGGTCAGCAGAGGGTCCAGCTGAACACCTAGGCTCTTAACAACAGGCGACAGGCTAAGCCGTTCGCCATCTAGGGTAGGCAACCGGCACTCATCCCGCCCAGGCCGACCAGGCCACAAGATCTTCGTCTTCGACGGGTTCACCTTCAACCCGGCTGGCCGCAGCCAACCAGTCACGGCCTCCAGGCACTGATGGAAACAATCGGGTACGGTGTCCGGCCTGCCGTCCATTCTCAGCAGAAGCTGGGTGTCGTCAGTGTACTGATAACACTCCAGACCAAAGTCGCGGGCCAGCTGGGCCAGGGGGCGCATGTACACGTTGAATAATAAGGGGGAGAGAATGGCCCTGGGGAACCACAGTCAAGTGGGGATCTCGGAGACCTCCCCGCCCCCCTCCACCCGTTGTCCCCGGTCCCGGAGGAAGGAGGTCACCCATTTAAGGGCGATCCCCCCAACCCCGGAACCGGCTAAACGGTGGGTTAACAATGTGTGATCTACAGTATCGAAAGCTGCCGTCAGATCTAACAAGACAAGCAGTGCCGATCCACCCTGGTCCAGCTGGCGGCAAAGTTGGTCTGTAATGGCGACAAGCACGGTCTCCGTCCCGTGCCCAATACGGAAGCCGGACTGGAAGGGATCTAGTCCAGCTGTGTCTTCCAAGAACTGCTGCAGCTGATCCGCTGCTGCCCTCTCAATTACCTTGCCTAAGAAAGGCAAGTTGGAAACTGGCCGGTAATTGGAGGGAGCCGAAGGATCTAAATTCGGCTTCTTCAGCAGCGGTCTCACCATTGCCTCTTTCAATCCCCCCGAGATTTTAAGATGATGATTATATGATTCTTCCTTCTTCTCTGAACCCTTGATGGGCAGCTAAAAACATTCCTAATGTGGTCCTTGGCCCTTGAAACAGCTCCTATATTTTAATTG
This sequence comes from Anolis apletophallus, assembly GCA_030556195.1. Taxonomy (NCBI): domain Eukaryota; kingdom Metazoa; phylum Chordata; class Lepidosauria; order Squamata; family Anolidae; genus Anolis; species Anolis apletophallus. The sequence goes on along the minus strand of JARBWK010000012.1, from coordinate 104,989,763 downwards.
ATGGGTTTTAAATTTATTAAGGAGCATTTTAGTTCAAAGCAATCTATGCACTGCTTTAAATATTTTTATCTATTATTCATCACCTTGGGAAACCTGAGAGTTAATATATAAATGCTTTAAATAGCCATCCCAATGTTCCCACCAGCAAGTATTCAGATGAGTGGTTGTACTACCAAGGTTTTTTCACTGAACAAAAAAACATTTTGAGCTGATCATAGCTGTCCATGTTCACACAAGCACTCAGTCACTGGAGCTGTTATAGTCCATACTTTCAAGTACATTATTTAGGTAATGTCTTTCATACAGTACTTGTGTTATTGTTATTTCTGGTGGAGCTAAATTCCAGATTTATCTATTGGTTGGAATGAATACATGGAATCTGTAGAAGGAAAGAGAGAGGGAGTGAAGGAGGGTGGGAAGAAAGAAAGTAAGTTGTTGTATTGCTGTTCTGAAAACAAAAATTCTCACAAACTTCTGAAGAATTGACATACAGAGCCCTGCCCCCAAATACGAGTAAACCAACCCCTTCTCACTTGTGAATGTGGCTTAGAATTTAAGTGGGCTTTTCTATCTTTGTTTGAGAGGACACAGGAGCTCTTGGTTGCTTAGTGCTGAAACAGAAAGCTCAATTAAACAGTGTTTGAATTTATTCAGCATGAACTGCTTTGTGTTTGTAATTTGTGAACGATTGGTAATATCACCACAGAGATGGCTGAATTATCTCCTCAGAGAAACCTAGTAGCACTTTCAAAACATACAGTATTTTCACTGTCTCAAGACCCTGAATATACCTTGATTCCATTGAAAGGATGGTGGCTCACAACTGACTAGATTCAGCTTAGTCCAAGAAAGAAGAAAGAAGAGAAGATTTAAAAGGAAAGTCAACTTCACAAATAAGAATAAAGGAGGACAAAGATTTCTATAAAATCTGTATATATATATATATATATATATATATATATATATCAGAGGTTCTCAAACTTTTTAAGCAGAGGGTCAGTTTGCAGTCTTTCAGACTATGCACACTGCACATGTTTTATTTGTAGTGCAAAAAATATGAACGAATAATATGATATTTAAAATGAGGAAAAATTTTAAGCAACATAAACTTGTCAGTATTTCAATAGGGAGCCTGGGCCTGCTTTTGACTGATGAGATCCTTTAATATTAAGACACGTGGTTGATTTTAGTGAAATTATTTCCAGATACCCTTGGTACTCAATCTTTTTCTTTGTTACTAGTTTTCCAGTGATGTCTGAAAATTCCCAGGTTGACTTGGAAGTTAATCCAGGTTGGCAATTTAACTTGCATGGTTGTTAGACCTCAGGGGATGAGGTTTCACATATCTTCACAAAGTGTGAATTAGGAAGACATGCCCCCCAGCATTTCAGAGATAAAAACCAGGACATATGTGATAAGGAACAATCCAGGTGTGATTCAGAGGGCAAAAGTTATTAACAGGGAAGAACACCTGTAGCAGTTTGCTTTTGACAGATCCTACTGGGAATGATACATTTCCTCCTGCTCCTCTACTCCTGAAGAGTGAAACCTGCTTTTGCACATTGAATTCAGTTTGAACCAGTGTAAGTAATTGGAAAACAGAAGGGAAAAGAGAGGGCCAATCCAGTCAGACCCAAAGCGGGGATCTGCCTTGGTTTTTACTGGAAGCATTCAAACAACGCCTCCCGTAATAGGCCTGGATATGTCCGGTGGTTATCCTTTGATATCGTTTTTATTTCATTTAAAAATTAAGATTGAACCATTATCAACCCACTGTAAGCAACGTGGAAGTAATTTACCCAAATCGAAGCCACTGCCACCATTTTTTCGTAAAGACTTCCGCATTTCGGAAAGAGGTTTCCCTTCCCTGGCTTTCCCTTCAGTTGCCTGAGAATGGTCCCGTTCAGATCCTGGGGTAAGGCTTGGACTCACGGTTTGATTCTGAGCTGGCAAGGGGGCATGGAGGGCATGCACCCCACCCCTCCTTGCCAGCTGAGAATTAACCTATACAAAGAATAAAAAAGCACAGGGCGGGGGTGCTTGCACAATAGATACAAACAAATGAAGAAGGCAAACCGTGAGGTTTAAAAATAACATGCAATACAGGCATTCAATATGGTCTGAGTGAGTGCACTTCTGGATGTAAGCTATAGTAAACACAGAGAAGCGTCACGGGTATATTCAAAGCATTTAACAAAACACACATGTGTAAATACAGTCTAAATATTGCACAGATACATAGCTCAAAGCACATAGCATGTAACATATACCAACAAAGGCATGAAAGGAAGGCATACAGCACAGTCAATATAACGCCTTGTGAATGCTAAACAATATACATAAGTTAGAAGAGCAGTGTAACAATATAGATGGTCGTTCAACACACAGTTAACACATATATCTGGTTGGGCTACACGTGTGAGTACCCTGGAATGTGTTAGAGAGACGCACGAACCCAAGTGAGTACCTAGGAGTGCGGGAGCGGTCAAGCCGCGGCTTCTCTGGCGCTGAATGGCGAAAGGGTTTGTTTTCGCTTTTGGAAGAGGTGGGGCGGACAATATGTTGCCGTGTCCTGGGTCTACACTTGGGGTTGGGAATCCAACAGTTTCGTGTAGTTACTCACTCGGAACAGGGCGTCCGTGGTGGTGAGCCGCGGGGTCCCGGATTTAATTGGCGTGTAGTCGTAAAGTAAAATGAAAGTCGTAAAGCTGCTGCAGGCGAAAATCTCGTCGCTTGAATGGCGTAATGGGATTCCTTGTTGTAACAGGAGCCTTTGCCAATATGGTGAAGCACACAGGGCAATGACGCCGCACCGATGGTGAAGCCTTGCCAATGGCTAGAAGTGACTTGGCACCATATAGCGTTTTTGCCATTTCGCGGGTTCCGCCGTCAGGGCAATTGAAGTGGCTACACAGGGTCAAGCAGCGGGCGTTCTAAATTGAACGATACAAGGTAAGCACAACTAGAAAGCAAGCTAAAATAGGAACATGGGACTCCCATTAGGGTACATACGAATAGATTATCATCAGGGCTTCACTAAATTGAAGATCCTCTGGGGCTGGATTCAGCAATAGGAATGGGAGAGAGGAAAAATTTATAGGATTTGAATAATAGAGCAGGTGATTAGGTAAGAAGGTGGGGAATCGTTTGGTGGTCTTTGAGCCCAGCTGGAGACTCGCTGCAGAGGAGTGAGATCCACTTGCATTCAGCTTGCAAAATTGAGTGAACATCCTGAAATCATATTTAAATCTGCTGACAAAGGAGGAGCCATAGTATGCCTCGACACTATTGACTACATCACCGAGGCCCACTCACAGTTGAACAACACACACTACTATGAGCCACTTCCCAATGACCCTACTTCTAAATACTCCAAAATAATACGGAACCTTATCCCCCATGCGAAACAATGGGCTTTATTGATACTAAGCTTGCAAAGTACCTGTTCAATCGTCCCCAGAACACCAGTACTATACTTACTACCAAAATTCATAAGTCAAAACGCCCCCTGGCAGACCAATAATTTCCGCAAACTCAGGCCTATTGGAACCCCTGTCCAAATACCTGGATCACATTCTCCAACCTTATACATCAAAAGCTCCTACCTTTATTAAAGATACCACCCATTTCATTAATATCATCGAAAATTTTCCCATGCAACCCGGTGACCTCCTCGTCACCGCGGACGTTGAGTCATTATACACGACTATCCCCACGGACCAAAGCGAGACATATCATAGCCAACATTCTGGATTCCCCAGACGGATCCTGACAATCCCCTACCAACTTCATTTTGGAATTATACGATTGTGTCACTGAATACAATTATTTTTTCTTTTGGCGGTAACTATTATTTACAGCGTCACGGGGTATCCATGGTACGCCGTAGCTCCTACAATAACCATATTGTTCATGAATCATCTTGAGCATACATACTTGACTTCAGGCCCCATGTCCAGATTCATACGCGGGTACTGGTGCTACATCGGCGATGTAATGATCGTATTACACCACAATACAAATATTGCTGATTTCAGCAAATGGTTAAATTCTGGCACTTTCGAGCATCGTTTTTCAGTACAGTCCAGCACCACATCAGTCAATTTCCTAGATTTAACAGTTTTCAACAACAACAAACAATTGAAAGTCCATAACTTTCATAAAAAACAACAGAAATTCTCTACTTGACTATCGCAGCTTTCATGCATTCTCACTCAAACAAAATCTCCCCTACAGTCAATTCATTTGGGTAAAAGAAATTCATCTGTCCCTCTGATTACGTGGAAGAGGTGTCACGCCTTGAAAACAACTTACGTGCCCGCCATTATCCACAATCTGTGATTACTAAATGCAAGTCTAAAGCAGACCACATACCAAGAAACACCCTATTGAAAAGTACCCCCAAAAAAACCAGCAACAGAATAATTTGGCCTCTAACACTAACTAGACATTCCAACCAAATTAGGGGTATTGTCAATAAATTCTGGCCCATGATCTCATCCATACCAGGCCTACAAGAGCATCCTCTTATGGCTTACAAAAGAACCAAAAATATCAAAGATATGCTTATCAAGTCTACCTACCAATCAAAAAAGCCTGAAAAATGTTTAAATCCAGGCTCAAAACCATGCGGCAGATGTAGCATCTGCCCCCAAATCAAAAAATCTACCACCATCCAAAATAAAACCACTCTTAGAAACCTTAATCTGTATGATGAGATCACGTGTGCCACATCTGGAATAGTGTACTCTCTAGAATGTTCTTGCGGGTACCACTACGTAGGTGAATCTTCCAGAATGTTAAAGACCAGAATTCTAGAACATAAATCTAGAATCCGTTGCCATTCCCAAGACTCAGTATTATATACCCATTTCTTTGAAAAGAATCACTCCCCTGACTCTTTTAGTGTATATGGACTAGAAAAGGTCAAAAAAATCCCCATGGAAACCTGGAGAGGGCCCTCTTGCAAGCTGAATGCAAGTGGATCTCACTCCTCTCCAGCGAGTCTCCAGCTGGGCTCAACGACCAATTAACGATTCCCCACCTTCTTACCTAATCACCTGCTCTATTGATTCAAATCCTATAAATTTTTCCCTCTCTCCCATTCCTATTGCTGAATCCAGCCCCAGAGGATCTTCAATTTAGTGAAGCCCTGATGATAATCTATTCCGGTATGTACCCTAATGGGAGTCCCATGTTCCTATTTTAGCTTGCTTTCTAGTTGTGCTTACCTTTGTATCGTTCACCCTAGGAACGCTCCGCTGCTTGACCCTGTGTAGCCACTTCTTAATTGCCCTGTGAAGCAAAACCCGAAAACGGCAAAACGCTATGGTGCCAAGTCACTTCTAGCCATTGGCAAGGCTTCCACCATCGGTGCGAAGCGTCATTGCCCTGTGTGCTTCACCATATTGGCAAAGGCTCCCTGTTACAACAAGGGAATCCCATTACGCCATTCAAGCGACGAGATTTTCGTCTGCAGCAGCTTTACGACTTTCATTTTACTTTAGGCAAGGCTTCCACCATCGGTGCGAAGCGTCATTGCCCTGTGTGCTTCACCATATTGGCAAAGGCCCCCTGTTACAACAAGGGAATCCCATTACGCCATTCAAGCGACGAGATTTTCGTCTGCAGCAGCTTTACGACTTTCATTTTACTTTACGACTACAAGCCAATTGAATTCCGGGACCCCGCGGCTCACCACCACGGACGCCCCCTGTTCCCAGTGAGTAACTACGAAACTGTTGGATTCCCAACCCCAAGTGTAGACCCAGGACACGGCAACATATTGTCCGCGTCCCACCTCTTGCAAAAAGCGAAAACAAACCCTTTCGCCATTCAGCTCCAGAGAAGCCACGGCTTGACCGCTCCGCACTCCTAGGTACTCACTTGGGTTCGTGCGTCTCTCTAACACATTCCAGGGTACTCACACGTGTAGCCCAACCAGATATATGTGTTAACTGTGTGTTGAACGACCATCTATATTGTTACACTGCTCTTCTAACTTATGTTTCTTCTTCGAGAGCTCTGTGAATGCACACTTATGAAGTTTGCGCGCCAGCGCGGGCTTCCCAAACGGAAACTTTCCAGTTTGAAACTTTTGGCGGTAGCTCCGCCCAGCCAACCCGGAGGGCATAAAGCGCCTCCAGCGCCCCGCCATTCCTTTGTTTTCCGCCACTTGGGCAACATCGGAAGTCGGCTGGTTGTGTGAGCATAGCATGTCCACAACCAGTTTCAAAGGTGTTTGTCCTGCGGTAGCAAGATCCCGGACTGTGACGGTCACTCGAAGTGCCTTCGGTGTCTCGGGGAGGGACACGTCGTTCCTGCCTGCCGGCACTGCCAGGCCTTCTCAACCGCCACTCGAAGAGCGAGAGCCCGCAGGCTTCAGGCCTACCTCACGGAGCGTGCTCTCTGCCCTCCACAGATGGCGACGGCTGTCCCATCTGCCTCCTTGGGATCGAGGCGGCTGCTTCGGTCCCCGCTGCGTCGACCGCTCGCCCAGCTGGGAAGCGTCCGCTGGGAGAAGAATTCCACCAAGTCTGTCTCCTCGAGACTTGAAGACCGGTGTCGAAGAGGCCTGCACCGTAACCACGAAACGGTCCAGCTGCCTCCTCCTCGAAGAGCATCGACAAGCTCAATGGCGTCGGGCCTCTCCCAGAGGTCGGCCATTTGAGGACTCCCTCCGATCGGGCTATGGAGATAGCTTTCCGGAGGTCAGTGAAGAAGCCCGTAGAGCCCAGACCAGAGGCCTGGTTCCTGTGACTCCGGGCAAGTCTCTGGAGGCCGCTGCCTCGAGACCTCCCTCACCAAAAAGGCGCAGGGCGCTGGCGTCATCGTCTTCAGTCTCCTGCCCCGACTCTTCGCCTGCCCCTGTTCTCGCTGTGGAGACAGGGGTAGAGCACCGTGTCGCCAGAGAACTCTGTCCAGACCGTCGTCCTCGCTCCTCCGGGACAGACCTCGGTTCGACAACTCTTCATGACTTCGCCAGACAAAGGCAGGCAGACCACGAGGCTCGCCCTGGCCCGGCCAGCGAACACCTCCTCCTGTGTCGTCAGAGATGCCAAACATCCCTTCGACGTCCAGGTCGCCTCCACAATCACAACCGCCCCGGTGATCCCAGACACGGTCCAACCTTGGTCGGGAGGCGAGATGGAAGATGGCGAGGTCCCTCGATCGATAAGATCAGGATCCATCCTGTCCTCAACATGGACAGAACGCCTTCCCATGCGGGCTGTGGCGCGAACCCTCCTCTTCGCCGACGGACAGCGAGGCGCCCGGTGAGCAGATGGGCCGGATGGCGAGATCTCTGGGGATGCAAACCTATGTCCCCACGAGGTCCAGCG